>CABFVX010000298.1:176528-284614 GCA_902151425.1 Timema shepardi
GGGGGGGGTTAGAAGTCCATCGCCTGAGGGTAAACCCCATCCAAAGGGAAACTCCCTAGATTAATATTAGTTCTGGGAGAGGAGGGGTTGGTTTTTTTAGGTTAAGTAGAATAAGTAGTTTTGACTAGCCTGTATATTAACCGAAAGTCTTAGCTATGCTCATAAGAAATTTCAGCTCAATAGGTCAAGGGTATTTGAGTGAAAGGGTGTATTAAATTTGTAGCACATGACACAATGACAGAGTGATTATTTCATAGTATATTAGTAGATAGGCCTATATTAATTTGAATCAAAATTGTTACAGCTGATTTAGAGAAAATTTGTTGTTTCTCTTTTCGCCCTTGATTAAAATATCCTTAATTCTATGATTTTATAGTTAATTAAAAACTCTAAGAAACTTAATAAAAACACTAGTTACCAATTTTTAGCCCAATCGGTAAACTTTCTCCAGCTATATAACGTGATACGGATACAAAAACGACATAAGGCACCACGTGGACCAATTTTTCTAGTCCAGTGGGTAATGAAACATTGTCAAACATCAAAATCACAATTTTATTGAGTTTTTATGGCGCTCACAATACTTTTCTCATAAGTTTTAAGAGAAAGTAAAATAAAAAATGGAATTAGAAAGTTTTACAGTTGGTCGATTATTTACTTAAAAAAATCTTATGCCACACGCGTTGGAATAATCTTAAACCAAAAACCGGATAAATCAGTGAGAAGAAGCAGGTTCCGGTTAGAAGTCAGTTGGCGAGTCGCCAACCTTTCAAACGGCTAACTTGTAAACTTGTTGTTAGTATTAAATTACCTCTATGGATGGCAATGTTGTTCACGAGCAGTAGAACATCATAAATATATCAGTAAAGATGTCGGTGAGCCTGGTACCCAGGCAATCCGCCAAACATTATACAGCGTGCCATAAACCACCGGCAGAATAACCGTGTATCATTACAAGTTAGTTACTACCATATAAGGAAAACGCTTCACCTTCTAAATGTTCGCATAATTCTGCCCTCACAAATTGCCTATGTCACGTATGAAAAAAAAGAAAAGTTAATTAAATTAAACTAAATTAAATGTACATTTCTTTTTAAAGTGGAAAATGAAAAACAAAAAGTACGAGTTGAAAATTGTAGATATCATCATATGTATCAATAAAAGTATAATGATGTATGTATCTATAAGTGTGTGTGTGTGTTTGTGTGTGTCTGTATTGTATATATTGTATGCATATCTGTCCAGAGGATTTTTGGTTGTTCTCAAAGAGACAGACAGTTGAAATTTGGTAAAATTTTAGAGGAAACATCAAGAGATGCACCAAACTTTCAAATGATAAAAAATATGAAAAATATTTATTTGATCATGTTATTCGTCTACAAGTTATTTGAAGTTCAAAAACAAGGAGAAACTAGAATTAAGTATTCAATATCGAGTCCAAAAAGAAATTTCAGATTCTAATGCAGTGACCTGTTCCCATATGTGTTTTACTTTCTCTCGACACTTAGGAGAAAAATTAGTGTAATCGTAAAAAAAAAAATCAAGATCAAACTATTGATGAATGTCGACGTTTCATGACCCCCTCAAACAAAAATAGTTCTCGATATCCCGTTTATCCGTCTGTCTGTACCATTTTACCTATCGGGTAAAAACTTGTTATCTGGGGTTTTCATAAGGTCCCCATAGGGTGTTTTTTTTTTAATTGGATACACAACCCTAAATTTAAGGGTAGTTTACTGAAGGGCAAAAAGAGAAAATTTATTATCTCGGAATTTGCTCCAATGATTTTGATTACATTCTATATCCAGGCACTTCTTATCATTCTAAACAAGATGGCAATTCTCATTTTCTAATTAAAATGACTTTAAGGGTTGCTTACTTACACCCAGATAAGTATTCAATTTTCATCATTTCTCCGCAATTACCTGATATACAAAATAACTTATTATTGTAAAATTGTAGTACTATTAAAAATACAAATATTTTATTTTAAATATATTCTTTCAAAGCCAACCGTTTCTTAGCCATACGTAAATATATATAATTTTTAATTCAGATCTTTGAAAATGAATTGGATTCTTATGCTATTTGGTGGACAAAGATGTTTCTCTTTTCTCAATTTTTCTTCTACAGTGTTCCTAGTTTTTTAAGACATAGAGAAAATAAGTAACAGTGAATGTCTTTGATGTAATGTTTAAACAACAATGTATAGAGCTATTTTTTGATTTACAAATCTTATGAGATTTTAGTAAATGTTTATTTTAAGCTAAAAGCGGGAGAGAATCTGTTTGGTGCACCGTATCCATTATTAATATTATGTTGAATTTCTCTTTAAGGATTATATGCTATTTAAAACTGATTTATATTTTCAAGCAGCCGAACGGGGACGTTAAAGGCAACACAGGTGTTTTATGAACACTTGGTTGGCGAAAGCGAGGACTGCACATGCGCAGATACTGTTATAATTTCATGAAAAAATAGGACCCGATGATATATACTCGATTATATGTACGGGGATTCCAGATTCAAACATCAACCCACAATTTCAAGTTTAACTAAATCTAATATACATAGATAAAACGGACTTTTGAATTCTGAATTGATAATCTACGTACATGCAGCTAGATTTTATTCAAAGCGATTTCAAAGAGCTTCATTGACGGGCATGACAGATATCTCAAGTACAGTAGATAGTATTCTGATGATGAAGGGTGCCCGGTAACGATCCATTCTTGAACGTTGGAGATCGACAATCGTTCGATTATCACTTTGTCGAATGTGGGGAATGCCAGGCCTCCACCGTGGTTTGGATTCCACGTTAAACTGTAGGTCCTCCATTTCATCTCGCAATCACCCTACTATTACACATTAGATAAAGTGCGTATAACCCGAACGGTTAGTAAGACGCGGTGCTAGTAATAATAGTAATCACTTTGTCGGTGACCTGGTGGTCTAGGGGTAAGGTGTCAGACTTCTATGCTGGTGGCTGGGGTTCAATCCTCGGTCCCGGCACAGATTTATCTGATTACCAAACCCTTCCTTCACCTCTGACAAGACATCTTGTGAATGTGAGGAATGCCAGGCCTCCACCGTGGTTCGGATTCCACGTTAAACTATAGGTCCTCCATTTCATCTCACAATCACCCTACTATTACACATTAGATAAAGTGCGTATAACCCGAACGGTTAGTAAGACGCGGTGCTAGTAATAATAAAAATAATAAATAGATCATCACTTTAATGTGAAGCTTTGCTATTTCATCAAATTCATTAAGTATGTATGTAATTTTAACAATAAGAGCAGTGAACAAGATATGTCTAGCATTAACTTGAACATGAATAATCCTATCTAGAATTGTCACTACGTCACAAAATGTCAATGTGCTTTCAATCTCGTCCCTATAGAGAAGAGACGCTCCTTATTCTCTATTTAACCTCGCTGCATCACTAATTTGTAAATTAATTCGAGCCTGCTCTCAATAAAAAAAATCGGGAAATAGCAAACCATTCATCCAAATATTTAACAATTATCACGACCATCGAACCAATATTGACGTTTTCCATCAAACTTTATCAGGGGTCGCCGACCAAATATAATATTTACCTCACCTGTCGTTTCACGAATATTAAATGGGTTACTATTTTATTAATTTGCACAGCATCTAAAATTTAATTTGTACAAACATTATGTATGGATCCAACCAATAATTTAAACAAATAACATCATCATTCTATCATATTTGTGTGATATTTGGTTGACATTTTGACAGTGTATTAATGAGTTGACAGTAAAATCAAATTTGACTTAACAGAATAAATAAATAAATCGAGTTGACTTTAACTTAATTTGTGAGGTCAAAGTCTTCTTTAAACTTTTTTTTTACCATATCACAGAATAATGACAAGATTTTACCTTATTTTATTCAAATAATAATGTAGTGTCCTTTTATTATGTATACTAAAGGTCGATACCATTTATTCTGGCTTAACGGTGACGTAAAGGTCTGTATTTGTATCCAATCTGGGTGAAAGTAGAACATTTATATTTAAATACCTCCATATCCCTATCTCTTTTGTGTAGTTAATTTCAATCCACGATACTAAAAATTTAAGACAGGCTTTAAAGTAAATTTTCCACGTAACTTTTATCATGCAAGCGACCTGGTGTACTAGGGGTAAGGTGTCGGACTTCTGTGCTGGGGGTCCGGGGTTCAATCCTCGCTCCAGGCACAGATTTATCTGATTACCAAACCCTTCCTTCACCTCTGACAAGACATCTTGTGAATGTGGGGAATGCCAGACCTCCACACATTACACATTAGCGTAAGTGCGTATAACCCGAACGGGTAGTAAGACGCGGTGCTAATAATAATAATAATAATAATAATGATTTTATCATGTACATTTTTTTAAGTTAATATTTTCTTTCATCAATACTATACGGATGATCAAGAAGCGGTTTTAATTTATTTAAACAAATATATAAAATTCTGAATATTAACTTTTTTTTCTTATCACCGCATTATACTATCCGTTCAGGTCATACTTTTATTTACTAGTTACACTATTATATTAGGGACCATACAGATTGTATTTAGAGGAAGTGAACCCGTATTTGATTGAAAAACCATTTAGAAAAATTCACTGACCGAGATTCGAAACTTAGATCTCCCCATATCGGCAGTCCAGTCTATTGCGAGAGTGACGCCTTAGACCATAACGCCACCAAAGCAGCTATTGACTTATTAAATTGACTATATATATTGAATTAAGTTTAATCATATCTGTATCAAAGAGTTCCTTATTGATTGGTTTTAATAAATTTAAATTATTTTAATTAAGTAAATTATATAACTGCTTATCAACTCTTTGTAACCACAATTTGTTGTGAATTTTATTGTATTTAAGTAAAAATTAAATCCTTTTTTTTTCTATTGTAAAACGTTAACTATATCACTAGTTTTTAACCCATATTGATCAGATAATATTGTTTCAATTGGTGTACTCATAAAAAAATCTTTTTCCAATCTTCATATATCAATAACAGTTATATGGTTAGTTATTTTCACTCTAAATAAGACGTTGTTTAACCATATTCTCTCATGTAGGCCTACAATGCTCATTATTAAATTTAACATTTAAAATTTTATTTTTATTAATGCTTTGACCATACAGTATATTGTGATTGTGACAACTTAAACCAAACGATCACCGAACTGGGTCTTAATTGACGTGCACTCGAATGAGCAATATTCTGTTTGGTTGGGATGATAAAGGCTCTCGTTGATATTTTAGAGTTCAACGTTTGTGTCTATATTGACGTACGATCACAGCCCACCCACTGATACACACATACAATAGCCTTCTACGAATATATAATCAAGCTGGCTCATTTTGCCGCTTATAGTACTTGCATTGTTGACCCAATTACTTCATTGTTACCCAATTATTATTTGTTCGTGTATTTAACGTTTGTTTTCTAGAAACAAGTTTAGAACGTAGCTTATCATAGGCTAAAAACATTCAAAATTCGACCCTTACACCAAGAGCTTTATTAATTGGTTAGTTAGTTTAAATATGCTTTGTTTGTTTAGAGGTCATTATGGTCCTACTCCCGACTCAGACTCAAAAAGGCATTGGGATTAGATCCTCGCGAGTATAGGGAAATTATCCAATTTTCATCATTTCTCCGCAAATATTTGTGATACAAAATAACTTATCATTGTAATGTTAATAACTATTAAAAATGCAAATCTTTGATTTGAAATATCTTTTTACAAAACCAATAGTTTCTGATTGTTATCAAACTAGCAATACCACATGGCATTGCCCGTAACCCACTGTGGTATAAACATTATTTAAAAACCCGTTCAAACCCCCCCGCCCGCCCTCCTCCCACACACACAAAAATTGTTTAGAATTACGGTCGATTTCGTACACTTATTTTTTCTGAGAAGGATGCGGCATATTTTTATAACAGTTATCTCTGAAACGTAATTCTAAACCATATTAAAAATATTTTCTTCAAAAATTTGTTAAAAATAGCCTAATTAAAAAGCTAGTTAAAAATTTAAAAATCAGGCTTCTAAGTGCATTTCCGTCCACCTATGTTAAAAATTGCAGATGTTTGCGTGCTGTAAATTTGGCAAAGATTTGGCTGGTCATCGAACACAAACACACACACATACAGACAAACACTTTCTTTTTTTATTATATATATATATAATATACCTTTTAATTCAGGCATTTGAAAATTAATTTTCTTATTATGCTCTTTGATGTACAAAGATGTTACTCTTTTCTCAATTTTTCTGTAACAATGTTCCTAGTTCATAATGCCATAGAGCGAGTAAGTAAAAGTGTATATTATTTCATTTATTATATTTGGTTAAGTGTTTCTACCAAAATATTATAGACCTATTATTTTGCTACACAGATCTTACGAAATTTAGTAAATGTCTATTTTTAAGATAAAAGTGGTAAAAAGTATGTGCGGTGCACTGTACCATTTATTTTATTCGTACAGTATTTTCAATGATAACAATTTTTTATACCATTTTCATAGAACCTTGATGTTATGTATTTAACTATTTTATATAGATTATAAACTATAACGTTAAAGAGATATAAATGGACCATAGGGAATCTTGAGTTTTGGAGCAAAAAAATTGGATTTCTATTTTATTGATCCAAGTTACGGCATCCATTTTATTGAAACTCTCATATTTTTTGATGGAATATAGCGAAGGATGTAACATCAAAAATATATTTAAGTTCGTTTTTATCTCCATATATAAAACGTAGCAAATGTTATCTTATATTTTCGTCGGGCTCTTTTCGTTTCACTGATAAGAAAATAAGGTTTAACCTCGTTTAAGTTAGCACACCAGCTTGAAAAAAATTAAATATAGTCCTACTTTGACATAACGTGATACAATTTTTTCAAAAGTATGTAGATATAATGAACTTAGACCAAATAAAATCTAAAGTCTGATTTATTTAGGAATATCGTAACATGAAAACAGGAAAATCTTGTAGGCACTATGGCGTGGATAACATTAAATACAATTATTGTATTGATCCATATTTTTAATCTATTTAATTAATGATATAAAGAGAAATTATATAGTAATCGATAAGTAAGTAATATTGGAATATTTGGATAACCTTTTAGATGCACATTTTAATTAGTATTAATTATATTTATTTGTTTAGCTATTTAACGTACAATTACTGACCAACTGATTATATCAGCACACGAGAATGTCTATGAGCAAGAGCGAAAGGTCCCAACAATTTTACTTGAAAGGTATTTTCACATACCTTCCAGGGTTTTATACATGTCCACAATCGACATGGGACCGATGGCTTTACTTCCCCTCGGAAGGAAGTTTTGCTACGGATTGTTATCGTTAAAAAAATATTCGTCAACCACGGCGTGGTTTGGAATTTCTAGCATCGTGTCCTGAGGCGAGCACCTTAACCCCAAAACTACCGAGGCAAATTTTAACTAATAAATCAAGTACAGTAAGTAACCCCATGACTTCTTTGGTGCTGACTGATAGCTCACAGCTGACAGCTGACGTCTTTGAAAAGTTACCAGACCAAATGATGTATTCCGACACCAAACCATTTGATCTGCAAAGACATGTGTTTAGCAGCTGTCACTTTTGACCGTAAAAAATTAGGTATTTACCTAAATGTTGACTGTCAGCTGTCAGCTGTGAGCTGTCAGTCAGCACCAAAGAAGACATGAGGCTACTGTAAAAATTCTACCATGCAAAATTTGAGTACCTTTAAATAAATGTTGGTAGTCGAAAGTATCCTATAAAAATCAGGACCACTTCTGTAGCTGAATGGTCTAAGCTGGGGCTTCCAAACTACAACCCGCGGGTCACATCCGGCCCGCCACAAGATTATATCTGGCCGATCCCAAGATTTTATTAAAAAACAAATTAATTGTTTCTCTTTGCTATTTCTTAACCACGCAATATATTTGACTTATACAGTTCCTGTCCACACGTGTGCTTCCCCCCTTGACACCAAGCAAGAGTGCTGTTGGAATTGCAAACCCTCATTTACAGTCACAGGCGTCATTCATTATACCTAAAACCGAACGGCAAAAGGTTATAAAATAAAGTCCCGAAAGATCTTACCTAATTTTAAAGATAAGTAAATATATTGATTAATTATTATAAATATAATTTATTACATATAAATTGAATCATTTCCCACAGAGAAGTATCAACGTCAATCACTTTTATCAAAGTCCTTGGAAAGTGGCAATTTTTTTATAGACGTAGCCGGCCAAATGACTTGAATCTAAATTTGCATGTTGGAACAAATTTGATTTATGATCTATTTGCACATGTCAAGGCATTCAGGGCAAAAATAATGCTACTTGAAGGACAGGTGAACGTTACTTTAGCCCGAAAAAATGTGTAAAATATATTATGTGGCCCGCATGGCAAAAAGTTTGGAGACCCCTGGACTTTAAGGTATCACACTCATATTAGACTGCACTGCTTATGATGGTATGATGGTGAGATTGGGGTTCATATACCAGTGCGGTCTAATGAAGGCTATTTTTCCAAAATGGTTTCAAACTCTCCTCCCGCGCAAATGGGGGTTTATTACCATTAAAATACTTCCCTCTTCATCCTTACCCCAATAGAGTAATTGTCATATATTCGTATATATAACCAGAATGAATATTTAAACACGGTGATAAAATAATATATATCAAGGCTTAGAAAATATTAGGTCTACGTATTTAAATGATTTATATTTTTATTTCTCAAATGTTTACTCAATTAACACTTTCCCAACAGAGTTTTATTAGCCATTTGTGTTAAATAAATTTTACTAAAGCTACTAGATTAGTAATAGAGAAGGTATAATTTATATTAAATGTGGCTTCATTTTAATTGTGTATGGATGGGAAGAGAATAGATTTTTTTTAAACCTCCCTCTTTACATCCGACCTGGATTTGAACCTCGATCTCCCTGTCATCGGTGGTCTAGTCAACTAAGAGAGTAACATCTTAAACCATGCGGCCACCGAAGCAAGTCTTAACGTGTGTTACATAACTTTCCATATCAAGAGTGAATGTCACTATTTCATAAGAGAAGCTTTTGTGATTTTAAATTATTTTTAGCACGGCGTCCTACTACCCGTTCGGGCTGTACGCACTTATGCTAATGTGTAGTGGTAGGGTGGTTATGAGATGAAATGAAGGACCTACAGTTAAACGTGGAATCCGAACAACCATGGTGGGGGCCTGGCACTCCCCACATTCACAAGATGTCTTGTCAGAGGTGAAGGAGGGGTTTGGTAATCAGATAAATCTGTGCCGGGACCGAGGATTGAACCCTGGCCGCCAGCATAGAAATCTTGACACCTTACTCGTAGACCGCCAGGTCACCAATAAATCCTTAATAGGAGTTATGTATAACCTATAATGTTAATCCAATCTCAATTTTACCGCTAAAACAGATCAAGCGATGTTGATACATTACCCCAGGTGGCCATTGATGCGTGTCTATTACGGCAATAGAAAGAAATTCGTTTAACATATGGGACAATAGTTTAGGTTATGTGTGTTTCACCTGTCGTTCTATTGAAAAACATGACGTGTGTATGAGTGGACTATGCATAAGGTGCAAAATATATCTGACAAACATATACAGTGCATGTTGTGTTTATGACGTCCACCCCCATGTCGTTTACACGTATGATTTATACTTTATGACATTCATCGGTGGCGTAGTTGGCTAACGCGCTAGTCGTGTTGAGCTCGACTGCTGAGGATGGGGAGATCGAGGTTCGAATCTCGGTCTGGTGAACTGGGGGTGGTTTTTTCTAAATGGTTTTCCACTCTCCCTCCACGCAAATGCGGGTTCACTTCCTCTAATTCACCCTTCCTAATTCCTAATCCATTAGCGTAATTAGTACTTAAAGCGTACAACCCGAACGGATAATAAGACGCGGTGATAAAAAAAACTTTGAAGAGGTTGAGAGGATAAATTAGAAGGAATGAAACCTTATGATAATGGAAATTGGATTATAAAAAGACCTTAAGTAATCATTTGCTAAAAAAAAATAGCTCCCCTATTGTATTCCGTCAAGATTCAAATATTGGTCCCCTCGTCCCTGTAGACACATTACATTGGTAATAATGACACCTTACACCGCGTGATCCCCTATGCCGGCTTAGGTCACTGAACCTAAAAGAAAAAACTTTGTTATTGTATACGGTGACGAAAGCATGACGTTTTCCTTATTGTCATATTCTTAAGAAACTATTTTAAGTGGTGTCATTTCCGAGGACAAAGAATCTTAATGAAGAAATTACTACAGCTATTCAAGAAGGTATTCTCTAATTAGTTGGCCTTCAAATAGTTGTCACGGGTGGGATCTTTATAATATAAAGTGCTGAATATTACAACTTCTCAGTTTACAATCTCACTGGTGATTCAAGTGTGACGATTACTTCCAGTTGAAACGATGATGAAGGCTGTCTTTGTGTTAGCACTTATTTTAGTGTTAGTGTTTGCGATGACTCATGGGTTCCCTGCTAGGCAAGGTAACTAAAATAATAACTCAGCGCTTTACTTTGATAAATTTATTTTGTAATGAAAATCATGTTGAGCATTCATTTAGCTCCCGAATAATTAGTTGGTTTTAAATTAATATTTATAAAACAGTTTTGGCACTATTTACTTGGAAATAACATTTTCCTGTTATTTTAAATACATTACATGATAAAGGATATCTAATGCGGTTTATTCACAGTAAAGTAACTTTATGATCGGGTGACCTGGTGGTCTAGGGGTAAATTGTCAGACCTCTGTGCTGGGGTACGGGGTTCAAACCTCAGTCCCAGCACAGATTTATCTTATTACCAAACCCTTCCTTCACCTCTGACAAGACGTGGATTAATCACAACTTGTGAATGTGTGGAATTCCAGGCCTCCACCGTGGTTCGGATTCCACGTTAAACTGTAGGTCCTCCATTTCATCTCACAATTACCCTACCAATACCTATTAGCGTAAGTGCGTACAACCCGAACGGGTAGTAAGACGCGGTGCTAATAGTAATAATAATAATAATAATAATAACTTTATGATTTTTCCAGCTACTAAACAATATCTTACCAATTAACGGTAGATCAATTTGGTATTTACATTCAAATTATTTCAATAATTCTGGCTGATTTTTTGTTACAGGGATACCAATTAAGATTCTTTTAAAAAAAAAGTTTAACAGGTTTTGCTTTGTGTTGATTGAAATAACTTGTTCTGAATTAATTATTCAATAGGCCTAATTGTGTGTGTTTACAATAATTAAAATATAATTTTGAGGGGTAATAAAAGGTAATGTTAAGAATGTTTGAAGGCAACCAATTAGGAATATGGTTAGTTCTTGAAAGAGTATATAATACTATAGTCTAAAAGTATAAAGTACTAGTTCAAAAGGGGCTGTCTTTGAGGTTTTTTTACAGTATATTGAGAATATGAATACACCAAGTAAAGTAAATGAAAGTATTATATTTTTGATTCTGTTCTTTGGGTGGTTTCTCATTTCAATGTTCTAAGTTGACAATAATAAAGATGTTCGTGGTTTTAATCACCTAATCGAGATAACCTATTCAATAAACATTAACATTATATTAAGTATTACTAGTTCATTAACATACTTAGTACACCACCAATTAGTATTAAACCTCTATTTTTTTTTCTAATATTGCTTGTACTTCTTCAGCTGGCCAAATGATCGGTTATGATGCATTGACCTTCAATAGCGACAGAACCAACAGATGTGGTGCTTGCTGAGTTACTCACTCAGATGCCATATTTCAGATGAAGATGGAGGAACCAGCTATGATTAGCAAACAGAAATATTACTTTTTACTAAGGACAAAATAATTGAGTTGAAATTATGTGAATAATTTACTAAATATATTTGCTTAGCTTCTTACTTTTATTTAAACGCTTTATCAACAAAATTATTTATCCATGCCTTTGGGCTCGTGGTCTAAATTTGAAGTTTTTGTTAAGTTTGGATTACCTGTGACTGGAGGAATGGGTATTTAATCATGGGTGGATAATTTTTATTATATGGTTTTTTATGCATACAAGGATATTTTTCCTTTAAATTCTAGCTTCCTATCCTTACCTCACTAACGTAATTAATATGTATGGATATAGTCCAAATGAATAAAAATTCAGGAGAAAAGATAAAAATAATTGAGGATTAATACATGTGATGTGATAGAAGAGAATACCACGGTAATAGCAATGTACTTAGTTTGATTCTAAGTGCGGGCGTAAAATTGTTTTAGTATGTATTTATGCGTTCGCCCTTTTGGCTTAGTAATAAAATACTTGAAGCTATTAAGTAGGGAATGAAGATAACGCATGAAAAGGACAGAGTTTTTGTAGCTTTTATTGAAAGCGATTTTTTGGTGAAAATAAATAAAATATTTCTACAGTAGAAACATAGAATTTAATCTTATTCGCATGTTTATATCAACAGCTTTTTAATGTATGTTGTAAGTATAGCAATATTAAACTAGAAACTTTTTAAATGAAGAGAATAAGTTGTCATTAAATTCCAAGAAACCCTTGACTAAATATTAAACAATTGTTGATGTCACCATAGGAAGAAAATTAAACTCTGTTTCTACTGGAGAAATATTTTGTTTGTTTTGGCAAAAAAAAAAATGTTTGCTATAAAAACTGCAAAAGGGCTGACTTTTCTAAAGTACTCTACACACCCACGTTAAAGGAGTGGCGTTGAGGAATAATTTAATTTTGAATGTTCTAAAAGAACCTCAAAGGTGGGCATGCGGTAAGAGTCGTCATGTTTGTATCATCTGGTTAACTAATTAAAGGAGGAGATTGGGGTCATAATTCCCGCTAGGTGTTCCTAGACGGTTTTACGCTCAACATCCATGAAAATTCGGATACAATTCTTATAAATTTCACTTAGGTACCTCAAATCTACTCTCCATTGGTGTAAGAACGTAAGCACACCGGATGTGGGAAGTAGTAGGACGGAAATAACGGAAGATTAATGAAGGGTTTGCGAAATCAACTTTTACAATAAATTACAATAATAATATGTCGCTATCAGAACGAGATAAACATTCAGTATATTGGATTTTGAACTGTAATCAATAGCATTTTCTCTAAATAGTTGGTGACCTGATGGTATATGGGTTAGGTGTCAGACTTTTGTGCTGGAGGTACGGGGTTCAATCCTTGGGTTGCGGCACAGATTTATCTGATTGCCAAACCTTTCCTTCACCTCTGACAAGACATCTTGTGAATGTGTGGAATGACAGGCCTCCACCGTGGTTCGGATCCCACGTTAAACTGTAGGTCCTCCATTTCATCTCACCATCACCCTACCATTACACATTAGCGTAAGTGCGTATAGCCCGAACGGGTAGTAATATGCGGTGCTAATAATAATAATAATATAATAATAATAAACTAAAATACTTGTTTATATTGAACATTCTGGAAGCCATTCTAAGTTTCTAGAGAGAATTTATGAAACTACCATGACAATTTGTTGGGGGTGTGCCGCACCGCAAGGTAGACACTAATCAAGCTAAGCACACAATATATAGATCGGCCTCTTTCAGGAAATACCACGTCCTAATTCCTCTCCATCTTGATCCACACTTACTTTAGATGGGCTCATGGTACACCAGAACTAGCCAAGATAGAGTAAATTCCCTTAGTCTGGTGGTTAGCGAGACCGTTTCACAGGCTTAGGCGAATCAGAAACTATCTAATTCACATACATTTTAATATTTCCTATATTTAACGTGTATCTAAAACATTGCATCAAACTTTGGCAGGCTATTCCTTGGGCGAAAATAGAATAATTCACATCAACAACCTAGGGTCCATCTTAAATATTAAGGGTTGTATTCACCCCTAAAGATAGAGCTAAAAAGGACTGTTGTGTGAAATATTATGAGAACTGCTTAGGGTATTACAACGAATTTTTGTATACTACTTATTGAAACTTTGATCATTAATAAACTAAATGTGCTGTTACCGTTACCCACCCCCATTATGTAAAAAAGGGGGAGGGGGGTTGTAACACATTTTTCTGCAATAAACATGACATAGTAAGTATTATTAATTTTGACTTAAGATTACAAAACATGAAGTAAAAATTAACAAATAAGTGGTCTTGGAGAAACTGTCTAGCTTTCTCCGTTTTCGAGATAATCACACAAGTTTGAGCTCAGAGAAAAGTGTAAATGCCTGCCAGGTAGGCAACCAGAATCGCAGTGTTACTTCGCACTGCAGTTGTTTAACCATTTTTACCGGCACATATGTATCACGTACATTTGGTAAACAGGGCTGGTTTGTATGTTATGATGGAGAAACTCAGATACTTTTCCTTCTTCATAAGCTCCGATGTGTTTCTATTTATCACATTAGTAAGTTATGCTTACACAGTTCACACTTGGGTGGGATTTTAATCATTACACTCCCTGGAGTATTGTAAGCTAAATTAAGAAATACTAACTGTAGTTCTTGTATGTTTTAGTTACTAGCTTCAAAATCAGATTCATAGCAAGTGTTCAAAATGGTGGCCCCTAACGTCATTGCAATAATTGAGGTGGCGTATCAATGACTTGCGTAATATTTCGAAAACACGTGTTCTTTCTTGAACCTTATCACATGCAGCACCTATCCTGGATAACAGGTCTTCCTCGGATTCAATGGCTGTCTCGTACACCAAAGCTTTGAAAGAGCCCCACAGAAAGAAGTCTAACGTATTAAGGTAAGGAGAGCGTGGTGGCCACGCAACAGCCATACAGGCTCCATGCCTGGCAAGAATTAACACTTGTCTTTGAAATCAAACATTCATGATTATCTCGGAAACGGGGAAAGCTAGACAGTTTCTCCAAGACAAATTATTTGTTAATTTTTACTTCATGTTTTGTAAAGTCAAAATTAGTAATACTTACTTTGTCATATTTTATTGCAGAAAAATGTGTTACAACCCCCCTTTTTACATGATGGGGGTGGGTAACGGTAACAGCACCTTTAGTTTATTAATTATCAAGGTTTCAATAAGTAGTATACAAAGATTCGTTGTAATACCCTAAGCAGTTCTCATAATATTTCACACAAAAAAATCAGATTCATAGCAAGTGTTCAAAATGGTGGCCCCTAACGTCATTGCAATAATTGAGGTGGCGTATCAATGACTTGCGTAATATTTCGAAAACACGTGTTCTTTCTTGAACCTTATCACATGCAGCACCTATCCTGGATAACAGGTCTTCCTCGGATTCAATGGCTGTCTCGTACACCAAAGCTTTGAAAGAGCCCCACAGAAAGAAGTCTAACGTATTAAGGTAAGGAGAGCGTGGTGGCCACGCAACAGCCATACAGGCTCCATGCCTGGCAAGAATTAACACTTGTCTTTGAAATCAAACATTCATGATTATCTCGGAAACGGGGAAAGCTAGACAGTTTCTCCAAGACAAATTATTTGTTAATTTTTACTTCATGTTTTGTAAAGTCAAAATTAGTAATACTTACTTTGTCATATTTTATTGCAGAAAAATGTGTTACAACCCCCCTTTTTACATGATGGGGGTGGGTAACGGTAACAGCACCTTTAGTTTATTAATTATCAAGGTTTCAATAAGTAGTATACAAAGATTCGTTGTAATACCCTAAGCAGTTCTCATAATATTTCACACAACAGTCCTTTTTAGCTCTATCTTTAGGGGTGAATACCGCCCTTAATATTTAAGATGGGCCCTAGGTTGTTGATGTGAATTATTCTATTTTCACCCAAGGAATAGCCTGCCAAAGTTTGATGCAATGTCTTAGATACACGTTGTATATGCAAACGTATTTTCTTCTGATGTCAACATTAGTGGCAGTTCCATATATTATTGGTGGCTATGCTATCCAATCCACCTCACTACACTATATTCCTATCTTTAGCTAGCTATAACCAGTCCACCTCACTACATCTTATCCCTATCTTGAGCTAGTTCTATACAATCCATCTCATTATACCCTATCCCTATCTTGAGCTAATTCTATCCATTACACCTCATTATACCACCTTTCTATAACTTGATTAATTATATACAGTCCACCTAATTACACTATATTCCTATCTTGGGATAGTTCTATCCAGTCCACCTCATTATACCCTATCCCTATCTTGAGCTATTTCTTCCGGTCAATATACTGAACACGTTTCTGGTTTCTTCCATTTGAGCTGCATATTAATATTAAATAAGTTTCAAAAATTGGTAACTTTACCGGTGTTTTGATCAAAGGTAAAGTGTAAGTAAAATGACCAAGAGTATTCTCAACAGCCTGTAGGGATTTTGGAATACTTTAGTATTAAGTTGGGAAATTGAGTCCTTCTTAGTCCTTCACTAATAAACAGCAAAAAATATTCTTTATTTCTACCTATTTCTAAATCTATTACGGTTTCCAATCTTTAACAAATTATTAAAGATTTTTTTTTAAATTTTAATGACCGATATCTATAGCTAGTTTATATTGATTTCAACTTGAGCACGTAACTTATAAATGGCCATCACCCCATTAAAAACGTTTAAGAAACTTTAAACGGAAAGTATGAATTAAAAATGCAGATTCGTTGGAAAAACAGAGGAGATGAAAAAAAAAATGAAAGTTTTAACTGAATCACAGATTAAATATTTAATGCTAGTAAAATTAAATCTGTGGTAAATAAAATGTTGTCTCTGGAAGGGGATAATAACTTATTTTAGTACTGGCCAAAAAACAACGCAACTTATTTTTTAATCACGTGTACAGTCAGTGAACAAAAAAGTTGGATGTGGAAATATGTATCAAATGAAAATAAAATTAAAAAACATATTGATTGAATCTTATTTTTAGCATCTGTACAGTATGCACGCATGCTAATGTGTTAGGGATGTAGACAGTTGAATTCATAAAGAGTATACCCGCATTTTCATGGATAGAGACTGGAAAACCGTTTAAGAAAAGCCACCCTCTGTACACCTAGCCAGGATTTGAAACCTAATATCACTGTATCTCTGTATGTCGTTCTGTCTAGCTCAGTCTATTTTTAAAGTGATGCCTCAGACCATGTGGTCATCAAAGTGGAAAGTTAGTGTATATTCAGCATTATAGTGGATATCTGATGAGAAAATCAACCCTATATACTCAAAAGTTGAGTGTATACCAAGTCTAATGCAAATCAAACACACCATGCCTCGTGGTCACCAGTGTGAGACTGGTGCTATTTAGAATAATTTGTGGAAAGTATTATAGGAACTGCACCCACATTAATATGGGGTCATGATTGTGGTGGGAATAGAGGAAAATCATCGGAAAATCGCATGTTGAAACAAACCCTTAAGGGGTCCATTCACGAGGCGATATTAAAGCAACCTGATTGACCATGTGATTGATCTGAAATTGATTGGAGATCAACTTTCTTTCCTAGCTCTCCATTTAGTAGGCAACACACGAGTGATTTGGTTGTCAAGCGATACAGTTTCCTCCGTATTTTTTTTCCGTCAGTTCAAGGCAACTCTTTATGACATGTGACCCGCCTCGGTGGCGTAGTTGGCTAACGCGCTTGTCGTGTTGAGCCCGACTGCTGAGGACGGGGAGATCGATGTTCGAATCTCGGTCGGGTGAACTGGGGGTGGTTTTTACTAAATGGTTTTCCACTCTCCCTCCACGAAAATGTGGGTTCACTTCCTCTAATTCAACCTTCCCAATTCCTAATCCATTAGCGTAATAACTTAAAGCGTATAACCCGAACGGGTAGTAAGACGCGGTGCTAAATATTATTATTATTATTATTATTATTATTATTATTATTATAACATGTGGGCATACATCCATTGTTTTTGAGACATACTATTCCCAATTTAAACGCAAGGGGGCTGGTAGATAAAGTAATTTATTGTCCATAACCTTTTGACGTTTTTATGCCAAAAAATGTTGTATTAATTATAAATCAAATATTTCTCTTGTAGATAAGGTTAGCTTAATTTACTACCTATAGTGCTACAAACAGTTCTTGAATATCTAGTATGAGAGTTGTTCGATCCTCGTCTCCAGCACCGATTTATCTGATTGCCAAACCCTTACTTCACCTCTGACAAGACATCTTGTGAATGTGGGGAACGCCAGACCTCCACCGTGGTTCGGATTCCACGTTAAACTGTAGGTCCTCCATTCCATCTCACAATCACCCTACCATTACACATTAGCGTAAGTGTGTATAACCCGAACGGGTAGTAAGACGCGGTGATAATAATAATGTTATAAGCATTGTGAAACAAGCCAGTAATATTTATCTTCATTTAAAAAATTCTGTTCAGGTTTCATTACCATACTGAAGTAAAATTGTATTTATTTTGGGCATCACATGGTATTTTGTCATAAAAACTGCAGAAATATGGATCTTCACTCGCATTTCATTCCTTCCCTCCAAAGTTTGTATAGAAGGTCGAGCGATCCAGTTGCCAAACATTCCTTCACTTTGTAACTACTGTCAAATAATATTTAGCAACGCGTCTTACTACCCGTTCGGGGTATACGCTTTAAGTGCTAATTACTCTAATGGATTGGGAATTGGGAAGGTTGAATTAGAGGAAGCGAACCCGCATTTGCGTGGAGGGAGAGTGGAAAAACCACCCCAAGTTCACCCGACCGAGACTCGAACCTCGATCTCCCTGTCCTCAGCAGTAGAGCTCAACACGACAAGCGAGTTAGCCAACTACGCCACCGAGGCGGGTGTAACTACTGTGAAACCTGCTTCAAAATGTCAGCGAAGATGAATTATCGGATTCACGAGACAGACCGCCAATATAAGTTATTAGTTGGGTGATCCAATTTTCTCCTGAAATTTGATTTGCCTTCGCCCACTGACTAGGATAAATTTGCTAAAACCCGTTGAAAGCGGCAAGATTATCAACCAGGTTGCTTCAATATCGCTTCGTGAATGGGCCCCTTTAGTATCTTCGGCTATAAATATAATATTGATCCTCCTGTCAACGATAAGTCAACGGCCTTAGACCCTCATAATTTATCAAACAAATTTAAACAGACCTTTGTTGCACGGTACGTTGTTGCTACACATGTAATCCAATACACCGCGACATGCTTCGGTGGTCGCATGGTCTAAGATGTCACTTCCGTGTTAGACTAGACTACCTTTTACAAGTAACGGTCGGGTGTACTAGGGGTGGTTTAACCAAAATGATTTTCCACTCTCCTTCCAGATAAATGTGATTACACTTTATCTAAATTCAACCTTCTTCCCTAACAAATTATAGTAGGCATATACATTAAAATATGACATTCGTCGGCTACATGGTTTAAGGTGTCACTCTTGCAATAGCCTGCACTGGCGAAGATGGAGTGATCGGGGTTCAGTTCTGGTAAGGTGTACTGAAGCAGATTTTTTCCTAAATGTTTTTCTTCTCTCCTTCTACAAATTCGGTCAAGTTTCCTCCAACTGTAACCTTTACTAACCCCTAACACATTAGTGTGTCTATTACATAAGCGTACAACCTGAACGGGTAGTAAGACGCGGTGCTATAAAAACCCAATATTAAAAAAAAATGCTTAAATCAACCTATACACTGTCAATTTGTTTGAACATAAGCTTCTTTTGTCCAAAATTATTTTTGAAAGTGTTTGAGGGACGACTTACAGACCAGTAGGCCACCAACGTTGCAATCGCGTCTCATAACCTTGAAATAATAATACTTAGCACCGCGTCTTACTACCCATTCGGGTTATACGCTTTAAGTGCTAATTAATCTAATGGATTAGGAATTGGGATGGTTTAATTAGAGGAAGGGAACCCGCATTTTCGTGGAATGAGAGTGGAAAACCATTTAGGAAAAACCACCCCCAGTTCACCCGACCGAGATTCGAGCCTCGATCTCCCCGTCCTCAGCATTCGAACTCAACACGACAAGTGCGTTAGCCAACTACGCCACCGAGGCGGGTACCTTGAAATAACTTATATTAATCATATAACAAGTAGACTGCCTGAAATGTAGATACACCGCCAGACTTGTATCTAACTGCTAGCTTGAGCACCTACCCCCCGCCCGCCCCCCACCCCCATTCCCTCTCTCCTTGACCTTTCCAGGTCCAGTTGTGTTTATATTACGAGAACTTCGAGATCAGGCTTCAGGACTTGGTTTGTGTGCCAATTAGAATTTTAAGGACCTTACATGATCAGTCAGGCTAGCATTAATAAATAAAAACCTGACAGTATTCACAGTAATAAGTATCGGGTATGGGCCGTACTGATGGACAGGTGGTCTCACGAACTGAATGACCAAATCAGTATCAGTCCATCAGTCTTGCAAGTGATGGGAGATACTGACAGTAGTACTGACCATGTTCGCCACTCATTCGTCGATATTTCCTTCAGTCTTATGTCCTGACGGCCTTGGTGGTCTTGGGGTAAAGTGCTTGTCTCGGGACCCCATGTTCGCGGGTTCAAACCCAGCCAGGGCTGACAGGTATTTCTTGAGCTATTAAACCCCGTAGCACAACTTTATTTACTTACCTTTACTAGTTCAAAATTCAATTATTCCTCAAGTGGCACACTATACTAGTTAAAAATTCAGCTAGTCTTTAAGAGGCACACTAGACTAGTTCAAAATTCAGCTAGTCCTTAAGAGGCACACTAGACTAGTTCAAAATTAAGCTAGTCCTTAAGAGGCACACTAGACTAGTTCAAAACTCAGCTAGTCCTTAAGAGGCACACTAGACTAGTTCAAAATTAAGCTAGTCCTTAAGAGGCACACTAGACTAGTTCAAAATTCAGCTAGTCCTTAAGAGGCACACTAGACTAGTTCAAAACTCAGCTAGTCCTTAGGAGGCACACTAGACTAGTTAAAAAATCAGCTAGTCCTTAAGAGGCACACTAGACAAGTTCAAAACTCAGCTAGTCCTTAGGAGGCACACTAGACTAGTTAAAAAATCAGCTAGTCCTTAAGAGGTACACTAGGCTAGTTCAAAACTCAGCTAGACCTTAGGAGGCACACAGGTCGGAAAAGTTTCGCCATCCCTGGTCTAAGGCGTCCCTCTGGCAAGAGACTGGATTGCCGATGACGGGGGATGGGGTCTCGAATCTTTGTTTGATGTACTAAGGGATATTTTCCTTAATGGGTGTTCATTCTTCAGTCTCCCCACATGAAAATACTGGTACACTTCCTTTAAATTCAACCTTCTCAATCCCTGACATACTAGAGTAATTAATTCAAATGCGTATAGCGCGAACGGGTGAGGAGAATTGGGGAGAAAATAGGTAGCGATTATATACTTACTGATTACTTTCAGAAAGTGACTTACAAACTAACTTAATTTGATGATATACAACGCCCATTCCCCTAGGCCGTTAATTCATTACAATGGAAGGAGAATCTCTAATATCATATATACTGTTATTTTCCGACCATGACGTAAATCGAACCCGTGATTCTTTATTTCTGTGGACGCGCCAATGAGCAAGACAAGGAGTCATACTTAGGAGTGTTAGTTGACCCCTCGACCCGCCAGATCACCGATAATAGCTTCAAATAAATAATTAAGCCAATACTTACTGTTCAGTGGAGTAGGGGAATTAAAGAGGAGAAGGGGGATAGATAGTGTGGGGATTTGGACCAAAGTTTCCTTTTTTTTTCCCCCAAACAAGTGAACGCGTATGCTCTTAGGATTATCCACCAAACCTTCTAGGGCTAGTATTCTCACGGGTAGTGGTATCTTAGGAAGGTGACTAGAAAGTAAAAGAAGTAGAACATGAAATATTCAAGAAAGGAGTGGCGAAATAAAGTACTAGAGCTTACGCAAAAAAAAAAAAAGAGTGGAAAAGAAAGAAAAGGTGGAGCCATATTTTTATTTTTACGTGTTCAAAACACTTGCCTCATAAGTATGTTTTGTTTATATTTTATTCTGTTCTTAGGTCTCGGGTTGTACCTTCAAATATAACACTGTAGCCACCAGAATTATAGGTTGCGTGCACATCGGCTTCGGTGGCCGTATGGTCTAAGGCGCTTCTTTCACAGTAGAATAGACTGCCATTGACGGGGATATAGAGGTGTGAATCTTTGTTGGGTGCAGTGAGAGTGATTTCTCCAAAATGGTTTTCCATTCTCCTTCCCCGCGAATATAGTTACACTTACTCTAAATATATCCTTCCTAATCTATAAAACCATTTGTGTAATTAGTACATAAGCGTAAGACGTGGTGCTAAAAAAAAGGTTTCATTGATAGTTTCACCTTGTCTAGTCTGAAGGTGAGAATAGTACTAGGGTTCATGTCTCATCCAATAGATCAGAGAATTATTTTTTCTATCTCTCTCTCTCTCGTTCCACGAAATTGTTGGTACAATTTCATCTAAATAATATTATTTAGCACCGCGTCTTACTACCAGTTCGGGTTGTACGCTTTAAGTACTAATTACGCTAATGGATTAGGAAGGTTGAATTAGAGGAAGTGAACCCGCATTTGCGTGGAGGGAGGGTGGAAAACCATTTAGGAAAAACCACCCTCAGTTCACCCGACCGAGATTCGAACCTTTATCTCCCCGTCCTCAGCAGTCGAGCTCAATACGACAAGCGCGTTAGTCAACTACGCCACCGAGGTGGGTAATTTCATTTATAGTTATCTCCTTTTTCATCCTCTTAGTGTAAATATGCAGATCTCCAGAACAGGTAGTATGACTCAACCCACTTCGATGGTCAAATGGCTCTAATATACTGGACTGCCAGTGAAGGGGGAGGGGGATACAGATTTGACTCCCGGTTAAATTTACTAAAGGATATTTATCTAGATTGATTTCCAATGTATTTTATCACTATGCGGTACATTTCCACTAAATAATATCTTACCACCCCTTAACACATTAATGTAACTAGCATGAATTAGTAGAGCCCTAACGGATAGTGAGACGAGGTGACAAAATATTGGTAGAGTACCCATAAAAAAAAACAAGTTGAAAATAGTATCAATTCTTCAGAACTCCACCCAGTAGTTAATGTAATAATTAATTTGTCCATTTGGTTTTATACGGCGTGTGTTGAGCCTAGAATTATACCAGATATTTCTGTTCTTGCAGTGCCGGTTCTGGCGTGATGGTGGAAGGAAGTTTCTTTTACTCAGCGTGTGCTGTGCATAAAAACCATGTACCATATTCTTGAATATGATAAAGTGTAGAAGAGTGTAGAATTAGATTATTATTCTGCTTCCAACTATTCTATTTGGTTCATTATTTTCGGTTATTTTATTTAACAGGAAGACTAAATCCACTTGCAGTACTTTCAATAGAGAAAAATTTCTTCAATTGTCATCCAGAGATCAAGGAGAAAATTATTGAACTTTTTGCGCAAATTAATACAAGAGGAATGGATTTAATTTTTAAATGAATGGATCAAGTTTGAACTGTAACAATTTAAATTAAAGTACGTAAAAATGTTTGGTTTTTTTGTTAAGATTTTATCAAGTTCCTGAATAAAATTTTTTTTAACATTTTTTTCCCCCCTTTACACAATTTTAAAACAAAGGCCAAATATTTTCTGGAGAAGCACCCCCACTAATTTTAGCTACAAGCCGCTACTGATCATTACTTAATTATTCTGTCTTATTTACATAGAAGTGACCTTTGGAATTTTAAATAAAGACACAGAGGTAATAATTTGCTTAACTTAACAAGTTGAGAGAATAATGTTTTTATGAGTGTGGCTCTTAAATTTATTAAGACCATTGTTTAGCGGACTTACTAATTAAAACAGGTTTCATTTTTAGAATTATATTTCTATTTTACTTCTAATGTTGCCTAGCACAATAACAATTTACTAGTTGAAAAGCGTCACCTGATGGTCTAGGGGTAAAGTGTCACATTTTGTGCTAAGTGTCCGAGGTTCAATCCTAGGTCCTAGCACATATTTATCTGATTTCCAAACCCTTCATTCACCTCTGACAAGGTGTGTATTAATCACAACTTGTGAATGTGGTGAATGCCAGGCCTCCACCGTGGCTCGGATCCCATGTTAAACTGTAGGTCCTCCATTTCATCTAACAATCACTATACCATTACACATTATCGTAAGTGCGTATAGCCCGAACGGGTAGTAAGATGAAGTGATAAAAAGAATAAGCATGTGGGCAAACTAAGTATCGTTGTGAGGTTTGTTCTACACAGAGTGAGAGTTCGAATCCCTCTGAATTTAATGTGGGTGTATTTTTCTCTCTCTAAATGGATTCCCAAATTCCCCAGTGTAAAAACAAGGTGGCGTTTCCTCTAAAGTCCACCTTCATTAGTGTCAACCCACAAATATTTTTTACGAGTATATAATATGCGGTGCACATAAAAAAACTATTTAAAAATGGTATTCACCCACTCTTGTGGTAGAAACAAACTATCTGTGTACATTATCATAAAATCATAAAGTCCATAACTATAGTCCAATTTTTATATAAATATCCTTATCATGCTGCTAGAAAAGTTATTAGCTTTACTCTCACGTGCTTATATGACAAATCTGCATCTCCCATGATAATATATATATATATATATATATAATCATGTGAGATATTATATATATTATAATGTGAGATATTATATATATATTATCATGTGAGATATTATATATATATATATTATCATGTGAGATATTATATATATATATATTATCATGTGAGATATTATATATATATATATATATATTATCATGTGAGATATATATATAATAACGATGATACCAGCTTACTTAATCTACGTCATTAAGAGCTTGAAAGTTCAGTGATCTTGAGGTAGTTCTATCCAGTCCACCTCATTACACCATATCTTTCTTTTCAGGTCCTTTCATATTTTATCCATCTGCGATTAAGGATTCCTACTGGCTTTCCCCATTAGGTTTGCTAGTCAAATACCTGGAACGTAGTTTTTATTTTGTTTCATTTGTGATGCAAGTCCTTCCCACCCTAACCTACGAGATTTTACTATAAAAATTTCTAGTGTTGAACGCTTTGTTTTAGAACAGTCTACATTTCTACTAGTCACGTAAAGAAAGAGATAAATTGCACAACCATATACAAAACGTATGTTTTAAAAATAAATATAGCTCCATTGAAACGCGTGTTAAATAATCTACATTAATTACAGTATCATTATACGTCTAGCATATGTGCATATCTAATCACACCGTTCCCTCACGGGTAGGCATGAAATTGTTTATATATCTCAAAATATAGCAACTCCTTGCTTAATCTATCAGAAATAATGTTCTAAATAGTTCTAATATACTTACTTATATATTTTTGTATTGCGTCTTATCACCAATTCGGAATAAAATATGATATTAATCCTAGAGTCTAGGAATATTTATTTAATTATATTTAGCACCACGTCTTACTACCCGTTCGAGTTATATGCTTTAATTACTAATTATTCTAATGGATTCGGAATTGGGAAGGTTGAATTAGAGGAAGTGAGTCCGCATTTGCTTGGAGGGAGAGTGGAAAACCATTTAGGAAAAACCACCCCTAGTTCACCCGACCGAGATTCGAACCTCGATCTCCCCGTCCTCAGCAGTCGAGCAGCTCAACACGACTCGCGCGTTAGCCAACTACGCCACCGAGGCGGGTTCTAGGAATAAGAAATCTATATATTATAGAAATATTAGGCCTATCTATACTCACAAGTTGTGATAAGGGATACATTATTATTATTAGCACCACGTCTTACTAACCGTTCGGGTTATACGCACTTACGCTAATGTGTAATGGTAGGGTGATTGCGAGATGAGTCAGAGGTGAAAGAAGGGTTTGGTAATCAGATAAATCTGTGCTGGGACCCAGGATTGAACCCCGACCACCAGCACAGAAGTCTGACACCTTACCCCTAGACCGCCAGGTCACCGACAAGGGATATATCATTTAGGTTAATCACCCTTGGTTGATCCATCCTGGACTCAAACCTTAATTTTCACTTTACCATAAAACCAAATTAGTTAAGCCTTCGGGTAAATATATGCTTAAAAAACAAATCAATTTCAGGGTCCGAGTGTTGTAAGTCGTCACTTTCATGATATAATTGCCTAATGGTGATGGGGAGGTTGTGGTTCGAATCTTGATCAGGTCTATTCAGGGTGGTTTTTAACTAAACGGTTTCTCACTCTCCTTCCATTCAAATGCGGATATTTTACCTCTAAAATGCTTCCTTGCTCATCTCTTACCCCATTAGAGTAATTATCATATATGCACTTAACCTGAACAGTTATTTAGATGCGGTCACAAATATTATGTCTATATATATATATATATATAACTATGGTGACCTGGTGGTCTAGGGGTAAGGTATCAGACTTCTGTGCTGGTGGTCGGGGTTCAATCCTGGGTCCCAGCACAGATTTATCTGATTACCAAACCCTTCTTTCACCTCTGACAAGATATCTTGGGAATGTGGGGAATGCCAGGCCTCCACCGTGGTTCGTATTCCACGTTAAACTGTAGGTCCTCCATTTCATCTCACAATCACCCTACCATTACACATTAGCGTAAGTGCGTATAACCCGAACGGTTAGTAAGACGCGGTGCTAATAATAATAATATATAGCTATACATATAGTTATATATATAGTTTTATATATATATAGCTTAAAAACTGCTTAAACACACACACACATTCACTGAAATTTAATTAAACTGGTGCTTTCTTGATGTTTCATAAAATAAGGAAAAACTTCGTAAGCCACTCTATTTAAAACAATTATGAATACATCTAATATTAAACTGCTTCTTTAAACTTTAACGCGTGTATGTAACGTGTGTTTCACCCTTTTTTCACAAAAAGTTTTATAAACGGGCGGGAACCTTCAACAGCCTTTTGTTTCACACTCGCCATTTGTTCTCATGTTCGCGGAATATCCACAAGAACTTTACAGTTTTAACAACTGAGAAAATATGAGCAGCTAAAGAAAAGGTAAAGAGGCTCCCATTATTTCTAAACTGGGAGGAGAATACATTTTGGACTCGCTTTAACTAACAAATAGTTCGTTACGTTTCTTTCATAAGGCGGTGTTTAGTTACACGACCGCCTAATTACAATCTTAAAAGAGAGACCAGCGAGAATTACGATGGAAAGAAACATGTTATATATGATTAGCACCGCATTTTACTACCCGTTCGGGTTAGACGCTATAAGTACTAATTACGCTAATGAGCTAGGAATTGGAAAAGTTTGATATAGAGGAAGTGAATCCTCATTTGCATGGAGGGGGAGAGTGGAAAACCATTTAGGATAAATCACACCAGTTCCCCCCGAGTGAGAATCAAACCTCAAGCTCATCGTTTCTAGGCAGTCTAGATTAACACTAAGCTATCGCGCTTAATTTTGAACTATTCTAGTGTGACACTTGAGGACTAGATAAATTTTGAACTATTCTATTGAACCACTTGAGGTCTAGATAAATTTTGAACTAGTCTAGAGTGCCACCTAAGGGCAAGATGAGTTTTGAACTAGTCTATGGTGCCACCTCTTATTTACGCTTTTAATGAGTATTTAAAAAATACAAACATATATAATATTATTAAATGTAATGAATAGCTTAAATAAAATTGTAAATATTTTAATAATGAAAAGATTTTAAATAAATTAAAGTGATAAAAATTTCAAAGTGACACCTTCAGTGGAATTTTTTTATGTATATATGTACTTTGGAATAAATAAAACTTACGTATTCTTTTCCGTTTTAGTTTGAAATATGTTGTTGTATTTTGATATTCAATATATTTATGTTCGAATGATAGCTTGTCTTTTAATTACACCACCACGGCGGGTGAGAGGCATGTTGAAGGGAAAGGTCAGTACTAGAGTTATAAAGTAACTAATTAATTCAGGTCTTGGATACAGTAGTTAATCATTGTAATGTTATTACTAGTAGTTCTGTGAAACCCACATCACTGGCAGCATGGTCTATGACACTACAATTGCAGTAGACTATACTGCCGATGACGGGGAGATCACGGTTCAATCCTGGTTAGGTGTGTGGAGGGTGGGTTTTTTTCCCAAAATGTTTTACCCCTCTATCTGCACACAAATTCAGGTTCACTTCCTATAAAATGGTACATCTATCCATAATTCTAACCATGAACTCCTTATCAAAAACAAAATATACTAGTCGAGAATGACTCCCTTGTCTGCTTGCCCACTGGTGTATGTCACAGAAATAACATTCTTGGAAAAATCGGGGAATAAAATTAAGGGTAATTGGACACGAGGGACTCCCTTGCAGTATTGCGATCTGCATACTACTTTTGAAATAATTTAAGCACCTGTACAGTCCAATTTTAGGATATTTTCTAAAAGTAATACCCTGTGACTATGCTATAAAGTAACAAACTTTACAACAATTATTATGTCTTATGAAAATTGCTGGGTTTTTCAATATAATGTCAGAACGTAGCATCCTACTGATAAAAATATAATCCTTATCAGGTCCGTGTACTATGGAGTTGGCAACACTGATCCCTTGTATTAATACTAATAATATTATACTCTTTAGACATAATTTTTAAATAATTGAAAAGAGATGGAAAACTCAGATATTTATTTTATTTAATCACTAATGTTCAGCTTTTTTTTTTCTAGAAATAACGTTGTTTCAACAAAATATACACTGTGCTATAATACTATTTCTTGAGAAATAAAAATAATCTAAATTTAGGTCTTTCCGTTTTATTTTGAAGACCTACAAGTGTTGAAATATCCGGAACTTGCTTTTTTTTTTTTTTTGCTTGAACCGAAATAAAAATAGCTGTAGTGTTTTGTTTTTCTTGGAAGAACAAACCTTAATTCCGTTTCCTTCCCATCCGGTGCGCCTTAGAGGTTCCTCGCAGCCACCTCGAGATTTCCCTCGAGACTTCCAGCTTGTTCTCGCGACATTAGTGCTCTCGGCGGAGGACAGAGGAAACACAGTGTTTGCCCGGTTGATTGGGGAGTACCTTGTTGCATTGCCATTTTATGGACCATGAGCAAATCAAGAGGACGGACTAAAATTAATGATGTGTTTTACTTACCGGGCTTTATTGTTCTATTTTTGTTATAAAAGTATTAAAATATTTAGTGAAGTAAAAATAGCCCTGGGCTAGTTCTAGGTCTAAGATATCGTTGGTAAAATTACTTCCAAAATTTCATTAATGTGATTTTAACAACAACAAAATAACATAGAAAAAAAATTCCTAGTTACTGGTTCTTATCCTCCAAGTTAAAATTGATGTCAATTAATTATAATCAAACTAAACGATAAAATATAAGTATTGTTTTATAATTTACGAATAGAAGGAGAACTCATAAGTCGTTTCGCTGATAACTTTGCTGCCTATGTAAAGATTGAAGATTATATTCAAGAACTACATAAAAGAATGTATAAATTACTCAAAATGGGATATAATATGTATATCAACAAAAAAGAAAGAAAAAGTATTTGTACATGATAAAAGAAAGAATCAGTCAAAGTATATAGAACTAGAAGAAAAAAGGCTACCACAAGTAAAGGAGTTTTGTTACATAGGTAAGTTAAATAGTCGAATATAACATAAGGAAAAAGATATAAGTAGAATAGCGTGGGCTTAGATAGATTTTCATGACAATAAGACGTTACTCACCTTGAATGACAAAAATTTGGAAATCAGGAAAAGGTTCCTAAAAGCTTCTGTTTGGAGCGTTGCGATTTATGGATGTGAGATATGGGCCAATGGAGTAACTGAAAGGAAACGATTAGAATAATCTTAAACGTGGTGTTAAAGAATAATATTAAAAATATCATGGATGGATATGGTATCAAATACAGAAGTGCTAAAAGAAAATCATACAGAAAAGAAGAGTTAACATAATAGGACAAATACTGAGACATGATAGTCTAACGAATATAGTTATAGAAGGAGATGTCGGAAGGGATAAGTTCAAGAGAGAGACTAAGATTGGAGTACATGAATCACATATAACGAACGATGTTGGTAGACCTAGAACTCAGGACAGGCTAAAGTGGAGAGCGTCATTCAACAAATCGCAAGATTGATGACTTAATGATGATTATAATTTCACCTTAAAAAAGTATTTCCTAACTAAAAACTGCATGGGTGGCCACGTGGTCTAACGCACTGATATAGTGTTACATTAGGCTGCCGGAAATGAGGATATCGGGTTTCGACCCTGAGGGTGTTTTTTTAAATGATTTACCACACTTTCTTCACGCAAATGTGGGTGCACATCCTCTAAGTTAAGCCTTACTAATCCCTAACCTATTAGTGTAATTAGTATATAAGCATACAACCCGAACAAGTAGTAAGACGTGGTGCTAAAAAAATGTATATAAAATAACAAATGAATATAAAATTGAGGGGATATATGTTTGCTTTATTTTGGTTGAGAATATAACACTATTTAGAAAGTGGGTAGAATAGGAATGGAGGGAAATTACTCAATCAAACATTCAAATTTGTTTATTCACAATCCATTGAAATAATAAAATTTAATAAATATAGTGAAAAAAAATACAATTTATAAACTATCGAAAAAATACTTATGAGATATCAAATTAACCATAAATTTATTTTTGATAAAGGATAATTCATTACAGATGTATATGTACTGTTGTTGTATTGGGTTATAAATTGATAGTTTTATAGGGGTTTAAATTTTAGTAGGTATATTGAGAGCTATTTTTACAATTTGTAATTTTTTTAAATACGTTATGGTGCACTTTTTTTAATTCACACTCTTTGTTAGCTAATCCAATTCGATGAAAGTCAATAATAATAAAATAAGTTTGACCTAGAAAGATAGTATGACAAAGAAAAAATATTTTAGGAATTAGAATAACTTTCAAATAGCTATTAAAAACGTAAATTATATTTATATATTATTTTTTTCTCTTTTATCTGGAATGTACACGTCCACTAATCTAATTATGGTATAATTCAATAGTTGTGAGGGTAGAGAGTGAAGTAGATTAAAACGACAGAGGCGTCGAGTAAGTAGGCGTCACAGTGTAACTCAATAGCCAAAACCACCCTATTTTATACGAGAGATTACAAAAAAAAACGTCAATTCTCAAATACAATGCTGTTACCATGTGAACTAATTTGATCATTTAAGCTGAGTTTAAATTGTTCTACACTGTACTTAATGTAAAACATATTACAGTTTTTCAAATTCTCAGAATGAATGACGAAAATTTGGTATTATTAGTTAAATAATATTCCAACCTATATGACTTTTCTCATCTTATGTAACATAATAATTTGGGGAATGTTCCACACGGTGGTTCCACGTGGTTCAGTGTGTTACGCCTTAGTGGGTGATTAGCTTTATCCTATTGAAATTCTGACATTAATTATCATAAAGCCTTCTTTATAAGTGGATACTTTTTACCCATAAAAATCATTTTCTATTAAATATTTTCACATTTATTAAATTATCGGTTGACAAAGTGTTTCTATAATGTGCTAAACCTTAATTAAGGTCATTTTAATTACTAATTTGAAAAGTTATAAATCTGATTTTATGTATAAGAATTATTAATAATAATATTCATACAATAGGTTAAAACTGAAATGTAGCAATCTTTCGTTTACGGATTACTCCATGGCCCTATATTATATGCTTTGCCATAGTGGAATACTGACAAGACATCTTATGAATGTGGGGAATGCCAGGCCTACACTGTGGTTCGGATTCCACGTTAAACTGTAGGTCCTCCATTTCATCTCACAATCACCTTACCATTACACATTAGCGTAAGTGCGTATAACCCGAACGGGTAGTAACACGCGGTGCTAATAATAATAATAATAATAATAATACATAGTGGAATAATGCTAAGTAAGCAACTAGCAAGTGGAGATTCTTTGTTTCAAAATGTTTTAAGTAGGCTATGGATAGTTAATCCAGCCACTTTCATAAAGAAAAGAATCATAAATTGTGTACAAATGCTTCATAAAATAATTGGTAAAGAACAATGTCAAAAAAAATTAAATGACTAAAATAATAACACACAGTAAACACATAATATAAATTGTAGATTGTCATGACCTCCTGAAACCGAAAAAAAGGGGTTATCGTGATGCCGTATGTCTGTGTGTATCTTGAACTAGATCCGAAAACATTTTACCAACATGACTAAAATTTTGTATAAAAAATGTTCATATGGTTCCCCAAAGGGGTCTTTGTAACAATACATCCAACATTTAAATTAAAGATGGTTAACTGATGGTCAAAAAGAGAAATGATTGGTTTTCTCGAAATCCGATCGAATTTTGATTTAATTTTGTAATTAGATATTGTTTAACATTACATACAAAATTGTAAATATTATTTCCCCCCACCCCCAAAATTGACTTTGAGGTTACTTTACAAATTCAACAATTTTTCACCTTAGATCATATCTCCACAGCTATTTGAGATATAAAATAACTTACTAGAGCAAAGTTGTAATACTATTAAAAATAAAAAAGCTTTTAGTTTAATTATATTTTTGAAAATTAAATAGTTTCTGAACTATAATCAAATATAATTTTTTATTGAAGTTTTTGAAAAGTGAACTTGATTATTTTCTTTAGTTAACAGAGATGTTCCTCTTTTCTCAATGTCTATGTAACTGTATATATAGTTTTATTCATGATTTAGGGTGAAGGATTTCTGAAAAACCTATATAAATTTGTGTCATACACTTATTAGTATTTTAGTGAAAGAAATATAATATGTGTGTGTGCATTGGACTATTAGTTGCATAACCAGAATTTAAACTAATTATATAACATGTATGAAACAGTTATTCTTCTCTATAGCGACGAAACTTTGTATTATTATTACTATTATTATTATTATTATTATTATTATTATTATTATTATTATTATTATTATTATTATTATTTAGCACCGCGTCTGACTACCCGTTCGGGCTATACGCATTAAGTACTGATTACGCTAATGGATTGGGAATTGGGAAGGTTGAACTAGAGGAAGTGAACCCGCATTAGCGTGGAGGGAGATTGGAAAACCATTTAGGAAATACCACTCCCAGTTCACCCGACCGAGATTCGAACCTTGATCTCCCCGTCCTCGGCGGTCGAGCTCAACACGACTAGCGCGTTAGTCAACTATGCCACCGAGGCGGGTGAAGTTTTGTAAATAGAGAAATGTCAGAAAATGGCTCGCTATAGTTTTTTTTTTTGTTCCTGTGACAGGAAGATGCGTTGTTGTAACAAGTATAAGTACAAACAGAAAGTTTTGTTGAAACTCCAAGTATACCGTAACCCCTCCAGATATTTATTAGGAGAAAATAAATAGAAAGATAAATACAAACGTTAGTGGGAAGAGAAATAGGAGTCGGATCTAAAGGGTTCACCCAAAATTAGAGTCGGCGATATAAACCAAAGTTGGAAAAGAACTTGGAACCAAATCAATACCGTCCAAAATTAAATATATTAAGTCCTCGACCTAAACAAATTCAAGTTATGTTGACTCGTAGATACGCGGATATGCTACTTAGAATTATGACTAGCAGTGTCATCTATCAAGGTGCATATTAAACACAATAGATAGCGTTGCTGATAATATCGCCACTCTTTGGTATCGTTTTCTACCTTGAGCAAGATTTGTTTCTTGTTAGTGAACCCACACAGTATTTATTAAAAACAAAATATAAGCTCTACGTATGTCTTAGAAACATTAATTTGTGTTCTTCCATTACTAAAGATAATTAGAATCACTTCAAAACATGTGTGTAAGATTTGTCATCTGTTTGCGATCCCGTGGCCATATTTCTAAATAATATACAAACTTGACCGGTAATGACTTGATGGCGGACGGTTTCTACATACACTTGCAATGACAAAGAAAATATTGCTAACAGGATATCAACAATAACTCTCCTCAAGTGTAGTCCTTCTTCATCCTCGTCTTAATATCGGTACCTGCTCACGTGACACCCACACACGTTCTATCCCCCTTCACAAATATAACTTATTCTCTCTCTTTTACTGTGATGTGAGGGGAAATGTAAGGACACAGTGAGAATTTTTGCAAAGTGAAATTATTATTATTACTTATAAACTATATTTAATCTATACATTTACCTTTTTTTTCTTCTATCTCTATTTTATTTCGTGGCGTTATTACAGTAGTAAAACAGACTTGTACTCATACTACCTGCATTACTGATCTGTATACCATGTTGCTAGTCCTGGATCTATCACGGCGTCAATACAGCAGTAAAGGTAAAACAGACTTGTACTTATACTACCTGTATTACTGATCTGTATATCATGTTGCTAGTCCTGGATCTATCACGGCGTTAATACAGCAGTAAAGGTAAAACAGACTTGTACTTATACTACCTGCATTACTGATAAACAGACTTGTACTTATACTACCTGTATTACTGATCTGTAAACCATGTTGCTAGTCCTGGATCTATCACGGCGTTAATACAGCAGTGAAGGTAAATTAGACAGTATTGTATATTAGGTTTATTGACTACAATATAAATTTCCTAGATAAGCGATTTAATGTGTACAAAAAAAAATATCAATATTAAATAAAATTTATTGAAAGATATAAATAGCATTGGTATTTATGAAGTGTATTAATCAAAAATTAAAGTTAAAAACTTAATAAGTATGTTCAAATTTGGAAAAGAAATTGATAAAGTAAACGAAACAGGTCTCGACTCTGTATTAAAAAAGATTCCTTTCCTGAAATGTGTGAAATTATTTGATTATTGTTTAGTTGATATGTATTTTCGATTACATGAGAGGTATGTATGGGAAGAAGGATTAAAATAATCTTTCAAAATAATATCTATTGTTCTTTTGGATACATATTTCAAGAGTATCTATATTCAAGTTTTTTTGTTTGTTTTTTTGTCTTTTTAGAAATATTACAAAATTATAGTGAAAATTGAAAAAATATATCAGTTGAAGATATTTCATTTAATAACTTTAAAAAGCCTATTTAGTTCAATATTAATTTTAAAAAAATTCATTATCTGAGAGCTAGGAAATCTACTAGATTGATTTTATATATTCAAATGTCAAGTCATGTGATATGATGCTTTGTCTTTAGATAGATGAAATTTTTCTAGTCATGTAATAAAACTCGCTTTGCTCGTTGGGGGATACGCCCCCAAACCCTAGTAACATTTCTTTCCAAGTGAATGTAAACTAATGTAATTACAGAGCCGTTTTTTTTATAGGTCTTACCGTTTAGCCACAAGAGACCTTCAAAGTAAAGTCTTTAATGTTTCTCCGAAATTCAGAATTTTTTTCTTGGATTAAAAATTGATTTTTTTTTTTAAAAAAATCTAATTTTCCTGTCGGTTACAGGCTAGAAGCTAGAAGTTTGCCAAATTTCAAGATTCTAGATCATCTGAAAGTGGGTTGACATTAATTTCAGTGAGTGAGCGAGTAAGCCATGTGGCTTTATAGTAACAAAAAAAATTTAGCAAATTTTACCTCAAATAAATCTGTTTATATTTTTTTTTAAAAGCTTTCCTGAGCTGTACACAATATTCTATTTACATATTTTTGTAACTTTACTTACGTATTAATTTTTAAATTTGCATTCATTCCCCTCGCAACTATTTTCTCTCGAAGTGAGTGTTGAATACACCAAAGACTAAGGGCGTGGCCATACTTTGTGACCTGGTCTCCAGTACGTGAAGCCTAGATTTATATGCGGGTGATGGATAGTATACATATGTAATAATTACATTATAGTGCTAGGGATGAGGAAGGTTGAAGTTAGAAGAAATGTACCTGCATTTTCTTAAAGGGAAAGTGTAAAACCGTTTTATAAAAAGCACCCACAGTACTCTCGACTGAGATTTGAACCTCAATTTCCCCGTCATCGGCTGTCTAATCCGATTAGAGGGTAGTGCCCTTGACCATGTGGTCACCGAAGCAATTTTGCAGGTAATATTCAGTTTTACTTTACTTGCTAAGACGTATGCATGTTTCTTTGTTTTGTTTCTCGTTTGGACTGTACGTATCCACTAACGGTGTAGGAATGAAGAAGGTATAACTTAAGAGAAGGCATACCCACATTTGCATGAAGGGGAATGGAAAATAATTAAGAGGGGAAAAAAAATTCCTTACACCCAAATGAGTTTGAGTACCAACTGGATGAATTATGCGGGTATTCCCTATATATTCTTTTTTTCTCTTTCCATAAAAATGTGGGTAAGTTTCCTCTGAATTCTAACATACCCATCCATATATAGAGTGAAAGTGTGCTGTATCCCGGATGGGTAGTAATATGTGACCCACATATAAAATAACTTTAAAATAAAGAACTAATCAAATATAATTCTGGTACGTAGAATATTTCTGTGGTTTTATACTTTTTAATGCGTTTCTAAATTAATTGGTTGTTTTAAAGACATGCGATAGGATAGATATTTTTTTAAATAGATAAAAGTATATTTGTTTCATATCATATTAATATTAAAATTATTTAATTTTTAACATTTGAAAACTGTTGTCATCAAAATGTTATTAAGTAATTTTTTTAAAAAAAATTCTGAGTTAATAAATCTACTTCGTGTTACTAAAAAGCGATGTGTGATTTTTTTAAATAAAGTTAAATTCCATTAAATAAAAAACAATAATAATTTGACAAATAGCAATTCGAGTAACACAATAAATAGAAAGAAAGAAAACAGTTATCGTGTTGAAAGCTTGATCCAGTCACGAAAAATCTTGTGACACTTTGTCAAGATGCTTGGCTCCTGCGAGTTTACCCCCTTCCCCACTGGTCCGAGTGGTAAATCGTTAATGGGTCGTTTTGTCACGTCAACGCTGCCAAGTGTCGAGAACCCACCTCTTTCCCCCTTTACCCTCCTCCCCTACGGTTCCCCTTTTATTCACCTCCACCCCTTTTCCGTCCTTCTTTTTCGACTGGTAGATAGACGTGACATTGCCATAGCAACCCTCGAACTTCAGCCAGCCAGCCCCCTTGTCTTGACAAAATGGGATGCGAACCTTCTGACCAATTTTTAAGTATTCATACGTCAAAACATAATATCTGTAGCTTTAACTTTTGATGGATATTACCATCTGTAAAAATAACACAACTAAATTAGTAAAGTGTTATTAATATTGACAGGAAAAAATATTTTAGGTTTTTTCCTACAAGACTTTTCTTATGAACATTAGGATATAGCTACACATACAAACTCTGGAGGTTTATTCGGTTCCTACCGAAGCAAAGGTCGCGTGTTTAGAAATATCATCACGTTTCACTTTGTTTACATTGAATGGTTCTTTTTTTAGCACCAAGTCTTATGAACCTTTCGGATTATACGCTTATATACTAATTACGCTAATGGTTTTAAGGATTAGGAAGGATATATTTAGAGGAAGTATAACGAAAGTTGTTTTTTCTCAATGAATTTACACTATATTTCCATGAAAACTCGAGTACACTTCCTCTAAATTCAGCCTTATCTCTAACACATTAACCTTATTAGTGCATAGGAAATAACGCATATAGTTAGGCAGGCCACAAACTGGATCCGACATTATGTCTTACGACAAGACATTTTGTCTGACAGTGTCGGAAAGTGTCTGAAGATCTCTCTTCAACTCGAGGTTAAATGTAAGCCCACACGCTGGCATCGACACTGTTTTAGACTCTTATTGACGTCGTTAGACGTTTTTACTTTGTCGGACGACGGTCCCTCGAGTTTCATATCTAGGCAAAGCATCTTTCGACGTATTGAACTGCGCATGCGCCATAATGAAGCTAATATATATTAAATGGCAGGAATAGGACAGGCGTCTATCGACAGAAAAACAGATATCCACACACACTGCAACCGACAAACTTCGACGTTTTGTTAAAATACTTTTAGTCTTTATTCAAATGTCGGATCCATTGTGAGGCTAGTCTTAGTGAAACGTGGTGACAGAAAAAGTAAATAAACTGGGCGTGGTTTAGCTCATTTATTAATGAAGTAGTATGAACTGTTTAGTAAGGTTATTAATCATAACTTGTGAATGTGTGGAAAGCCAGTCCTCCACCATGGTTCGGATCCCACGTTAAACTGTAGGTCCACCATTTCATTTCACAATCACCCTATCATTACACATTATCCGAACGGGTAGTAATACGCGGTGATAATAATAATAATTTAGTAAGGTTGTAAAAGAGAAGGCTTATAAATAAATACTATCTTATTAGGGCAACTAGATACATTATATCAAATATATTTTCTTTTAATATCGATCCGATATCATAATCAACTGATTTCAGCCTGTTAATTTAGTAAAATGCCTTCATCTTCCTCTATCCATCCACCATTATTCCTCCTTTAATTGTTTACATACTTCTTCTCTCACTTTCACACTTTCTGCCATATGTTCCTCTCTTCTTCTTCTTGGCCTCCTTTGCTTTCTCTTTCCTACATACTTCATTTTCATCATTTTCTTCAGATATCAAGGTACTAATGAAGTATAGATTAAAACGGTATTATTATTATTATTATTAGCACCGCGTCTTACTACCCGTTCGGATTATACGCACTTACGCTAATGTGTAATGGTAGGGTGAATGTGAGATGAAAATGGAGGACCTACAGTTTAACGTGGAATCCGAACCACGGTGGAGACCTGGCATTCCTCACATTCACAAGATGTCTTGTCAGAGGTGAAGGAAGGGTTTGCTGATCAGATAAATCTTTGCCGGGACCGGGGATCGAACCCCGGCCGCCAGCATAGAAGTCTGACACCTTACCCCTAGACCACCGGGTCACCCGGTATTTTAATTGAAATAAAATATTTATATTGGTAAACAATCAATATGTTTTCAACCTAAATACTGAATACAGTTACATTCTTAGTTTCACAAGACTTGGCATTTGAATGCATCAATGAAGATATAGTAACTTTTATAGCTGTTAGCAAAAACTATTCCTATGAAAATTGGACTGTAAATAAAATCCTTCAAATAGTAACCATTTATTTTGTCATCACTGATAAAAGCATGGCTGGGGACTGGATGTTGTATCACGTTTTTGTAAATCCCAAGTTGTCAAGTTGAATATCACTCCAATGAAGGAATCGAGAAACTGCGTCTCAAAAATAGGTATCTTACTTCTATAAACTAGAAAACTTGAGAATATTTGTTTGTCGAGTAAGTGAATAGAATCTAGGATGACAGGCGACGCTGGAGAATTTGATATATTCACTTTCACATTCTCACCTGCCGAGAGAAAACTAAATCAATAACTAGATCCGCTCAACTCCCCAGGGCGAGGTTAAAACTTAAGACTATTACAAAGTTTACTATAACTTTAGTAGCCTTAACGTGTTAAAAAAATAAAAGTTAGACGTTAAGTTCAATAAAATTGAATTACCCTTAACTTTGTCTTTACTATGGTCATCTGAAGTAATCTATAATGATAAAAGGAAGTGTTTGTTTGTCTGTTTGTGTACAATGCCCAGCCAAATCTACGGCACGCACAAATCTGAAATTTTTAACATAGGTGGACGGAAAGAAGGTCCAAACGCACCTCGAAGCCGGATTTTTAAATTTTTAATTAGCTTTTTAGTCAGGCTATTTTTTAACAAAAAATTTTTGAAGAAAATATTTTGAATCTGGTTTAGAATTGCGTTTCAGAGAAAACGTTTTAAAGTTAAATCGGGCATCATAGAGGGGTGGGGGGGCTTATATAATTCTTACACCACACTGAGTCACGGGAAAAACCATGCGGGATTGATAGTATATAATATTAAATTTTACGTACCACCCTAAGATGTCCTCACGTAACCCAGGTTGAACACTACTACTCTAATACGTCACTCTTGACTCTTGTAGTAGACTGGAATGTAGATGACGGAAATATCAGGGAGTGAATCCCGGTCAAGTGTGCTGAAATTGTTTTAATTTTAAACGGTTTTCTACTCCATTTACAGGTAAATATAGGTACATTTACTCTAGAAGCCTTCCTTATCCCTAGAACATTATCAGTATTAGTAAATAGGCGTAAAACCACAATGGGTAGTATGACTCAGAGCTAAAAATATTTTACTATTACACCTATTAGTATAAATAAGAAGTGAGCGTCAAGGCTGTAGAAATTGGCAATTCCCAGACGTCCCCCTCTAATTTGACGCCCCCTCGTAGGGTCCATATATACAATTCCTTAATAGGTGTAGGATCCGCTTCAATGGCCGCATGATCTAGTTTCGAATCTCGGTCGGGTATAAAGAGGGTGGTTCTTATAAAATGACTTCACACTCTCTTTTAGCGTAAATGTGGGTACACTCCCCTAATCCCTAAAACCATTAACGTAATTGGTACATAAAATCCATTCACCGTAGGAATTGACTTCTGAAAGGCCTTTTTCCCTACCATAAATCTACTATATAGTAGGATATTGATAGGAAAAAAGACCATTCAGAGAGTAATTTCTACCGTGAATGGAATATACATTAATTACCCGAACGTATATTAAGACGAAGATATTAAAAAACAAAAGCGTAGGCTATTGTACAATTATTTTATAGTGGACCCACCCTATAAAGTATGTCTTTCTATGCGCTTGGTGAAAGAAAAGTTGAATTTATATCCCTTTGTTAAGGTTGAGAGTACAGTAAAGATTGCATCACTACCCCCCGGAGAGAATTCCGACTCCATCGGAAACGACATCCCCTCATTCAGTCAAGGTCGATGTAATACACCCGTGCTCTTAGCTGATTAAACGCTATCCAGTTTAATGTCGTAGGTTGAGTGTAACGGCTACCAGGTTTATATGCTCGCGCCATAATGCTTAAAAAACGGTGCTCAAAATAACGTTTTTATTCAATCGATATTGAAAATAAAAAAAAGCCCAAAGGCATGACTATAAAATTTTTATATATCAAATTTGAACTAACTCCTTCAAATCGTTTCTTTATTTAGCACCGCGTCTTACTAACCGTTCGGGTTATACGTTTAAGTACTAATTACGCTAATGGATTAGACAGTGGGAAGGTTACATTTAGAGGAATTGAACCCGCATTCGCGTGGAGGTAGAGTGGAAAACCACCCCCAGGGTGACCTGGTGGTCTAAGGGTAAGGTGTCAGACTTCTGTGCTGGCGGCCGGGGTTCAATCCCCGGTCCCGGCACAAATTTATCTGATTACCAAACCCTTCCTTATTCCTTCACCTCTGACAAGACATCTTGTGAATGTGGGGAATTCCAGGCCTCCACCGTGGTTCGGATTCAACGTTAAACTGTAGGTCATTCATTTCATCTCCCAATCACCCTACCATTACACATTAGCGTAAATGCGTAAAACCCGAACGGGTAGTAAGACGTGGGGCTAGTAATAATAATAAAACCACCCCCAGTTCACCCGACCGAGATTCGAACCTAGATCTCCACGTCATCTACGGTCTAGTCTACCGCGAGAGTAGCGTGTTAGTCCACTAGAACACTGAGGTGGGTTATCATATAGGTAGATAATTGAAAGATACAAGTGAAATAAGAGGAAAGTTTAATTTTTAGTTCAAATCAAGCTAGTACTGCTATCTGTTAGACTATCATAAAATCTTTCTAATACACTTTAGATAATGGTTAAAAGAGGCCTTTGTTATATTTAAATTATATTTTTTTTTATATTTTTGTTTGGGTCCTAATGATGTTTGAGATGTAAAAGCTGCTATCCTGGAAAATGTGTGTGATGTGACTCTCCCCCTGTTTCCCCTGTACCCTTCAATGGTAATCATCAAACTATTTCGACCTATACATTAAGATGGATCGTGACGTCCCCCCCTAATAAAAAAAAATTGGGTCTTAAATTTTTTTGCCAACTTTGAGTCCGTCTGTCTACCCGTACTAACTACGCTAATGAGTTAGAGATGAGGAAGGTTGAACTTTAAGGAATATTACACACATTTGCATGAGTGAAGAATGTAAAACAATTTAGGTAAAAAAAATATCCTCGGTACAACTGACCGGGATTTGAACCTTGATATTCTCGTCATAGGCAGTCTAGTCTAACACGAGAGCGACTCCTTAGACCATGATGACACCGAAGCAGGTTCGCCTATCTTTCCCTAGAGCAAGAGACGAAACTATTTGGAGCCCACCTCCGTGGCGTAGTTAGCTAACGCTTTAGTTTCGTGCTAAGCTAGACTGCCGAGGACGGGTAGATCGAGATCCGAATCATGGTCGGGTGAACTGGGGGTGGTTTTCCCTAAATGGTTTTCCACTCTCCCTCCACACAAATGTAGGTTCACCTTATCTAAATATAACCTTTATAAACCCTAAAACCATTGGTGTAATTAGTACATAAGCGTATAAAATGAATGGGTAGTAAGACGCCTTGCTAAAACAAAATTGTATGATAAAGTTATCATATGCTTAAATAAACATATTGTGTAAGCGTTGTTTATTGTAAAGGTGGAATATATAAATCAATTCGGTTAAGCGTTGTTTATTTTAAGGGTGGAATATAAATCAATTCGGTTAAGCGTTGTTTATTTTAAGGGTGAAAGATATAATCAAATTCAGATAAGCGCTGTTTATTGTAAAGGTGGAAGATATAAACAAATTCGGTTAAGCGTTGTTTATTTTAAGGGTGAAAGATATAATCAAATTCAGGTAAGCGCTGTTTATTGTAAGGGGTAAAGTCGCCCCTAAATAAAAATTCTCTCGGCTCACATGGGTCAGAGAAGTTTAAGGATGAAACTTTCAGAAGAGTTTCCTTCAACCGTAAATTACTAACATATTCTGTGTACCCTAAACGTTATGAAAATGTTCTAATGTCTACCCAAACCAACGTCATGCGTCGTAGCGTGAAAGTGTCAAGGTTACGAAATGAAAACGGCTTCAACATAAAACCAGAAGAGAAACGTTCGTGGAAATGGGTCGACGTTGTTTATTGTGAGAGGGAGAGTGAAGTTAATTAAAATGATGTTTTTGGGGGGCCTTGGCCATAACGGTTCCTTTCTTCATTTCCCCCTTTCAAAAATACACAATTCTATAATTAATTTTCACTGTAAAATTATTGCGTTGCTAATGAATTTTTGTTTTTTTAATAAATATAACACGTGGCATTGGCCTTTAAAAAAAAGATCGTCATGGCTTTTGTCAGAATGTCCCTCTATGCAGTATAGTATATAACGAATAAAAAAAAAATGTTTGGAAAGTACTATTCTAAGCTTTTAGGGTGACCTGGTGGTCTAGGGGGTAAGGTGTCAGACCTCTGTGCTGGGCGTCCGGAACTCAATCCTCGGTCCCAGCACAGATTTATCTGATTACCAAACCCTTCCTTCACCTCTGACAAGACGTGTATTAATCATAACTTGTGAATGTGGGGAATACCAGGTCTCCACCATGGTTCGGATCCCACGTTAAACTGTAGGTCCTCCATTTCATCTCACAATCACCCTACCATTACACATTAGCCTAAGTGCGTAAAACCCGAACGGGTAGTAATACGTGGTGCTAACAATAATAGTAATCATAATAATCTAAGCTTATATGTAAATAATAAGTTTATTATCTTTGGGTTCAAGGCTTATAAGTATTATACATAATTTTTTCACCACCGTGTCTTACTACCCATTCGTGTTATAAGTTTATGTTCTAATTATGCTAATAGGCTAGGGAGATGAAGGTTTAATTTAGAGGAGGTGTACCAGTATTTGCGTGGAGAACGAGTAGGTAACCATTCAGGTAAAACCACTCTCAGTACACACGATGGAATATTTTAACTAAAAGTACTTTACGTAAATAAAAACACTGAGATGTTTTTTAAACGTGCACGTGACCAAAGGCATTAGTCGAGTAGTGTCTGGTTTATCTGGTGATCTAGATGTTGGAGCTCGAATACCGGTGGATTCATTGAGCTACTGAGTTGTCCTTTTTACATATATTTTGTCTCATTCCGTTTTTATCCCCGAGCTTTTATGATGTTTTTTTCTCTTCTTATATATATAAAGTAATGCTTCATTAAATACATTTATTTTGATTTTCTGCACAAATTAATGTCAATATCTCTTGTATATCTGTCATATAAAGTATGAAATTTGATCAGAAATTTTTCTCTTCATTTAAAGTTGTTTTTGTTCAAATTCCTAGTTTCTAGAACTCTAAAGAATATTATTTGGAGGAAATTAAACCACACGTTTATCCCGAAGCGATGTTTTTTTAATATACCTTAGTTTGCGTTATTTTTCAGCTGAGATTAAGGTGACCGCCTCGGTCCGCGATAAAGTATTAATCACTGACAGGCCACATGGCTTAGAATACAATGGCCTGCATCATTTTTTTTAACTACTTCTCTATTCTGTCCAAGATTATACTATCTTTTACCCTTCACCTGCAAGCACCTTTTGTCATGACAATAAGAAACAGGGGAATGAAAACTACAAACATTTTATCTAAAGGTAAAGAGGAAAGAAAGTTCGCTTTTAGTTCTCAAATATATCAAAATTATCTGCTTTGAGCCTATCAAAAAATTACTCTATTTGTTAAAGGAAGACTAAATATAGAGCTGTTTTTTATCTTAGTCTCTTAGTCTCCATACATAAGCTTAAAAAAGCCGTTGAAAATTAGTTCCAGCATAATTTTTTTAATAATGAAAATCAAAATATAGGCCTTTTAATGAAAAAGAGCCCATTTGGAATATTTCGACTTTATTATGGCGTGAACCATATTTTGAAATAATGCATTGTATAATTAAATATTGCGTTGGAGCTGAACGTCTGCACGGCAATTTCTTGTCTCCAAGTTGGCCCCTTTAAGGTTCAAATGTTTTCATTCTATCTTGAAAGTGGGTGATACGTATCTTCTCCCCCCTCTGAAAATATTCCTCCCTAAACTAGCCCGAGAACACAAATTCCCATTAGGTTGACAAGGGGACGAAATAATGAGGTCGTGTGTGTATGTTTATTCAACCCCACACACACTTCAGCATGATATGAATAGCTGCGTGACCTTGGGTCAAGTTAAACAGCCGTACTTAGAGGTCATTAACAAAACAAACACAACCAGCAAACCACTCTTTACCCCTATCTTTTCCATTTGATGTGTCATTCTTAAGGGGTTTTTGTATTCATTTTATCTTTCTGTTTTATTTTATTTTTTATTTATATTTATTTTGGAGATCATATAACAAAATTCCATTAAAAGATAAAAGACCTGATCAAAATACCAACCTCAAAATAGAATCGTTTGGACAAAATAATGAATATATGAATATTATGCGTGCCCATCAGGGCTGTTCAGCTTATTTACACTTTGAGGTAGAAACGAGGATATTAAAAGTTGATGATTTGCACTAGCATGTGCCTGCCTTTTTCTAAAAAAAATAAAAACACAATATAGGTAAACCATCTGGAATTTGATCCTTGAATTACTCTTCATCGGTAGAAAAACAAAAGCTTAAACTGACACTTATATTATCTTGCTCACTTGGAATAGGGAGGGGGGTGTTTGATTAATACGAAACTAAGAGACTATAGAAACGATGATACTGTGTGAGTCATACCCGTGAAAAAATTTCCAAGGTCATCAGATTGAGTAGCGTAAGCTTACATACCAACATTTGTTATTTTTTGAAGACCCCTTAACCACTTTTTATAACATCTGGAACCTGTCATACGATTGGCCATACATTCAAAAACTCACATATATATTAATTTACAAATTATTTATTGCAGAATGATTTAGGGCTACAAGAAACTTGGCTCTGGGAGTCCATAAAAGAAACTTTTCCAAACTGCTCAACATTTCATAAAAACGATAGTTTGAGTATTTTCCCCATCGCGAAAATAAAACCGTTAAGATTCTGTTCGTTTGGATGGCCACGAAATCTCTCCATTTTGCCTCTAGCATTTCGTTCTCCTAAATGTTTCACTTCACATGACCTGTGAAATTGTTTATAGGTAACGTAGATAACCATTTTTTTCAAAATGCAATTGCTTTGTTAATTTGATTCAAATCGGCCATAACTTTTGATTCCACTAAATAGGTAATATGCCAAAGTTTTAACACAATCAGACTCACGTGGAAACGGATTATGTAAGAAACCACATGGCATAATAAGTTTACCTGAACAAAGATATATTTTTTGTCTTTAATCGTTTGATTAACTAATAAATATAATAAAAAGATAATTTAATTATTTTAGAAAATTTGAGTATTTCTCCCGTTTGTAGCACGTAAATTAGGTGGGCTCTGGTCTATCATACAACTGTATTTTAATATTATGTTAGTTTATATTAGTTTATCTCTTCCCTTAATTAAATCTGGTTTTAGATTATAATCATAAATTAGGATATATATTGGTATTTGATAATGAATGCTCCAATATTTTGTTCTGATATCAATAGTTTATTTGATTAATAAAAAATACGTTAACAGTGCTAATTGTATGAAACGTTTTATCTTCTTTGACATGAAAATGAAATATTATTGTTGATAGAGAGCATATGAGATTATTATCGATAGCAAGATAATGTTCATAAATTTCAAACATATCCATTAGTGTAATAGTTTACTACTTACTGGTAAAATTCAAGTATCAGAGTAGCCAAATTTTACATGTATGTAATTATAAAGTTCTACTGTTTATATTATATTTGTTCGGAATTGAAACTTGATTAATTGTATAGCTTTTTAATGTATTCTAATTTGTTTTCTATTGAATATTCAAATGATCAAAAATTTTGGGTAAACTATATGGTTATATTAACAGATTTTTTGATAAATTAGCATCTACATCATTACAGTTCATTTAATCTTATTAATTTTTTTTATAAAAAGCCTCATTTTAAATTAAATGTGCAATGCTATATTCAGGTATATACGTAAGTATTTATCATAGTTCCAAATCTATATAAATGACGTTTTGATCAAGATAATGAAAATAAATTAATTGAAATAATGCAAAGCTAATATCTTAATAAAATCAATTAATATTATTGCAGAAATATTTTTTATAAAGCTTAAGACAAATCATGCTTTAAAAAAAAGAGTTTATTCCATTATAGAACAATTAATTATAATGGTAGTAGCTTCATCTCTCTAATTAATATGAATATTAATAAATGATATAACTAACACATAGACATAGAAAGCCTAATTAAATAACTCGTACTATCATTACAAACATTATTTTCACTACAATTAAATACGGGTCACATGATGTTTGTAAACTCATTGTCCAAACTGCACATATAACTTTTTTGAACCAAAAATTAAAACAATACTGATATACCCTTAAATTTGTAAAGCTATTCTAGCATCATTAAATTGTATTCAAAGTTTCGGCGTAAACCACTGGGAGAACAAAGCTGTAAAACATGCGTGTACAACAAGTTGCATAGAAGTTAGGCGCGCGGCACTGCACATGTAATAATGGCAAGCACTTTCTGTGGTGTAGGACCGTTAATGATGACCCTCAGAACGTATTCGTATTTCTAGATGGACTGGTGTGTTGTTTGTTATTAATTGTTGTGGGGAGACCTGGTGGTCTAGGGGTAAGGTGTCAGACTTCTGTGCTGGCGGCCGGGGTTCAATCCTTGGTCCCGGCACAGACTTATCTGATTATCAAACCCTTCCTTCACCTCTGATAAGACATCTTGTGAATGTGAGGAATGATAGCTCTCCACCGTGGTTCGGATTCCACGTTAAACTGTAGGTCCTTCATTTCATCTCACAATCACCCTACCATTACACATTATTGTAAGTGCGTACAACCCGAACGGGTAGTAAGACGCGGTGCTAATAATAATAATAATAATAATATAGCTTATTGTTAATGTTGACTAAATAAAAATATGGTTTTAAATCTTATCAAATATTATTCAAGGAGCTGTGTTGGTATATCTTTAAGCTCCACAAATATATTAGCTATTATATAAGTTTAAATATTGTAATAAAAATATTAAGATTCCTTTATTTTACGTAAAATTGAGCACAATCAATCTTCACAGGTTGGTTCCATCCCCATGGACAATTAAGAGCGTGCATCAGATGACAATCAACTGTGACACAGCTGGCTAGAGATAATAAATGTACACGAACATTATTGCACGTGGAACATTTCTGATTAAATATTAATGAAGATAAAGAGTTAATAGATATTCCTATTACTGAACATTGTTGAAATTAATATTTATTGGAATAGAAACTAAATTTAAATGGCCTTTCATGGCAAATTTAGAATGGCTTCCCAGCTAAGCATGGTGCACAAATATTTATTCTGTCATAACAGGGACATACTTTAGTTATTAACAAGAAACTTTGTCGCTTTGTCCCCCATCGCCACCGCGGAAAATGTCGATTAATCATTCAAATACGAATGCACTGCACACATTTCTGGTCTATCGTAGGTCTTTTTTCTTTTCCCTGGTTTGGGTCTACTATGATGAACGCTCTTATGTATTTTGAGGACCGGTTTACCTGAAAATTCAAAAAATAATGCTCTCAATTTGAAAAAATACTTATATTAGCGCACACATATTTAAACCCTAATTTTTGTTGGAAGAAGAGTTCAAAAAATTAAAAACTATTTCTTTGCAGCAAACGTATTTTTTTTATATCATATATGACCGGGAAGTACTGTCTATAAAATCCAGTTTGGTCGCCTTATGTGTAGACTACTAGCCTCTCAGAGGTCACAGAGAGTCTCTCAGGGTACACCTATGGAGGTTGTCTACACGTCGTACCCTCAATTAAATGTTGTACCGTATTGATAGTTATTATGAAGCTGTACTGCCAACATTGATAACATTTTACTATTTTATTATAGTTATTGATAATATCTATCAAAATGGGACTATTCAGATAACATGACTTGATGTATAGATATATTTAAATTGATTTTAGTGGCTTTAGTCACTTCCAGATTTCTTTTCAACATAAGGGTATACTTACCACGTTAAAAGATTTTAATTTGACTCAAAAGGGATTCAAACCCAATTCATTCAGAGGGAGATTAGTCATCGAACCTCAATGGTTGGGAAATAAAATGTGAGTGTTAATTATATATATTTTAAATGTTATAAACCAATATGAATAATAATAATTTAATAAATATATATATAAAGATAAACTATATATATATATATCTGTATAACTGTAGGTATTTATATATATATATATATATATACATATATATATGCATGTATGTATATTTAAATTTAACAATCATAGATATTAGAATACTACACTGACCCCCCACATTTACAAATCAATAAGACTGAAATGTCGCCCAGCTTATCAATGTGGACGTGTCCAGCTCCTGTCATTTTCCCTCCCCGTCCAATGGGAATGCAGTGAACTGATAACATACACAAAACAAACACGTCGAGTAGCTAAGCCATCGAGCTCCGTTTGCCAAGTAATGACGCTGCGTGCGGATACAAGCCTGGTTTACAATATCACCCCTATGGACCGTGGGCCTAACGCCGTGAATGCAAACAAACGGATATGTAGAGTGCAACACTAGACCAAAGATACGCCACGTAGTGAATCTTAGACCAGTGCCACACTAGACCGAATATACGCCGTGTAGTGAATCCTAGGCCAGTGCCACACTAGACCGAAGGTACGCCACGTAGTGAATCTTAGACCAGTGTCACACTAGAGCGAATATACGCCTCGTAGTGAATCCTAGGCCAGTGCCACACTAGAGCGAATATACGCCGCGTAGTGAATCCTAGGCCAGTGCCACATTAGACCGAAGATACGCCGTGTAGTGAATCCTAGGCCAGTGCCACACTAGACCAAAGATACGCCGCGTAGTGAATCTTAGGCCAGTGCCACACTAGACCAAAGATACGCCGCGTAGTGAATCCTAGACTAGTGCCACACTAGACCAAAGATACGCCACGTAGTGAATCTGAGGCCAGTGCCACACTAGACCGAAGATACGCCGCGTAGTGAATCTTAGGCCAGTGCCACACTAGACCAAAGATACGCCGCGTAGTGAATCTTAGGCCAGTGCCACACCAGACCAAAGATACGCCAAGTAGTGAATCCTAGCCCAGTGCCACACTATACCGAATATACGCCACGTAGTGAATCATAGACCAGTGCCACACTATACCGAAGATACGCCGCATAGTGAATCCTAGCCAAGTGCCACACTATACCGAATATACGCCACGTAGTGAATCATAGACCAGTGCCACACTATACCGAAGATACGCCGCGTAGTGAATCTTAGACCAGTGCCACACTAGACCGAAGATACGCCACGTAGTGCATCCTAGGTCAGTGCTACACAAGACCGAATATACGCCACGTAGTGAATCTTATACCAGTGCCACACTAGACCGAAGATACGCCGCGTAGTGCATCCTAGGTCAGTGCCACACTAGACCAAAGACACGCCACGTATTCTCGGCGAGGGAAAATATGCCGTTGTATGAATCTTACACCTTACAGTGGATAATCCGTGGCGTATCTTCTGTTTGCAGTATATTGTTAAAAATTCAGTCACTTCTTTGGCATTGTAATATAATCAGTTGGTGTGGCGCCTCCCATTTGAAAACATGTATCGGCTGCGTGACCGATTCCCCGAACAAAAGATTATCGGCCGGCCTTAAACGAACATACGCTCGTGTCAGTTGTGTTCAGGTTATACACATAATATATGATAATTACTCTAATGGGGTAGGGATGAGAAAATAAGAATTTTCGAGGAGTAATCTACCAGAAATTGCGTGGAAGGAGAATGGCAGAACATTTAAGAAAAAAAACACCATAATTATACTCGAGCGGGAATCGAACCTGATCTCCCAATCATCAACAGGCTATTCTTAACATGAGAATGATGACTGATTACTGAAACCGTTTGTCCACTAAAACGATTTTTTTTTGTCAAATTATAAAAAAAAATTGTATGCCCTATGAATAAATATTTTTTATATAATATTATTATTATTAGCACCGCGTCTTACTACCCACCCGAGCTATACGCACTTACGCTAATGTATAATGGTAGGGTGATTGTGAGATGAAATGGAGGACCTACAGTTTAACGTGGGATCCGAACCACGGTGGAGGCCTGGTATTCCTCACATTCACAAGTTGTGATTAATACCCGTCTTGTCAGAGGTGAGAGAAGGGTTTGGTAATCAGCTAAATCTGTGCCGGGACCGCGGATTGAACCCCGGATCCCAACACAGAAGTCCTACACCTTTACACCTAGACCACCAGGTCATTTTATATAATAAAATAAATAATATGGCCTACCTCAAAGGTTTTAAACATGTTATCACCCACTTTAGTGTCCTCATAACCTATCGCGCTACTCTTGTGTTGGTCTAGATTGCCCGATGACAAGGATATCACGGTTCGAGTCTCGGCTGGATGTTCTGAGGGCTGATTTTCCTAAATGGATTACACTCTCCCTCCACTCCAATATGGGTACATTTTCTATAAATATAACCTTCCTAGTACCTAAAACCATTAGCGTAATCGGGTGACCTGTTGGTCTAGGGGTAAGGTGTTTTGACTTCTGTACTGAGGTCCGGGTTTCAATCCTCGGTCCCGGCACAGATTTATCTGATTACCAAACACTTCCTTCACCTCTGACAAGACATCTTGTGAATGTGGGGAATGACCAGGCCTTCACCGTAGTTCGGATCCCCACGTTAAACTGTAGGTCCTCCATTTCATCTCACAATCACCCTACCATTACACATTATCGTAAGTGCGTAAAATACGAACGGGTTGTAAGACGCCGTGATAATAATAATAATAATAATAATAATAGTGTAATAAGTGAATGTTGTGCTAAAATAATTGTGTTAATGATTATTATGATTGCGCTAAGCCTTCATAGGCATACAGCGAACTATAACTAAAAAGTAGGCTGTTTCTCTTTACTTCCAACCGGCCTGATCTTTATTGTATGTCTATCAGTCCGTGTCGAAACCTTTTAAGTGCTTTCCCCACCATTACCCTCTTTAGAATACTTGATCCACTTCTATATAAAAGAGTTCTTTTCCATGATAAATCACTCCATCGATTTAAAAGCTACCCCAAAGGTCCTGTGCAAGCCAAATTCTTTTCTTTCTATTTTTTTTTTNTATTCAGAAGTTGTACGGTGAGAGTGAAAGGGGATGTTATTTTGAGAAATGGCAAGAAAAACATCCCAATAGCATATATATATATATATAATGTATAAAACACGAGACACATTTATATAGTTAATCTTGTTTGTCACTTTCGATTAAGATTTTTCGAAGTATCTTGAAGTTTGACATTTCTTTCCTTTTCTTTTTGTAGACAACATTGTTCAAAAGAATCCTTTCATTGAATTGTTTTGAAATATCGGTGAGTACAAACTATATATTGTATCGAGAAGAAGCACTTCTTTTGATGGTTTTATATTGATTTACTCCCTATATTCGTTCCCGGCGGGTTTTCTTTGCGAGTGGATGTAAACTAATGTAATTCCAGAGCCTTTTTCTTTATAGGTCTTACCGTTTAGCCACATGAGACCTTCAATGAAAGGTCCGCACCGACTTTAGAGTTGCTCCGCCATTTTGAATTATTTTTGGGGGTTAAGAATTATAATTTTTACTCCTTTTTGGAATTGTACATTGGTTAGGGGCTAGAAGCTAGAAGTTTGCCAAATTTCAAGTTTATAGCTCATCTGTAAGTGGGTTAACATTCATGTAAGTGAGTGAGTCAACCGTGTAGCTTTATAGTAGTTTAGTATAAAATAAACCTTTCATATAACGTAATATTTTATAATGACATCTTGAATATTAAACTTACAAAAGTAGGTCACCTATCCCTACCTTGAGATAGTTCTATCCAGTCCACCTCATTACACAATATCCCTATATCTAGCTAGTTCTATCCAGTCCACCTCATTACACCATATCCCTATCTCTAGTTAGTTATATCCAGTCCACCTCATTGCACCCTATCTCTATCTTGAGCTAGTTCTATCCAGTCCACCTCATTACACCCTATCTCTTTCAGCTTTATTACAATGTTATCCTACCATCTGCGTCTAGGTCTTCCCAGTGATCTCTTCCAATTAGTTTTGCCAGTCAATACCCTGAACAAGGTTCTCGATTCTTCCATTCGTGCTGAATGTCCTGCCCATCGTGATCTATGAACTTGATTACTCTAACAATGTATCGTAATGAGTACAGGGTATGTAACTCATCGTAATGTAATCTCCTTAACTCTCCATTGGCCTGATCCCTTTTTGGACCCAATATCTTTCGAAGCACCATGCGTTTGAAAACCCTATATTTTAAATTATTTTTTCATGTAAGGTTAAGAGACCACGTTTCACACCCAAACAGAACAACTGGTAAAATTATATTTCTGTATTTCCTGAATTTTACATTCCTAGACAGTAGGTGAGAGGTTAACAACTTACCAATACTAATAGCATACATTATATTATTTTCCTAATTTTCAATAAATTATTTTTATTTAAAGTTTTTCCTAAATATTTAAACTCATTAACCCTGTAAAATTGTATGTGGTTCAAAGTATTCACTAAATTATTCTCCTCGATCTGTGCTTAATGTGTGATCATCTAATTCGGCGTAGGGATACTTAATTTGGTCTGGTAACTATTTAAAGCTGTCAGTCAGCACCAAAGAAGCCATGGGGCTACTGTACTTTATCCTTTCGGAATTCACTTCTAAGCCTATATCCTTACTAGCCTCTAGTCAAATTTCTACATTTCTTGCAACAGCTTCTTTACCATTTACCAACAAAGATAAATCATCTGCTTATCCTAATAGCTGCATTGTACCATTTAGTGTCAAACCTTCCTTAATCTCTTGCATTATCCACAAGGGTTCGGCCAGACTGGCGAGCTAGCGCGTGACTAGCAGATAGCCCTCGATAGTTGTTGACGAGGAGGCAAAGTTTTGAATCTTTACTCAGTGAACTGAGGGTGGTTTTTGACAAGTGATTTATTGTTGTGGTTTTCCCATCCTCTCTCCGGGATAGTGGTGATTATTTGTAAAGGCCTACTTTCATTATACTATTGAAGTATTTTAACATATAAGTTTTACATATATATATATATATATTAATTAGGCCGTTAGTAGCAAGTTTGCTAAACCTATCGATAGTAATAAAAATGTCTAAATGAGAAGTTTTCCAGCACTCAATGAACCAGCATACAATAATATTGCCAAGCACCTGTAAACTAGACTGTACCGGTTCGAGTACTTGCTCGAGTCTGGCCACCTCTCATTACAACCAATTTTTTCTATTTTATATTTTAGTCGCTCGCTCCAGTCTGGCCACCTCTCATTACAACCAATTTGTTCTATTTTATATTTTAGTCGCTCGATCCAGTATGGCCACCTCTCAATACAACCAATGTGTTCTAGTTTATATTTTAGTCGCTCGCTCCAGTCTGGCCACCTCTCATTACAACCAATGTGTTCTATTTTATATTTTAGTCGCTCGCTCCAGTCTGGCCACCTCTCATTACAACCAATGTGTTCTATTTTATATTTTAGTCGCTCGCTCCAGTCTGGCCACCTCTCATTACAACCAATGTGTTCTATTTTATATTTTAGTCGCTCGCCCAGTCTGGCCACCTCTCATTACAACCAATATGTTCTAGTTTATATTTTAGTCACTCGCCCATTCTGGCCACCTCTCATTACAACCAATATGTTCTAGTTTATATTTTAGTCACTCGCCCAGTCTGGCCACCTCTCATTACAACCAATGTGTTATATTTTATATTTTAGTCACTCGCCCAGTCTGGCCGTCCTCTTATCCTTAGACTGTATATGTTAAGTGATTTTATTTTATTTAAAAAAAATTCGAAAATTGTTTTAACGATTTTGTTTAAAAATATCCGGGAATTTTAATGTGTGATAATTAATATAACAAATAACAGTGTATACTATTTTTTAGGATAAGTTCTAGTGTATGGGTAGTTTATTTGCTACTGGTTTATAAAAAACACTTGAAATGTGTTTTTTTTTAATAATTCCAATGATTTGGTTCAAAATGGATAGTCTTATATTTTTTAAGATTTTTAGACCAATAATTTTTGCGATACAGAGTTTAGTAGAAATTAAATTTGGGGATATGCGAATAAAATAGTTTGAAAACTAAAACTATTGTGTTGGACAATGTGAATACCAATTGCGTGTCAGTATTAACTAACTGTGCTTACCCTTGCAACACTACACTACACGACACTGACACGAAGGAACAAGAGAACCCATGAAACTTCTCAAGATAGCGACCTGGACAAAACCACTTGCGCCCCCCCCCCCCTCCCACGTCTTGTTTTATATATTATTACCGGTCAACCAATCGTCCCGTTCACCATATAAGCTACTCTTCTGATGGCCGGATGGGCTGTTATCTTCTCTCCCTTATGTTACTCTTCTTATTGTCTCGTGACAAAGGGAAGACCCCATTTGACAAGAAAATGTTTCAAATCCAGAATAACAACGTTCCAAGAGACATCAAATAGCAGATTTCCCTACGAGTAACAATCTTAAAGCTCTTTTTACCTATCAGAATACTACTATTTAGATGATTTATGTTAGAAAAAAGGGCCTTTCAGAAATGTATTCGTAAGAAAATTAAGATATGCGTTCACCACGTCTTACTAACCAACTGATCTTTTCACATGTAATAACCCTAGTGGGGTATGAATAGTGAAGGTAAAATTAATTGGGAAGGTACTCGCATTTTCGTGATAGGAGAGTGGGAAAATATCAGGATATAAATGGTCTAGTGAACCGCACAGATTTTCTCTTTTTCATATTAAAATAGAGATAGTAAGATTTGTGAAATGAAATGATATCTATTATTGCAGAAATACTCCAAGAAAGTGCAGAAATGAAATAATCTACAAAGGTTAGAGACACATCGAGATAAGGGGAACATATCTGTCTACAAAGCGCATGAAAATCAATTTCATATTTCTAGGTACAACATTAAAAAAAATAGGTTTACTTATAGCTTAGATTGATAACATACAAAAATATTTCAATTGAAATATTTTCGTATTTAATAATACTACGACTTTACGATGTTACGATGATCAGTTATTTCATATCTCAAATAGTTGCGGAGATATTATCAAAATTGGATATTTCCAATTATGAAAAATACCCTCAATGTAAATGCATTAAATCTTAATAAAACGTTGATAATTTTGAAACATAAATCAATATAATTTAAAGCATATTGTCATATCGATTAATACTTGGTGACCTGGCGGTCTAGGGGTAAGGTGTCAGACTTCTGTGCTGGCGGCCGGGGTTCAATCCTCGGTCCCGGCACAGATTTATCTGATTACCAAACCCTTCCTTCACCTCTGACAAGACGTGTATTAATCACAATTTGTAAATGTGTGGAATGCCAAGTCTAAGCCATGGTTCGGATTCCACGTTAAACTGTAGGTCCTCCATTTTATCTCACAATCACCCTATCATTACACATTAGCGTAAGTGCGTATAACCCGAACGGGTAGTAAGACGCGGTGCTAATAATAATAATATATGTTCAGACTGTAAGCATATCAAACATAGCGGTATAGAAAGGTGCAGCCAAGACACCAGCAATGTATTTTCGCTATCGAGAGCGATTGCCTTTCATTTACTTTTACCCCACATTTAAAATATATTTAATGTCCTTTGACATCTTCATCGAGTGTATATATATATATATATTTAATTTAATATGAAAAGTATGACATCAATATATTTACATTTTAGTGATACATCAATTTTTGAAATACTTTTATAAATAGGAAATAAACTTTACCCCTCTAGTGACATAAAAACATTATAGTTCGCCTTTCCACCGCAAGAGGTCTTACACGTAGTCTTAAAGATAATGGCAGCGTACGTAGCTTTCATAGGTAGCGGGTATGAAATTGTATTTTTTTTATTTCAAACTCTTATTATTAAAATATTTCTATAAAATCAATTTTTTTTTAATTTAATGTATTTATCAATATTTGTTTCTCAAGTTGAACTGTTTTTAGAACCCCTCGTCAGTGAGTATTGCTTACACTCGTCGCAGAGATGATTACAAAATGTTGAGTTTTGGTTTCCCGGCGGTATTATAAAGACGTAAACCAGTTTTCAGGTTATTTTAAAAGTGTTAATTCATTCATAGACTATGGGGTCTTTAGTACAAACACTTATTTTAACATTTAAAATATAAGAAATACCACCAGTGTTATTAATCGTACTATAAACCACGAACTATTTACTTTGGTTAGGACCCAATCAATATGAATTCTGATATAATTATAATTACTCCACTAGCTTACTTTGCGAGAATAACTTAGTTTACATTACAAAAAAAAAGTAATTTAGACGACCAAACCTATATATTTTTATAAAAAAAAAATTTAAAATAAAAATGTACACTCTTGTTGAACATGTGCTTGGTTTTTATCAATTCAAATATGTGTTGACATTTGAAATATAAGAAGCCATTACAATTTTTTTAATTGTGTTGTAGGAGCCTATGTGGGCATACGGAATGTTCTATAATTACACAGTTTTAAAAGTGTATGTTTTTCAAAAACTTGTATGGACAGAATCGGTAATGAATTGGTGCTGGAGATGTGAGTTTTGAAAGGGAATCCAATCGGTCAGTGGGAAATAAGCTTGTCTTGTTGGTTTGGGTATGTTGAGAAGATGAGTATTCATCATTATTATTATTAGCACCGCGTCTTACCAACCGTTCGGGTTATACGCACTTACGCTAATGTGTAATGATAGGGTGATTGTGAGATGAAATGGAGGAACTACAGTTTAACGTGGAATTCGAACCACGGTGGAGGCCTGGCATTCCTCACATTCACAAGATGTCTTGTCAGAGGTGAAGGAAGGGTTTGGTAATCAGATAAATCTTTGCCGGGACCGAGGATTGAACCCCGGCCACCAGCACAGAAGTCTTACACCTTACCCCTGGACAGCCAGGTCACCCTGAACATATAGTAAGACGCGGTATTATAATATATATATATATATATATATATATATATATATGATTAACCTGGCAGGACTTCACGAAACTACGACACTTTTTTTGTTTACGCCGTTTCTTATATTAGGGCTATCTGTATGGTTACACTAATATTGTAAGAATTAGAGAGGTATATAATTAGAGAAAATGTACCTATAATCGCATATTTGATGTTGTGAAAACAATTTAGAGAAAAAAAAACTTATTTGTAAACTCAGATGGAATTTAGACACCAATCTCTTAGTCGATGTCAAAACCAGACAAGATTAAACTAGTGCATCCTCCCACGTGGTCATCAATACAAAGTAACTCTTAGGCTCCATTGAAACAGATTGGTCTGGCTACATAGTCCAAATACGTAGGGTAGGGCCCATAGCATTCTGTAAAAATTAGATCAACTTCTACTTTCTGAACAAGGGATGGTTTTTCCTGAATGGTTTTCCACTCTCCCTCCACGCAAATGCGAGTTCACTTCCTCTAATTCAACCTCCCCAATTCCTAATCCATTAGCTTAATTAGTACTTAAAGCGTATAACCCGAACGGGTAGTAAGACTACTTTCTGAAAGACTGTCGCTACGAACAGTAACAGAGAACCAATCATAGATATACAAACAAGTGAACATCGAGGTACTGTGCGATTCAAAGTGAAAGCATCAAAAATATTAAAGGAAACAACCAGCATTTCCTAAACTTATCGTATTTTGTCTAGTCCCATCTTAATAGTGATTACTAGAAAACCATAATATGCTAAGGCTATCGTTGTTTTAACTAAAAAAAACGCCTCGGTGGCGTAGTTAACTAACGCGATAGTTTCGTGTTGAGCTAAACTACCGAGGATGGGGGGAGATCTTGGTTCGAATCTCACTCGGGTGAATTAAGGGTGGTTTTTACCTAGATGGTTTTTCCATTCTCCCTTCACGCAAATGTGGGTTAACTTCCTCAATATTCAACCTTTCCAATTCCTAGCTCATTAGCGTAATTAGTACTTAAGCGTACAACCGCGAACGGGTAGTAATACGCGGAGGTAAGTAGTTTAAATAAAAAACATTAAAACGATCAAAAATTGAAAAAATGTATTGTGTTTATTGAGTATGTTAAAAACAATTAATCTCTAAAATATTGATCCGACAAAGAATTAGCTACAGTGACCTTACTGTTTAAGGCATTTATCTTGTAATAGACTGGATTGTCAATGAATGGGTGTACGGGGTTCGAATCGCGGTCAGTTTTACTTGAAGTGACTTTCCAAAAGGAGTTTCTCCCTCTTCCTCCATGCAAATACGGGTACACTCTTTCTAAATTTGACCCCACTCGACACTTTCTCAACCCGAACGAGTAGTAAGACGCGATATTAAATAAATTAGCTCGGACAAAGTATTATACTCTACCATTGGGTGACTTCGTTACAACGATATTTAGGAGGTGACCTGGCTGTCCAGGGGTAAGGTGTCAGACTTCTATGCTGGCGGCCGGGGTTCAATCCTCTGTCCCGGCATAGATTTATCTGATTACCAAACCCTTCCTTCACCTCTGACAAGACATCTTGTGAATGTGGGGAATGCCAGGCCTCCATCGTGGTTCGGAACTCACGTTAAACCGTAGGTCCTCCATTTCATCTCACAATCACCCTACCATTACACATGAGCGTAAGTGCGTACAACCCGAACGGGTAGTAAGACGCGGTGCTAATAATAATAATAATAATAATAATAGATCTTAAGGACACAAAGAGGGTTCACACCAAACTAAAGATCGTACGGACTTAGGACTATAAGGATACGTAGCTTGGGATGTTTGTGAATGAAGCTTAACATGGTGGACGAGGTGATATAATAACTGTGTGGTACATTGCAGCCCCATGGTAACCGACATCGCCCTATAGGATTGTACAACAATTAATATTGGGCAACCTGTGTTCATCTACCACAAACTATCCCCACTATGCTATCTCTAGCCAAAGACGTAATACGTTACCAGCCACGCTGGCTTAATAGTAAGCTACATAATAACCCGCATTGGTGGTCAAGAGGTCGGTCGGGGTCAACAATGACGGGGAGTTTGGGGCAATAATCCCTGCCGCGTGCAATAAGGGTGTATGTATTTGTATGTGTTATTAATATCTAACTTGGATTATTATACCTAAGGATATTTCATGGTCACTATTGGGGAAACAAGCGTTGTCAATTTCTCGTTTTTGTGTGGTCAATCTTCCTTTAAAATGTAGGACAAATTTGTTCTGTGTTGTGTTTTCAAGGTCACAAGTAGCTCCTTTTCTACACCAGCACACTGCGTTACAAAACAATTTAGACGAGGATATTTGGCAACAGTTAATCAAGAAACAGCGGAGATATTATTTTAGCTCTAATACCTGCATATATCCCAGGCGTGATCTTTGTATTAGCTATTTGTTCAGGCTATCAAGATAAATATGAGCCCACACCAGTGGCCACATGACCTAAGGAATCATTCTCACAATAGACTAGACTGCTGATGATGGGGAAGATCAAGGTTTGAATCCAGGTCAGATGTACTGAAAGTGGTTTTACCAGAATGTTTTTCAACCCTCCCTCCACGCAAATATGGATATATTCACTATAAAACAAACCTTACTCATCCTTAACTCATTAGCATGATCACTGTATAGTCATATAGGTAAATTCCGAATGGGTAGTAAGACGTGGTTTTAAGAAAAACCATTAAACTTCATTAGGACATAATTATATTTTCATATATATCCTAACTCTAGTAAGAGAAATAGAACAAAGGAAAGTCAAAGAACTCACCGTTTTAATATGACAGAAAATACGGGAAGATTTGATCGAATATTTCAGAAAATCTTGCTACTTCTTGATTAGAATGTTTACTAGACTCCCTCCCCCCTCCAAATCCCCCCCTACAACATATAGCTTACATTTATAAGACGTGTTAAGGGGTGTAAAAAAAAGAAGTAAAGACTACTTGAAAAGAGAAAATTATTATTTTACTTGACCGCTAAACCAGGTTATAGACCCCTCCCCCCCTCCCCCACCATTTTACAAACAGCCTGGATCATCGATCTTCCCCCTCCTCCCAACCCACCTGGACCCAAAATGTTCATATAAAAAAATAGTGTTGTAAAAGGAGTGTGGAGCTCCTTTCAACAAAAACGATCCCTACTCCCCCCCTTGACCCCTCCATCACTTTCCGGAGCTCACCCCCTTCCCCTCCCACTCACCCTCAAAACATCCCTACTATAAGCATGAAACGTGACCGGTGTCACAAGCTGGAGGGGTTGGCGTGGCTACTGGGGTGGATCTCCAATTTCACGTACTTTTCATCAGGGATATTGCTTGTCGTCGTCCCCTTTCACCCCTCAAACCCCAACATTCTACAACCCTTTTTCCTCCCTTTATCCCCCCCCCCCCCCCCCCCCCNTACTTTATATCAGTAATGAGGACATCTTTAATAGAGTCTCAGTCCTCTTAATTTTTTTTTAATTATCGTCACGTTACCTTACCCCCTTTTTACAAAAAGTAAAGGAAGTCTTGCGACCATTTCAGAGCAGTTATATGGAGATTCGTAAAAAATCATTTGAAATAATTCAAGATGATATTTTAGATTTCAAATAATTACCTGGAACCAGCTCCTTTGGTTCTATGGTCTACGTCCTACGGTCGGTCACGCCTCTCGCAATAGATCGTTACCTTCGATGAAAAAAAAAGAGTGAAGCTAGAACTATTTTCTAGCTCCGTTCTATCGGTCATCGGCAGATACAATCCTATTTGGGTGTACAGAGGTTTAAAACAAAAAGTTTTCAACTATTAATCCACGCAAATGCAGGTACACTTTCTATAAATTCAACCTTCTTCATTTTTAACACATTAGAGTAATGATTGTACATAACCGTATAACCCAAACGGTTAGTAAGACGTGGTGTTAAAAAAATGTTTAATATGAACTAGAAATTAATTTCTCATATAGCAACCAGATAATTTTTTTGTGACAGGTGCTAAACACATATTTTTGCAGATCATATGGTTAGGCGTAGTGATACATAATTTGGTCTGGTAACTTTTCAAAGCCGTCGGCTCTCAGTCAAGACCAAAGAAACCATGGGGCTACTGTAGTAAGGAATAATTTATGAATGATTAAGAAAGAATTTAGTTTGAATAAAAATCAAAACGTGTTCCTTTGCACAGGACAAATAGTCAAGCTATAGACAACCATTCATATAAATATAGATATACAAGGAACAATAATTGGATAGCTATGAGTAACAATATTGGAGGTTTTGATATAAAGGGTATAATAAATTGAAGTATTAATTTATAAATATACTGATATTATGAATAACAGTTAAGATTACAAAAAATATTAATTAATATATCAAATTAATAAAGTCAACCATATAAGCGAATAACAAGTTATAATTTTACAAGTTTTAAAATCTTGGAATTCTTTTTAGCATTACGTCTTACTACTTATTCAGGTCATACGTTAATGTTTTTATGGATTAGGTAATATTTATATGAAGTTTACCCACATTTGCGTGGAGAGAGAGCGGCAAAATCACCATAAGTATACCCGACCTAGATTCGAACGTTGATATTTCCGTCATCAGTCTAGTTTATTGCGAGAGTGGCGCGCTAGGCCATGAGGCCACCGAAGCGAGTTCTTGGAAATTGATCTAATAAAATAGATCACTTGGAGATATAAGTTTATAATTAGTTTTATAAAGAAGTTGTAATTTTTTTTTAAATTGAACAAAATATATTAACCAAAAAAAACATTTCAAATTATATAATCGTTAAAAGCTAATTTAATATTATTATGATTATCCAAAATTAGTCTCTCGAAACTTTGGTATGCCCATCTACTTAATTGTGGGTTGATTACATTTTTCGGCTGCAGGTGAGTTTCGGCCGCACGAGTTGTTTACCTTTTGCGGCCTGGGCTGTTGACTCAACCTAACCTAACCTAACCTAACCCAACAAACCTTCAAACTTTTTCCAGAACCAATGAACGACAATAGCTTAGGAAGTTAATATATTACGAGTGATGACATGAGACGATGATAGCTTCTATCTGAAATTTAAGACAGCGTGATAGAAAACACACTGCTAACTAGGTGGACGTAGCTCATACCTCTCTCTTTCTTTCTTTCTCTCTCTCTCTCTCTCTCTAAGTGAGTGGGCCGTAATCCATACGTGTTTCTCAAAAAGCTCGGTCGCAACTCACCTACACAAACTTTTTCATCCTAATTTGACAACGTCTAATTGTAATTCCTTTGCATAATCATTGAGGCTGACAAACAAATATCCCATATCAGTGTGTTAGTATTGTCCATTCTGTTTTTATATACTCGTATGGACAAACAAATATTTCATATCACCTTGTCTGTACTATTTGATGGCTTTTATATGAGATTTTAAATAAATCCAAGCTTCCCTTCAATTCCATTCACCTCAAATTTCCAATTTCCTAAATGAATCAAGCTTTTTTTTTTTTTGCCCCCTACCAGAATTGGTCAACTGCGCTCCACCCCTAGCAATAAATCGTAAAGCACCAGTAAGCTTAGTATTTTCCACAGGGCACCATTTTTTGTAACTTTTTTTTTAGGATTTTCCACTGGGTGCACTATGTTTTCATGAGTTCTCTCCCAATGAGTAATGTTATTTCTTATCTAAAGGGCCTATCTGATAAATATTATACCCTTTAGACTACTGCATTAAATTTTAATTTCAGGGAATGATTAATATATGAATATTACCTTTGAACTATTTATTAAAATTTCTCTTTTCTAAAACTTTAGTTTTTCCTGCACACATTAGTGGTTGCGTGATATAAAACATTGCTCTTATTTTAGGTTGGATTTCCGATGACGCGGAGGGCTCAGAGTCGGAATTCTGGTTGCTTGTACGGAAAGTACTTTTTCCTAGATGTTTTTTTTCCATTTCTCCTTCACACAAATGTGGATAAATATTCTCTACAATTCCATCTTCCTCAACCCTATCTCATTAGCATGGTTATCATTGAATGTGAATAACCAGAAAGGGTGTCTGGAAGAAAAGAGTGGGGGTTTTTTAATACTAAAATTGGATTAGGAAATACTATGTTTAAGGATATAAATTAGTATTTAATATTTTTTATAAATGTGAAGGCCTCGAACATGTGCTATCCCACTATATTTAAGGTAAATACACCTTTCTTGGGTGAAAACGTGTTTATTATTATTATTATTTAGCACCACGTCTTACTACCTGTTTGGGTTATACGCTTTAAATACTAATTGCGCTAATGGATTAGGAATTGGGATGGTTTAATTAGAGGAAGTGAACCCACAGTAGAGTGGAAAACCATTTAGGATAAACTACCCCCAGTTCACCCGACCGAGATTAGAACCTCAATCTTCCCGTCCTCGGCAGTCGAGCTCAACACGACAAGCGCGTTAGCCAACTACGCCACCGTGGCGGGTGAAAACGTATTTAAATATTTGAAATATAATGAAAAAAAATATTCCATAGATGCTAATGGCTTTGTATATGTGTATGAGAGAGAGATAAAACTTAATTCAAAAGAATAGTGCTTCATGTCTTACTACCCATTTGGGCTATCCACATTTTGAAAAAAAAGGGGAAGTGATGAAAAGGTACAAGTTTATAGGAAATGTACTCGCAACTTAAAGTGCGTGGTAGGAAAAGGGTAAAATAGTTTGTGAGAAATAATCTCGGTGCATTAGGTCGGGATTCAAACCCCATCCTCTGCGTTACCAGCTAACCAGACAAGTCTGACACCTTTGTCCACATGGCCATTAGTGTTGTTAGTATTTATTATACTGGTGAAAAAAAATAGCAAAAAAGGACATTACAAAAAAAAAGATTGTCGGTAAATTTATTTTATAATACGTCGTTCCCTTCAGTTGTCGAATGATCTAAGGTAATCATGTGTTGGATTGGCCTGTTGATGACAAGGAGATAGGGGTTGGAGCCCCGGTTGGTTCTACTGAAGGTGGTTTTTCTTAAATTGGTTTCCCACTCTCTTTCCCCGCAAATGCAGGTAGATTACTTCTAAAACACTTCTTTCCTCATCCCCACCTCATCATAGTAAAGCTTGATTCACACGTTCACCGAAAATAGAGAACAGAATCTGTTTGATTGGTGCAGACATTCACACGCTGTATGTTGACCCATGATGCATTGCGACGCAAACTTAAAACAGCTCATTATCAACATATTTTATTTTCTTGCAGATAAACATATATTTCCATATTGTTTTACCGATGAGTGTTTTCATATTTATAACGTTGTGTCCTAGCAACCTCCAATACACCGATACACACGCTTGAACTTTAGCGGAAATCTTGTGATTGGCTTAGAGCTCGTCACGTGAATACTTTTTTGTCCTACGCTATTTGTGTGTGTGTGTGTGTGTGTGCGTGCGATGCGTGTGTGTGTGCGCGTGCGTGTGTGTGTGTGCGTGTGTGTGTGTGTGTGTGTGAATCAACAGCAATAATCGTTTATGCGGATAACCTGAACAGGTGATAAAGGCCTGTTCCCACGGCACGAGTTTATACGGATTCGTCTCGTAGATAGATGCACGTCGGCTCGGTCCGACTCGGGTGTTCCCGTGAATTGTCGGTAAATGCTTGAAACATCAAAGGCCTGTGGTACGTCCGATGGTGAGCCAGAAGTGTCTCGGGGTACCGTGCCACATCCACAGATACAAGTGGAGCAAACCACGCGTCGTGAGAGTGGTTAGGCACGTCAATCTACGAACCACAGGCTCGGGAACCTACAAACCACGAGCCGTTCGCGACTTGCCATTCAACAGGTCGTGTGAACAAGGCTTAAGACGTCTTGATTTTTTAATTTTTTTAAACGTCGTTACATTTTTATAACCCTTAAGAGAATAATTGTTTTTCTTTATTCCTGTGCAACCCACAAATTTATACCGTAAGGGTGACCTGGCGGTCTAGGGGTAAGGTGTCAGACTTCTGTGCTGGCGGCCGGGGTTCAATCCTCGGTCGCGGTAAAGATTTATCTGATTACCAAACCCTTCCTTCACCTCTGACAATACATCTTGTTAATGTGGGGAATGCTAGGCCTCCACCGTGGTTCGGATTCCACGTTAAACTGTAGGTCCTCCATTTCATCTCACAATCACCCTACCACTACACATTAGCGTAAGTGCGTACAGCCCGAACGGGTAGTAAGACGCGGTGCTAGTAATAATAATAATAATATACCGTAACTATGATCAAATCAACTTGTAAAACAATATAAACTCGAATCTAACCCCTGAATTTCCCCTCTGACCCTAAATATTTGACAATAAATGGTCACGTCAGGAACCTTATGGTGAGGACTTATCTCCAAAACGATTGTCGCCGTATGGCGCATAATTAATTACACCAAGGGGGCCTGGTAATCGTGTATTGTATCGTGTTATATGTTGCCCCCTATCACTACGATAGCAAACCACATGTGTGACACCTGTGATAAGTTTCACAGATAATAGAAATGAGAGTACAGTACTGTGAAACGAAGGATGGCACTTCAGAGTTGGAACACCAATCGGGATTATATCAGGTTAATTCTGTACTGAGATAGGTTTGTCTGCAAGAAATGGATATTGATCGAGGTTAAGGGTGGGGGGAAGGGGTTAGGGGTTAGGGAATGCGAGGAAATGTCCAGGTTATTGCAGTTTTTATGTCATTTTTTTTCCGAAATAAATGAAATAGGGTTCTAATTGAAAAATATAATTTAATTTTCTTCACATAGTGAGTGACCTCAAAAGTTCTTTAATATATGTCAAAATGTCCTGAAATTGAATTACAACATTAGTTAATCATGTAAAAACAAACAAATAGGCCTAGTCAGTTTTAGAAAGATTGTAGAACCTTTTTTTTTAAATTGCCAATTTCTAAAAAATCTGTCATCAATAAGCTACCCTCAATTTTATATCTAGAACTTAAATTAAAAATTTAGCCAAGATTCATCATAATCTATTTATGATAAAATATGTCCATGAACACAATAATTTCACCATATCATAAATTACTAACCTAAAAACAGGGTCAGCAAGATAACCATTTTAAATGTAGAATTCTCATCAAACGTCAATAGAGGCTGTAATTATGGGAGTGGGGGGAATGGGGGCTCGATAATTGTGGCTTCACTTGGTTCAAGGTTTGATCCAAGACCAAACAAACTCTATCTTGTGTTTCCAGTTTATTCCGATAACAAAACCGCTTAAAACTGGTATTTGTGGTTACTTGAGAGCGTTTAAAAAACAACAATTCCTTCAAAGCCAGTATTTAACAAACAAAGAACGAACATTATTATATATTATCCTTCGAAGTATTTAACGAGCAACACTTTAAACACAATTAATATTTTTTTTAACTCTCAACTTAACCTAATTATTTTTTAAATTATTATTTGTGATATTTAATGTGCACCGGGCGATTATAATGAGCAGATGATTTATAAACTTAATTAAATCTATAGAAAATATTACATTTAGACCCCCCCCTTTTCCAGTCGTTAATTCATCACTGTGAAAGGGGAAACCCTTATTTCACCGATTATTAATTTTTCAGCCATGTTGGGTATTTAGATCAGTACCTTTATCTTTAAGATGGTATCTTCAATATAACACACCCAGCTTTTGTATCTAAATACCGTATCCGACAATACAGTTTGAACAACTTTCTTCCAATAGTTGGTGACCTGGTGGTCTAGGGGTAAGGTGTCAGACTTCTGTGCTGTGGGTCCGGGGTTCAATCCTCGGTACTTGAAAACTCCTCTAGGTGACGTTGTCTAACCGTAAGATCTTGTCATTAGTCAAAGAACCAAAGTTAGCCCCCATGAACCCATTAAAGAAATTGCTTTACTCTAAGATGAGATGCAGGACAAATATGGCATACACTATTTCTCTATGAATAGGAGCACGAGAGTAAATTCCATCATATACCGATCATTTGGTCACGCCAATATATTTACCGATCTGTAGGGATGGACGGACGCATTTTTTTAGGGTAGCTAAAACATGTGATCGAAACATATTATAATTATAGTGGCAAATTGAATTTGCAAACTGGATATAGATTCTTAGAGTTACGTGCAGAGTAACTACTTTATGGGAAACTGTGTGAGAGCCTCCCACTGACGAACATTTACACTTCTCGCTTTTCCGAGCAGGGCTTTGTAACGTCGGTGACACCAGCCAGGGTCTATGACGTAATTCCCAAGTCCGAGGATAAGAGGATTATTGCTTTGGGAAGCGTGTCTCGTAGAAGGCCTGCGCAGGCTTCCGGAAGTGGTCTTTTGATGGTGAGCATCTCCAATTCCAGGTGCAAAGCCACGTTTCTAGCGTACATGGGGGAGGGTGTGGGGGGGGGGGCTTTGTCAATGAGCCTCAGACATCGGTTTTGGAATTCCTGCATCCTACTCGTATACGTGTCCACCAGGTTGATTTTCTCTGCAAGTGTATACTGCGATTTAAACTGCTTTAGGATCCGCGTGGTGGGTAGGCTGGGGAGAATAGTTGCCACATAGTGGGGGTTTGCACGTTACTGCTATACAAGGATACTCAGTGACTTTCAAGAAATCTGGCAACGTGCATCGTCTGCTATGACAACCACCCTTCACGGATTGTTCGAGTATGTGACGATCCTAAACTCCCCACTCCGACTGCGTTGACCACAATCCTATAGCAGTTTAAAATGCAGTAAATGATATTTATCTCTGTATCTACCAGGAAGGGTCTGCCCCCTCTCAAGTGTCATGTCCGTCAGACCAATCAACGAGAGGCAGGTCCTCCATATTGGGATAGGTGATAACACTTCACGTGCTGGGAAGAGACTTAGGCCTACTCTACAATGAGCTGATTCGACATAATCTGTGTGTGTTTTAGGAATTACATAGTTTTGTAACTGACAGTCAAGTGTTTATTTCTCCAACTCTTACCTTACACAATGCACTAGCTAGATGCTGTATATGAATGTGTGAAAAAGGGAAACGTTAAGAATTTTAAGAATAAAAAAGGATGTATGACTCGGTGTATGGATGTTGTTGAAGCGAAGGGATTATGCGAGAATAGGGAAGTGGGGGGAAAGGTAATATGGATTAAGTACGGAGTTGTTGCAATCTTTTAGTTATATGCACAGTTTATTGCCTACCGTGTAAGGGAACGGTGTTATTAGGTATATATGCACTAGATCAACAGTTTTTGTTATTTTCAGGAAAATTAGAACCTTCGAAGGCCATACTTTATCTTGTAACACTGTACGTCAGAATACCATGCAACTGTGTACCACAGAGTGTTATGAGTAGAACCTAGTTCTCTAGGCTGATAAACCCCATGTGAGCACACAAGAGAGTGTGTGTGTGTGAGAGAGAGAGAGGAGGGACGAGGACAGAAGCACCACCCTGGTAATGGAGGGGTTTGTCTGCTAATGGTCCTCTCCTCTTGCTGATGAAATTTCACGCTGTATGTTTTGTATGCAGACACGGAGGTAGTTATAGGGGTGAAGGTAAATAGAGAAGGAATATGTTTATCTCTTTTTCTACCCCTCCCCCCATTGTCGGGAGGGAGGGTAGCTTTGAACACATAAAGACAAAACTAATTGCTTCCCTGCGGTATGACTTTAATTTATATCTGTAACACCCTTGATCTCCTTTAAATTATACGGTATGGGAGTAGAAAAAAAAAGGGAAGTGGGAGGGCGAATCTACACAACGATTGACATAATTTTTCATAACCCGATTTTTTATATATATTTTTTCAAAGCGTCTTAGGATCTGTTAGGTTGCAAGCACACTTTACCTTACTCCTCTATATTCCATATGTGTTTAAGATATTTAGATTGTACGCAGAGGAAGAGTGGAAAGCAATTAAATAAATAATCTCCTTTGGTACAACCTAGCAAGATTCAAACTCCGATCTTCCGATAGCGAGCAAATTCTATCTATTTAAGAGAGTCACGGGTTAGGCCATGCGAGAGCCTAGGTGAATTTCAGCGCTGTTGTTGGTTAGTAATTAGTATATTTAGCACCGCGTCTTACTACCCGTTAGGGTTATATGCTTATGTACTAATTATGATAATGGTTTAATGGATTATGAAGGTTTTATTTGGAGAAAGTGTACAAGAACTATCGTTGAGGGAGAGTGTAAAATCTTTTTTTGAAAAACCGCCCTCGATATACCAGACCAAGATTCTAACCTTTACCTCATCGTAATCAGCAGTATAATCTTCTGAGAGGGTAGCACGTTAGACCACGCGGCCACCCAAACGGGCTCCTTAGATTTAAAAAATAATCAGTTCACACAATGATTTGTGAGCTTTGCTTTACATCAAATTAGTGTTATTTAAAAACTAATAATAATATGAGCCGCTCACTATTTTAACCAAAATACTTAAGTTATACGATTACTATTTGGATGATGGGGTAATTAATCCGATTGAGACAAATGATTAAAACTATAGGCATGACGTGGCAAAAAAAATGGTACGGTGGACTGCAAGATCTTTTATATTCAAATAGAGATAGTTACTAAAAACAAAGAAGATTTGTGAAAAGAAATCAGAAGCATTCCTTCAAATAGCATAAAAGAAATAATAAAATGGTTTCAGAAATATTGAGAAAAGATCTGTACACCAAAAAGTACAACAGTAAATTTCAATACCAAATTGCTCCATAAAACAATATATATATTAATAGATCTGAAACTATTTGTTTTATAAAAATTGAATTAAAATAAAATAATTTATTTGTAGAGATTTGATCAAAAACGAAGATTTCCGCATAAGTAACGTACACTTAAAGTCACTTTCATGTTAAATCGGGAGTCGCCACTGTAATTTTAAATAATGCTTGGATATCAAATTTAATAAAACTCATTTTAGTGGATTTTGAGAGAATTGATTTCTCTTTTTGTCCTTAAGGTGAGGCCGAAGGGAGCACAAGTATTGTTTACAGTTTTTATAGAATTGAAATTTTTTGACCGAAATAAATCAAATATTTTTCCAGTAGCAACATATTTAGTTTTATGCACATGCTAATATCAACGGATCTTGAATATCTGTCAAGGGTGTCCTGGAATTTTGTTAAAACTTTTTAAATAAAGAGAAAACGTTTTGACAAAATTCCAGGACACCCTTGACAGATATTCGAGATCTTTTTATATAAGCATGTGCAGAAAACTAAGCTCTATGTTGCTACTGTAGAAATATTTTATTTATTTTGGGCAAAAAAAAATGTAATGCTATAAAAACTGTAAAATTACTCGTGGTCCCTTCTGCCACACCTTAAGTAAACAACCCTTAATTTTATTATTGAATATTTAATTTCAAAAATCTCTTGTGGGGAACTTATGAAAGACCTAAATAACAAGTTTGAGGCCAATCGGTAAAATAATTTCGACTCTATCCCGGGGTACAGACAGACAGACAGACAGACGGCATTGTGAAAAGCACCTTATTGGTGACCTGGTGGTCTAGGGGTAAGGTGTCAGACTTCTGTGCTGGCGGCTGGGGTTCAATCCTCGGTCCCGGCACAGATTTATCTGATTACCAAACCCTTCCTTCACCTCTGACAAGACATCTTGTGAATGTGGGGAATGCCAGGCCTCCACCGTGGTTCGGATTCCACGTTAAACTGTAGGTCCTCCATTTCATCTCACAATCACCCTACCATTACACATTAGCGTAAGTGCGTATAACCCAAACGGATAGTAAGACGTGGTGCTAATAATAATAATAATAATAATAATAATAATAATAATAACAAGATCACCTGATGAGCTCAAAACGTCGACCTTATGTTCGATATTTTTGACGATCACAATACTTCTTTCTCAGAGGGATCGAGAGAAAGTAAAAGTCACGCAACCGAACACTATTCATAAAGTCTAGAAACACACACGGTTCTTTTTTTTTTATCATCCACCTCTTTCCACCAAAGGGGGAGAAGAAATGACTTCACCCCCGCTGATTGATGGTTATGGACGCCTTGTTGACGCAAGACATTAGAAGGCTTGGTGGAGGGGGGATTACTTGTAATGGACCGTCCTGCCACGTGTCCTACTACAAAGAATAGGCCGAGACATACTAATTATCTTGTCACACTAACCATCGTGTGCATTGTTAGCCGCTTCTCAATCAAGATTAAATAGCAGTCGAATACTCTCTCCATTTATTTTAAATCTGAATCTTGCACAATTTGTTTTCTAATATATAATCTAGATTAAAATAATTGTTGAGCTGCTTACTATTGAAAGCCCCATGGAGCTGTTGTTAGTATTAATTATCTTTGACCTACTTTGGTGGCCACATGGTCTAACGCACTTCTATCACATTAGACTGGACTGCCAATGATGGGGAGACCGAGCTTGGAATCTCAGTCAGGTGTACTGAGTTTTTTTTTCCAAAATGATTTTCCATTCTCCTTCCACGCAAATGTGGGTGTATAAGTCCTCTAAATATAATCGCCCTAATCCCTAAAATCATTAGCGTAAAGTAGTAAGTCAGCGTATAATCTGAACGGGTAGTAAGACGCGGTGTTAAAACTATATTTTTTATTCTAATTTATGTACAGTCCAATTTTCATAGGAAGAACTATTAAAAATATACAAATTTTTCTGTGATCAGTATTGATAAAATTTTACCATATTACAAGTATGATTTAATATCTTTCAAAAGTGTCCGCTGCAGACAACATGACTTAACGTATGAATACGTTAAAGTATGTATAGTAATTTATCTAGCTCTCTTCCTAAGAGAGTTACTATCACATGTGTTGATGTTCTAATAAATGATTTTCAGATGCAAACAAACCAACAAACATAAATTAGAATTCTATAAACTATTGACAATGTTCACTTTCAGTACAAATTAAAATAAATTTACATTTACTAAATTCTCTTAGTGTTTATGAAACTAAATAATATACATTGTTAATGTAGGGAATTCTAGGCCTCCACCGTGGTTCGGATCGAACGTTAAACTGTAGGTCCTCCATTTCATCTCACAATCACCCTACCATTACACATTAGCGTAAGTGCGTAAAACCCGAACAGGTAGCAAAACGTGGTGCTAATAATAATAATAATAATAATAATAATATAGATTGTTACAGAAACACTACAGCAAACCGCATTAATAAAATAAAATACACTTTTACAGAAACGATGAACATAAGAGGTGCATCTCCATCCACTAAATAGCAAAATAATCAATATTATATCTTTAAGTATTCCATAAAAATGTTTAAATAGGTTTGAATATAGTTAAGAAACTATAGATTTTATAAAAAATATATTCCAGATTAAATTATGTATTTAGTACGATTTTTTGATCAAGAAACTTTTCTCACTGTAGGTCCAGAAAAATTATAAATAATTAATATAATTCACAAATGAGATTTTTTTTTGTTTTATTTAAAAGTATCACGTACGAAATGGATGATAGACAAAGGTTTGGTAGGTGATATTTATTATTTAATACCAGTTCATTTGTTTATTTATTAATAGGACAATAAAAAAAAGATTGATTTTGAGTGAATTAGTTTTTCTTGTACCATATCCTGCTTTTATTCGTTTATTTTTTAAGCTATAATCAAATTAAAATCTGTTTTATTAACTATACAAATTTATTCAATAATTATTGATAATAAATATAACATAAAATTGTTATTTCAATTCAACGACTAATTCTAGTTATAATTATTTAGATTATTTTCTATTCACACAATTTAGAGAATATTCGAAAATATAAATCTCTATGGTATAAATCTCGATAGTATTTTATGGACAAATTATAATTATTTTTTTAGTCGGGAGGGATTCATCCCTTACGAATAATCTGCTCAAATTAGACATTCTTAGATACATAAAATAAATAATATACTTTGAGATTTGAATATTCACCTATGGAGCCATGGATAAATGATTAGGCTAAATATTTTTACTTGACAATAGGATTACTTCCATTGGTTTATCTAGGACTATATATATATATATATATAGACATATATACATATATATATATATAGACATATATACATATATATATGTATATATAGACATATATATGTGTGTGTGTTTTTATATATATATAAAATTTAAGTTTAAATGAAAAAATAGTCAAGAAACCTCGTTGTACATTTTATTGTATTTGGTTTAGCTCGCTTGCTGGATTAGGCAATGGATTTTTTCAAGAGTTCCTAATATATTTATCATATTTCTCTCACTTTTTAATTTCTTTAAAAAAAAGAATAAATGGATCAAATTAACGGGGAAAATGAAGAGGCGTGCACAGTGGTGAGGTTTTGGATCCTACGCTAAATGTATTTTATAGAGAATTAGCTATAAGCTGAAAGTACAATTTAACTCCCCGAAATAAATATATATAAATATATATATATATATTTGCTAATAAGCTATTAAAATGGGCGTCACTCTTAAATACTATTTTCAAACCAGCGACAACACGTATTTAACGCCTAAACTTTTGCACCGCTCGCGGGGGAGAGTCACCCAGTAACCTGTATACCCGCAGGCCAGGGACGGCTTAGCTTCAATCAATAAACTTTCGCGACGGAGGGGAAATAGAGACGGGAATAGAAGGGGGAGGGGAGGTGGCCATTGTTTTCAAACACAAAGCACTAGAGAGCCTCCTCCCCTCTTCCCCCTTCCCTTAACCCATCACCAATACTTGACTCCTCAAAGCTGCGAAAAGGTACCATGTGTGAGTGTATATGTGTTTGTTTTATTCGCGGTTTTGCTAAATAAACAGTGCCAAAAGAGCCACGTTCATATCTCCATGGTGTGGATTACAAATTATTTTGGTACCTTGTTGTTTACACCATGTTGTAAAACTACTCTCATAAAAAAAACACAACAAAGGGACATTTTCTAATGGTGATTGGAGGGGGATGTACACACATTTGTTCGGTTCAAAGGTTCCCGTTCCTAAACTATATTAAATGTACAGTAGCCCCGTTGCTTCTTTGGTGCTGACTGACAGCTCACAGCTGTCACTTCTGACAGTCAACATTGAGGTATATACCTAAATTTTGACTGTCAGAAGTGACAGCTGCTAAACACATGTTTTTGCAGATCATTTGGTTCAGTGTAGGGATACATAATTTGGTATGGTAACTTTTCAAAGCCATCAGCTGTCAGTCTGCACCAAATAAGCCATGGGGCTACTGTAGATTTATTTAACATTTTATTGAGTCAAAACTGGATATCAAATAAATGAAGTTTTAAGTCCCTTTACAAAATCCGAGGATTGTATGCAAGGGGCCTTGTTTGGATGGAAGCCTTGATAATGATGTTTCTGGAGAAATTTTCTAGCTTTCAACAGTAGAAATAGGATAAGGAATACATTTATCCGGACAGGGGTAGGAGAACAAGGAATACATGGAATTGTAGAGGAAGCAAGGGCGAGATGGTATTGTCATGGAATGAGAATGTAGGGTTACTTGAGATAGTAGAGGAAGCAAGGCTGAAATGGTATTGACATTTAATGAGAATAGAAGTGAAACGGTTTTTTATGTAGTTGATAATCATAAAATTAGTCTAATTTTATGAGCTAAAGAAGCTATAAGAGCTTTCACGTATTCATAGGTCAAGTCATGTTATCTGCAGCTGTCACATTTGAAAGATATTATCAAAACCTATGAAATACTACTAACACTGTAGTAAAATGTTATCAATGTTGACCACAAATAATGCGTGTTTGTTTTTAATAGAGGGACCTTTCTTTGAAAATTGGAGTGTACATAATGTGTGCTAAAATGTATTGATTTGTTGTTATAAACTACTTCTGATAACTAACCATTCAAAATTAAATTCACAAATATATTGTATTGTTTAGTTTGCAAGTAGTCACACTAATTAGTATTTGTGAATATATATTTCTAAGTTACAAGGTTAAACTTCAAATAAATATACAAATAATAAAAGGATGAATACAAATCCGGTATAAACTAGAATTTATAAACCTTAGTATATCAAAATGTGCTAACTACCTAAGAAATATATCAAAACTTCCATTTTAAATAGTATTATTCTTTCAAATAAAATGGTAAATATATTATTATTAATCAATCTCTGAACTTACATATATATATATATGTGTGTGTGTGTGTGTGTGTGTGTGTGTATATATATATAACGTACCCATCTATTCAAATTATTGTGTAAAATACCTCATTAATTAACTACAAAACAATTAATTTCGTATCACAAACGATGAAAGAGTAGTACTCATTATCAATTGTATTATTATATGGCTGCAAGGTTTCTAAACCCAATCAAATTACATATTTATTTTAAAGGTAAACGCATATACCGTATAATTTAATATCGATAGCAGGTTTAAATGAAATAATTAGAGACCATAAGGATCTTTAGAAATTGAATTTTGTCATTTCAAACCATTCAAAATTGTTAACAGTGAGAGTTGCAAAAATAATTCATTCAGTAATTACAAGCGTTATTTGAAAACCGTATATGTGTTTTTATTGGCGTGATTTGATGAACGTATTTCTCAAATATAACAGTCATTATATCAACATAGAAAAGTTATTTAATTTTTCATTAACATAGCTGTGTGTTAGTAATAAAAGAATAAAATTTATAATCAAATAACTTCAATATGAGACGACGGATTAGACAATGTTGATGTAATTATGTACTTAAATTTTGAGTTTTATTCGATTGATATTAAAAAATATGTCTAAGTATACTCAATTAAATTCGCATTTCGGACATTTATACAAATAATGTGTTTTTTTACTAGCATTTGAATTGCTTTTTTAATTATTTAATTGAAAAACATGTCAGATTTTAAATAAATCATTCAAATAATACAACAATTACAGTAATAAAAATATATATTAATCTTCAGGGAATTACTTTTTTTTTTAAATCACACTTCAAATTTTAAAATATTACATTTCTAAAAACGTAGGTTATGTTATACTAGCAATTTGATATTTAGTTTCATAAAATTGTATATTTCTTCAGTTATTTTTAAACTTTGTATCTATACAAATAAGTTTTAATTTGTTATAAATATAAAGCAATGGATTTCATATAATTGGTTGAGTCAGTCTATTTTTTTAATTCTATCTATGTTTCATAAATGCATAAATATTCAAGTTTCTGAAATAAGAAGATAATGTAGGAAATGAATTTTGTATCCTCTTTGCTTGTTTGGTTGTAAAATACACATTTTTTGTAAGACTGTAACTAAGCTGGAGAGGGTTGCGTTGTGAGGAGATAGGAGATATTTATAAATCAATATTATATTTAGCAGAATGAGATCGTTTAGTGGTTAGAGGCTTTTCATTGTATATATATAAATTTATAAAAAATCTTATTAATCAAGTCATTCGATTAAGTCAAACACGTACTTTACAAATGGGAAATAAAATATATATGTAATTATGATAGAGAGGGATGCGTTGGGAGGGGATAGCAGATATTTATAAATCAATATCTGCTATCCCCTCCCAACGCAACCCTCTCCAGCTTAGTCACATAATATATTTAAGCTTCCATTTTTTAAGTATGTGTTTGATTTAATCGTGTGCAATAATTAAGAAATTTTATCTTATATTTAAATATCTTTTTTTATAAATTTGAAGGTTTTTTTTTTAATTTTAGGTAATCAAAATCTGGCCCTCGCTAGTATCTAATGTTGCTCATAGAATTTACTAAAAACACATCGACAAAATAAAACTGTTGGTGCGACGTTTGCTAAAGCAAGTGGCGACCAGATGAACCCCGGTAAAGCTAGGTAGCCAGCGCAACCCGCCCGATGTGCGTATTGCGTCCAAAGATTCTCTCAGGCGTTAACATCGTGCGTCAGCCATCCCCATCGAGCGGTGGATTAAACATTTGACTGTGTTTGTTTGACACGGTCCACGGGGACTTGCGGGCCGAACGTTCCCACCCCTTTCACCGCTCCCTCACTCGTGACTGGAATAAACTAAACATTCAACTGGGGGAGGGGGTAGTTGGTAGAATGAGGAAACTGAGCCACAAATTCGAGTTGATTTAAAAGACGTGGTCCACGTTGAATTAATGATATCGTAATTCATTTGGTTTGCTCTAGAAATAATTCTTAAACCAAAAATATGTTTGTTTAGGTTTGGGTAATTTTTTTTAAACATGGGTTATTTTATTTTAGTCCGGTGTTTCTCAAACCGGGTTACGTGTACCCTCAGAGGTACTCAAGCATCTCAGAAGGTAAAATTGGCAAAATGACCAGAGAAACGAACGTAGTGGGGAATTCTCGAGGAGACTCGAGGAAAATTTCTCCTTTGATTAGCTGACACTCACCTCGGTGGCGTAGTTGGCTAACGCGTTAGTCGTGTTGAGCTGCTCGACTGCTGAGGACGGGGAGATCGAGGTTCGAATCTCGGTCGGGTGAACTGGGGTGGTTTTTCCTAAATGGTTTTCCACTCTCCCTCCACGCAAATGCCGGTTCACTTCCTCTAATTCAACCTTCCCAATTCCTGATCAATTAGAGTAATTAGTACTTAAAGCGTATGACCCGAACGGGTATTAAGATGCGGTGCTAAATATTATTATATTAGCTGACATTAGTCATTTAGTAAATTTTTACTACAAGGGTACATTATACTTGTAGTCATGACCAAAGGATTTAATCAGAAAATAAGTTTGAGAAGCATGGTTTTAGGCTAATTGTTTTTAATTGCACCGAATCTTAATATTTGTTGCGACTATCCTCATACTTAAAATAATGGGGTGTAAAATAGAAAAAATAAAATAATCTTATATGTCTGGCACTGTGTCTGAGCTTGTAGCATCTTTGCCTATTGATCTGAGGGTCCAGGGCTCAATCCTAGGCATGGACGAAAAATGTATTATAGGGGAAATGTAGATTTCCCCTTTCATAATTGGTTATTAACTGGTGTTGTGTTTGTCCTAGATTTAAGTGTAATCACTCAGTTCAAAAAGTGCTTCCTCTAAATATAGCCTTCATAAAATCTAAAACCAGAGTGTTATTAGTGTATAAGTGTTTAATCAAAAGTAGATAGTGAGACGTGGTGCTAAATATAAAATAGCTTCACCGATGACCGTAATATATATAAATAAAAGTCCTGACTCACTGACTGACTCATCAACGCCCAGCCCAAACCCTTGGACCTATAAAGTTGATTTTTTGTGCAAAGGTTCCCTTTATGATGTAAACAAGGAATGAGGCTGGATTTTTTGAAATTCCTGTGCGATAGGGAATAAAGAGGATTTAAATTTTCTATTTAAATTTGCCTTATTTCCATAACTATAATTATTAGAGACTTCAAATTTGGCATGTAAGCACGTAATTATAATCACTAATAACTACTTTCAGGATTTTCCGAAATTCCTACGGGATAGGGAATAAAGAGGATTTATATTTTCACCTTAAAGTTGCCTTATTTCTTATTAGATCAATGCCCAGTCCAAACCCTTGGACGTAGAAAGTTTAGAGTGAGCTCACCTAGCAGTCTGGTCGTGTTAGCACCTGAGAGAAGAATCTCTAATGTTGTATATAAAGAGGTACTATAAGTATGAACAAAAAACAAATAGTCACAGCCCCATGTGAATAACAACCTAAGTAATTTTACCCTCAGTTACCGGATTTTACAATAGGTGGCAAGCGAGTCATTTTAAAAAAAAGAGTGAAAATTCGATCAAAATTGTGGGCAACGGCTAGTAAAATATATTGCTGTTTGGCTAATGAAAATGTTTAGGTTTCAATATACTAACGCTCCAGATAAATTAATTTAGTTATGGAAAAAAATTAAAACTGTTATGTACTGTATAGCTCTGGAAAATGCTGTTGGATTAAATTGATTATTTTTGGAATTTTGTCTTCCCCGTTAAATATATTTTTAATATGAAATTTTTGGGCAAAATCCTCTGTAAAGTTTTTCTTTTGATCTTTTTTTTTTCTTTGCTAAGACTTTAGTATATGTCAGTGGGAATCATTTCTGGAAAGTATCATTCCACGTTTTAAATATGTTTTAAAGAATTTTAAGGTAAGCACAAATATTGTGATTTTGTATCGGCATTTTTTCTATAGAAATATGGATAAAGAATTCTTCAGTAACTTTGTTAATAAAGTTTATTTCATCCTTTGCTGCAGTCTTTAATTATAATTTGTCTTGCTAAGATCAACAGAAAGTGCCCTTCATTCACTTGATCGCATTATGGATTATCCCTCCTTTAAGGAAGTTAAGATAAACATTTGTTAAAGTTCCAAACACTTGGCGGCTTAAACTTGCCAGACAAGAATTTTAAACTCTGGCCAAGTCTAAGCAGCTTTAAGTCACTGCCAGGGCAAAAAAGAAAAGAAAAAACTACGTTGGAGTAAACTTAAGATAAATAACAGTTATAATTAACCTGTTGCTCAGAGGATATGTATTGTAAGAGACGGTTATAGGTCTGGGAGATCGTGTTTAGATCCAAGGCGATAATCTCTTTGGTGCTAGGGTTGGTATTAAGGTGTTGCCTTCTTGGGTGATAGCTTTGGTTTTTTTCCTTGCCTTCTTTAGTGCTAGGGTTGGTATTCAGGTGTTGCCTTCTTGGGTGATAGCTTTGGTTTTTTTCCTTGCCTTCTTTAGTGCTAGGGTTGGTATTCAGGTGTTGCCTTCTTTGGTGATAGCTTTGGTTTTTTTCCTTGCCTTCTTTAGTGCTAGGGTTGGTATTCAGGTGTTGCCTTCTTGGGCGATAGCTTTGGTGTTTGTCTTTCATAGTTGATATTTATATCATAGGTGATATATTTACATTTTATTTTATACTGATATAAGTTTATGTTTAGAAAAAAATGTGAAACTAATCAATAAAGATAAGAAAAAAATTACAAAACAGTGTTATTTTAGACTACACATACAACGTTTGTCCACTAACAAAACTATATTTATGTTTATATTATTTCATATTTGACTAATAACAACAAAGCTATGGTTAAATGTTTTATTATTGTATATTAATAGTCATAGTGATTACTCTACATACAAAGTATCAATGAAATAACTCTTCGTTATTTGACTCATTCAAGTTAATAGATTAGAATAAGTAACATAAATTTCAATAGTATATTATTATTATTATTATTATTATTATTATTATTATCATCACCGCGTCTTACTACCCGTTCGGTTTATACGCACTTACGCTAATGTGTAATGGGTACGGTGATTGTGAGATGAAATGGAGGACCTACAGTTTAACGTGGAATCCGAACCACGGTGGAGGCCTGGCATTCCCCACATTCACAAGATGTCTTGTCAGAGGTGAAGGAAGGGTTTGGTAATCAGATAAATCTTTGCCGGGACCGAGGATTGAACCCCGGCCGCCAGCATATAAGTCTGACACCTTACCCCCTAGACCACCAGGTCACCTTTCAATAGTATACAATTTATGATCAACAGTCAGAGCATTTTATGTCGTTAGTATTGGTTAGTAAGTATTTATAGCCCACTAAATATAAGCCTATGTACTAATTACGCCTATTTTGTTAGGGATTAGGAATGTTTTACTTAGAGAAAGTGAACCGATGTCTGCGCTAAAGTAGATTGGAAAGCCATTTTGGAAAAAAACACCCTGAGTGCACACACACTACCAGGATCGAAACATCATCTCCCCCTCTTCGTCAATCTAATGTATTAATGGCGAGAGTGGTGCTTTAAACAATGTGGTAACTGAAGTGAGTGAAAAGAGGAATTAATTATTTTGCTTATTTATAGGGGACCTACACTAACACCTCACGCTCCCCCTCCCCCTGAATAAAATAACTTGAAATTACAAGATTTCTAAATATTAATTTATCACCGAAACAAATAAAACCGCGACGATCACCGAAACAGAAGGTAGAGAATAAATAATCCACACACACCCAACGGGTTTCGATCAGTAGACCCTCAGGGTGGGATTATAAATATAGGGGATAGAGGGTGGTATATGCTTTCGCGCGCGCACACAGACACACACACACACACTTAAATTAATACAAACGTAAATTAAAAATACAAATCTCCTTTGATGAATTGAAAAGAGGAAAGTTAATCAGGGTTTTTATTTTCAATTTGTTGACCGAGTTTAATATAGACATGAAATTTGTGTATTTTCATTGTGTGTGCCGCTAAGGATGCATGTAAATATAAACAACATGACTGTACTTTGTTTTCAGATGATTTTGAATATACATATTTATAGATGAATTAAAACTTACCAAAAAAATAAATGGTATTGTGAATCAAACAGATTTTCTGATTGTTTTATTTAGATTATACTTATAATTAGTAAGATATGTGAAGCAAGATAATAGACGTGTCATAGAAGTATAATCATAAAAAAATAATATGGCATGACCAAAGAACCGACATGAAATAATAAGACTAATTATACATGTATTTACTATTTCTTCTATGTAATTTCAACTCACCATTTCACAAATTTACATTTGAAATCATGCATCGTCCTATAACTTGGAAAATAATATTAATTCTATAAAATGGATTTTTTTAATATAATTATACTACTTAAAGGGCCCTACAACTTTTCAGTGATGAGTTATTTCGTATCTCAAAGAGTATTGAGGATATTATCAAATTGGTAAATTTTTCTTTCATAGGAAAATAACGTGTGCCGTTTTGTTAACAGTGCCCCGTTGTTTTGAGAAAAAATGTTTTTTTTTTCTATTTTACCCCTTGAGTAATTTGTCCTTAATTTTAGGGTTGGGTAAATAACTCAAAAATTGCCTGTGGAGAACCTTATGAAAAGCCTAGATAAAAAATATGTTTTAATTAGTAAAATTGTTTTGACTCTGGTACACCAGTTACAAACAGAAAGCATTAAAAATAATCATTTTTTCTGTTTCCGAGGCTAATCAAACTTTGATATCTATAAAAAATATCGAATTTGTTTTATTTTTTATCCGGGGGGTCGCATTCAAATGGAAATGATTCTTCTATTCTTCTTTGTTTTTTTAACAAATCTATTGTTTTAAGGAGACTCATTGGGGATTTCAAAATGTTCAAGTTCACACTTTGTTTGAGTTTTTGGAGATGAAGGTATTTAGATAGGCCTGTAAATTTAAAAAAAATCAAGACGAAAAGTGACAATTTTATTTTTAAGTTGAAGTAATAGTTTAAAACGTTTTACAGCCAGTGAAGATTATATATATATATATATTATTTTAATAGCTTTAAAATATAGTTTGAGATAAGTGATAATATTTTTGTATTTTAATTAAAATAAAGTATTAACTTCACACCGATACTATGCTTAAACTATTGTATATATTGAATTGAATAAAATATACCGTAAAGTAAAAAATTGTGAATTGGCCTTAATCCAAAAACAAAGTTATGTTATTGCATTTATACAGTTTAATATTAGATAGTTGTTAAAATCAATTTAGTTTACGAGAACAGTTTATGAATTCCTATTGAGTAAGGTACTACTTAACTATTAGATATTAATATACAAAAAATTGTTATCATTTTGTTTGTATATTTATATCGTGAATACTGTATTTAATTATTTAAATAATAAATATTTGGGTGGCACACTGAACAGATATAATTTAAGATTATTTTAACTAACATGTGAATTCTCAATATTGAATTTTTTTTACTTCTCACCAACAATATTTAATTAAATACATCTTGAGAAAAAAAAACATTTAAACGATACAATATAAGGGTTTATTTTAAAACACAAAATAAATAGGTATAGAAACTTTATTTCTTCTGAAACTTATGATATAAAAATTTACCTCCATCTCATGTTGAAAATTAAGTTAAATCGTACCCTTACTTTATTGATTATGTTTATGAATATATTTTAAACGTAGCGTTTATCCTTCATGAAAATGGAGACAGAAAAAGGGGGAGAAGGGGGGAACTTATCGTCTGGTAAACACGAACAGTAATATTACGAAAGTGTGTTCGGAGTAAACAGGAAGGAAGAGTGTAATTAAGATAAATGTGATTGATATTAAGAGTTTCTCATTACGACTCACTAAGTATTCCCCGCCCTTCACCATTCCTACTTTTTACAAAAATAATTACAATCCATCTTATATAATTTAGTATTAAATCCAAAATGCGTTGGAATTAGTAAATTCTCATTAGTTTACTAGTGAACAGCATTATAATTGTATGTCTAAGCTCGTATTAATCTAATTCAAATTACAAAATAGCTAAATTTAAAATTGGGTACGATATCTACCAGTATATAGACATTTTGTATTGAACACTTAGATATTAAGTGTTATGGGTAGTAAAACACGGTGAAAAATAATAATAAAATAGATGTGTAATAGAAAAGATAATTAGAACTAAAAAACAAAAGTAAATATTTCTAATAATACAAAATTGGTAGTAATTTGTGTATTATTTCTTAACTGTCATGTTTAACATCTGGGATATTTACTACAGTGTATAATCGGGTAGTTATAAATGTGTAATTAATAGGAATTACAGCATAATTCGTCTTGTAGCCCAGAGAAATGGGACCGATTACTAGATGAAGTAAAATAACTATTATTTTTTATTATCTGGGATATTTAACGTTAACTTTATAATCCTATTGTTTATGCCAGAACTTATTGTACAAAGTAGAAAAATTCCAGAAATAACGCACCATCCAGTTCTTTAAAATACCATCTCTTTTAAATTATATTTTTCAAATAAATTAAATATTATTTTTCTAAAAGGCCACCACTTTTGATAACTATTCGGTTTTATAGCCTTTTGGTCTTCTTAAAAAGTTATCAAATAAATTAAATAATTATAAAGGAATTTTACGTTTAAACATATTAAATAGCTATAATTTTGTAAAAACAAGAATGTAATGATCTTCTAACTGTAAATCTTTCAAAAATATAGTTTAATATAGTTATAGTTTCTATATAATTTTGGTTGGGTTAACATATAAGTTAACTAAGAAATATTAAATATAATTTATTTGAAACACAATCATATTCTACTAAGCGTTAACACTGAGTACTTGTAAAATAAAATTATACAGATAAAATAAAAATTATTCTATCCGCATTTAATAAACGAGTTTTTTTAATATTATTAAATAAATTAATTAAATGATGTATGCAAGTATTTTGTATGGTAGTACTTTAAAAAAAATCGAAACAACTGAAATATGATAAATAAATCAGTCGATTATTGTTATTTTAAAATATTTCGTATTTGACCAGAGATAAAGTGCCTCCTCTAAAAGAATAAGATTATTCCTCCAGCTTTATTAAACCTATTTGGAAATTAAAACAGTCGGGAAATATTTGTTATTATGTGGTCGCTAAGTTGTTGGCATTTCGCCTGCTGTCAAGAAATGTACAATTCAGAATACACAAAGCCGTAATTTTACCGGTGGTCCTCTATGGGGAGCGAAACGTGACCTCTTACGTTAAAATGACGAAAACAGGCTTCTTAGGAAGATGTTTGTTCCAAAAATTGATTTGGTGGGGAGTATAGGAGGCTACAAAATGATGAGCTGAATACCCTGTACTCATCACCAGACATTGTTAAGGTAGTAAAATATCGCAGGATACGGTGGGCAAAACATGTAGCGTGAATGGGAGGGACTAGAATCATGGTCAAGGTGTTGACTGGCAATACCAGTGGGAAGACCTAGACGCAGATGGGAGGATAATATTAGATCGTATCTGAAAGAGATTGTTCTATCCAGTCCACCTCATTACATCCTATATCAAGATAAGGAGAGGATATAATAGAGTGGAATGGATAGAACTAGCTCAAGATAGGGATAGGGTGTAATGAGGTGGACTGGATAGAACTAGCTTAAGATAGGGATAGGGTGTAATGAGGTGGACTGGTTGGAACTAGCTCAAGATAGGGATAGGGTGTACCTAGTTGGACTGGATAGAACTAGCTCAAGATAGGGATAGGGTGTACCTAGTTGGACTGGATAGAACTAGCTCAAGATAGGGATAGGGTGTAATGAGGTGGACTGGGTGTAACTAGCACAAGATAGGGATAGGGTGTACCTAGTTGGACTGGATAGAACTAGCTCAAGATAGGGATAGGGTGTAATGAGGTGGACTGGATAGCACTAGCTCAAGATTGGGATAGGGTGTAATGAGGTGGACTGGTTGGAACTAGCTCAAGATAGGGATAGGGTATACCTAGTTGGACTGGATAGAACTAGCTCAAGATAGGGATAGGGTGTACCTAGTTGGACTGGATAGAACTATCTCAAGATAGGGATAGGGTGTAATGAGGTGTACTGGGTGGAACTAGCACAAGATAGGGATGGATGGCCAACTGTTGTCAGTGCGGTCATTAACTCTCGAGTTCCTAATGCCATATAGTAAGTTAATAAGCATGAAAGTATTTGGAAACCAAAATATTTATACAACAATATTTAATCATATCTTTTTTTTAAGTTTAATTTCATGTTTGAAAAATAAATGTATTTGGGTGTGTACGTTCTCAATTTGATGTGAGTATAAAATCCCTTTTTAAAAAAATACACCGCAAATAGTTTAACATTAACATTTAAGAGCTTTGTCCTTTAACTTATTCAAAAGGTGCCTGAACATTTACTTTATACGTGGGTTTGAAGTATCAGCGAATTGTATAGGCTAATTCTTTTTTTTTTTTGTTCAGGCGAATAGGAGCACCTCATCTTTCAGGCGGTTAGTTTCTTCTCATATTCCTCCACAATCCCCTTCCTTCAGCATCATTCTATATCTCTCTGGTTTGCCTCTTTCGACTCGGGATGTTGTTAGTGGTGGGTGTGTAAGGGTGTTAATTAAAACTTTGACGTCATCAGTTTTTGAACATTTTACGCACGCTCGCAAATAGAACGCTGTTATTGATATTTGCTCTAACTTACTCTAGGATCTTGTTGAGCTTGTCAGAATGTTGCAATAAAGCACTATACCCTTAAGGGTACAACTGTGGAAGACTCCCTGTAAAAGATAACTTTTCTTGTCTAATGTTGTTTCAACTTTGAAAAATCTCTTCAGGGAATAAATTTTCTGTATCTGTTACTCGATAACAAAATATGTTACAGAGAGTAAATTAGAATAAACGCGTTTCGTTATGATTTATGAAAGTAAATATATATGTAAATAAACTCAGTAATGACGTTTTTAAATAAAATATATTTTTCTACAAAAGGATATAATAATATGAAATATAAGAAAAAATCATTTCATACTTATATTTCCTGTTATTGGTACTGTCTACAAAATATGTTAAACCTTCTAAAAATCATCAATTAAATATAGTTTAATTCAATTGAGGTGGCATCCTTAGCGTTCTAGTTATAATGAATTGGAAAATTTTGAAACATTTAAAAGAGATTAATTTCTGTAATTATTTCAATTTAATCTAAAAGTTGAAAATATATATACATTTATATTAGTTTCTAAAATATATACATATGTGTAAATGTATGTATATAAACATAAATATTTTATATATATATAGATGTAAAAATCAAAACTATTGAACAAATTAATCTTGTCCAGCTTTGTCAGAAATTTGAAGATGAAGCTAGTTTTAGTGGAATCATAACTTTTGAAATGTGAATCCACTTTATAATATTTATGAATATTCAATTTTCTATTATATATTTTGTATTCAAATTCTAAGATTCTTACAACATTAATAAAATTAATTAAATAGAAAAACATAATTAAACATAATTAAATGGCAGTATTTCTTTAAATAGTCATAAATCGATTTTTTTTATATCACTCATTGATTATAATCCACATAATAGGAAATCTGAAAGACTTCCTTAGTCAGCCTTTCCAGTAATTTTACATATTCAGATTTTATAAATTAACTTATGAATTTCTATAACAGAGTTATTATGTTTAATAACTTTCCAAATATAATAGAAATTTCTATTTACAAAACTTATTTTAAAAAACTATTTAATTAAAGCTAATCTACAGCTTGAAAGAATGTTTATATATAAACACATTTTGGACTGTATACAACCACTATAATGTTCACGACATTTAAGGTGTTTCTAATGTTTGTTTCAGGGCCTATCGGCAACCCTAGAGGGAATCCCAATCCTAGGAACGGACCCATCACACCCTTGGCGATAACCCTTAGCCAGGTGGACGTTTCTACTCAGGTAAGTTGACATTTCCTTCGCATTCACTCATTCAATCTACTAGAGTCACTTTCGCTTTTCAGTATAAGCTTGCTGTACATTTTTAAACTGCCAAACAATATTTTTCATTTATTATAGCATTAGTTTCGTGTTTCATGTCTTACTAACCACCTGGGTTATCCTCATCATATTTATTTAAACTAACCAGTCGTTCTAAGATGAGAAATCTTCTATGTAAACTATCCTGCTTTTCCAAGTTACAGAATTTGCAATAAATCCCAGTAATAGGTCCGACCTTTGTGATTATTTTTAAAAATCTAAAATTCAAGCCCTTTTTTTCAGATATCCGAACCACTTTTTTATGGAGATCAGTTGCCCTTTCTTAAAAGCGTTTATATATTCACTGACTAACGTAAGTTACTTTCATGAAACAGATTACTTAATTACTTAGGCCTACATAATTGCATTAAGAATTTTAAAGCTTACTGCCACATTTACAAAAGTACGCCATCTATTCCTATCTTGAGCTAGTTCTATCCTTCCCCCTCATTACACCTTATTCCTATCTTGAGCTAGTTCTATCCAGTCCACCTCATTACACCATATCCCTATCTTGAGCTAGTTCTATCCTTCCCCCTCATTACACCTTATTCCTATCTTAAGCTAGTTCTATCCAGTCTTACTCATTACAGCCTATCCATATCTTGAGATAGTTATATCTAGTCCACCTCATTACACCCTATTTATTTCAGCTCCATTATAATCTAATTCTCTCATCTGCATCTAGATATTTCCATTGGTATATTCGCCTTATGCTTGCCTGTCAATATATTTTTTTCTAGTTTCTTCCATTAGCACTGCACGTCTTTCCCACCGTTATCTGCAAAATTTTACTAACCCAACCATGTCTGGTGATGAATAAAGGGTTGTTATTGATCATTATTTATTCTCCATCACTCTCTTTTATCTACATCCTCCTTTGGAGCAAATATTTCACAAAGTACTTTTTCCCTTACACCTTCATATACTTATCTTTATGTAAAGTAAAAGACCTTGTTTCACAACCATAACGATCAACCGTGAATTAACTAAATACATTAATTTTGCATCGATTGCAATTTTTCTGTGATAAAAAAATAACAATGTGACTTTGTGTACCTCGTGTAAAGAGCGCGAGCATCATAGCAGACCCAACTCAGCTCCCGACTCGCGCGAAGTATTGGAGTTAAAATGAAAAGAAAAACCCCCACGATATGCCAGAGATGAATGCAATGAGTTCGTATTTGAACGATTACTTGACATTTTCCGCGGTGACGATGGGGCATAAAGTGACAAGAGTCTTGTTATTAACTACAGTATGTCTCTATTATGACAGAATGAATATTTGTGCAGCGTGCTTATTCGTGAAGACATTCTAAAACGGTCAAAAAAACTGCCTTTTCAATGTAGTTTTTTATCTTAATATTATTTAATATTCCAAAAAGGTTGAGTATTGGGCACTTCTATTAACCAATGATCGCCATTAATATTTAATCAAAAATGATCCACGTGCAATGTGTTCGTGTAAATTTAATATTTCTAGCCAACTGTATCACAGAATTGATGGGCATGTGATGTACGCTTTTAAATTCTGATTCTTCTTTGGAATATTATGGATCATTCATTCTCTACCTCTTTTCTTTCTCTCACACACACACACATGTCAAACTACTGTTCATTATTCTCTACGCAACAATCTCTATGGATCTTTGGTTCTGTGGCAACCAAGGAGATTGTTCAATATAGGACCCCTATTGGTGAAAAGGAGCTAAGCACCAATAGTGGTTGGAATATTTAGAAATCAGCTAGGTTGTACCAAGGAGGTTTTTACTAAAGGGGTAAACCACATTACCTCCATTCCTCAACCATCCAAAAGTTTTGGTTTTAAATCCTCCTTAATACGTAGGTTGGAATCTATTGAGGGGTGGAACGGAATTCTATTTAAGTTCGGTAGTGTATCAGTTTTAATAAACAGTACTTTACACAATTTTTTTTAGCTCTGCATCTTACTACTCGTTCGGGTTCCACGCATTAATACTAATTACGCTAATGTGCTAAGTATGAATAAAGTTTGCCTGGTGGGAGAGAGGAGAGGAAAACCATCCAGCCCCTATCTCCCCAATTTAAGAAGGTCTGTCTATGGTGAGGGTGACACTTTAAACCATTCGACCACCAAAGCAGGTTTCTTCAAAACTGATTTTGAAAAAAAAAAAAAACATTTTAAGTAGATAAGTTTAATTTTATACGCATTACAATTTTAAGATATGTTTAATTATGGTCATGCGAATAATGATATTTGAACAAAAGTTATTTTAAATGCATATAAAAATGATTTTATTAATATGTTAAATTTTTTTAACTAAACGTCGTTGCTGAACAAATGTTTTTTATGTTATATAAAGCACAAACTTTCTGATTTTATCTCAACCTTCAAGAGTTCTAATTTGTTTGTTATGATAAGCCACGAAATCTAATTTGAATATGTTTAAAATCTAATTTTCAATCAACAACTCAATTTAAGGGTTTTGGTTGTTATATTTATGTGGTTAGATCTTGTCACTTGAAAATGTAGTTTTAATTTAATTTTTTTTTTAAACAGGGAATATATAAATATAGAAAGATCTAATTTTGTGACCGAACTTGTGTTGCTTTTCAAATCAAACTTTTCCCAAAGTAACCTATTTTTAACACAGCAAGTTTATCTAATAAGTGGGTACAGGAAATATAACTAAGAGGAAGTGCATCAATATTCGCGTGGAGAGAGTTTGTAAAAAACCTGTCATAATTCACACTAGAAAAAGAAAATACAGAACACCCTACATATATTTAATCTTTGGTCTCCCCATCTATGGCAATATAAATTATTGCAAGACTGACATTTTAAACCTCACCCAACTAAAACACTGATTTGATACTGGTGGTTGCAGCTGGTTTGTTGGTAACAGGGAGGTTCGGGGTTCAAATATCAGCTAAGCTTATTGAGACTTTTATTTTTATGATTATTTTACTCTCCTGTCATGCGAATTTTGGTACACATTTTAAAAATTCCGTCTTCCTCATTCTATCTCTATTAAATGCTGATAAACCTTTCATGTTGTAAATAAATACGCGTATTAAGGCCAAATGACCCTGATTTATTTATTTTTTAAAAAAAAGGTCACTTAGACCATATTTACTTTGAACGTAGCCCAGTAGTGTAAATAACTTCCTTGGATGTATAACCGAGTATATTTCTCCGTAGCTCATGAGTTACCAAGATGGAGTTTACTCCCCCCCCTCCCCCTTCCCCCTGTGGGTCTTGGGTGATGTATTACACCTTTACCGAACACTGACAACGATTCCCGCCGACTACTTTTTCCAACCCGGGGGACTAGGAGAGGGTGGTAGACGTGGTTTAACTTCCGCGTACTCGCTTCCTTTATCAGCCAACCCTTTGATAGCAAGACAAACAATTCGCCGTCTCCTTCGTCTTAAAATTCTTCAGACACAAAACACGAGACGGTATTGCTGTCGTCATAAGGGGTTAATGTCCTTGCATCGAGATGTTAGACTTACACTTTCTAAACACACATATTCTCTCATTACGCGTCCTACAAATCAACTTAACCTATTACAGCAATGATTGATAAAATATCAAAGATGATATTTCTAATAACTACTCTTATAGTTGCATCTAAATATGATATTCTTTAAATTTAAAAAAAATGACACCTAAACATGGAAATAGAACCCAATACCTTTGGCTTAGTCCACCAATGCTCTAACCACTGAGCTATCTAGGATTCGTCCCATGCCTAGGGCACAGAAAAATAATATACCCAGACACTCAACCTCCAGGTTAAAATGGTTGCGCTCCTTTTGGTATCTTGAGTCCTTCAACACTAGGATCGCTGCGGTCAGTCCTATTATCACCCAGCAGTGACACTAGCGCAGCCCAGTGTTGAAGGACTGAAGCTGGCAAAAGGAGCGCAGTGAAACCCCCGTAAGGTTGAGAGTCTGTTAAATACTTGTCTGTGGCCTAGGTGTAAGTCTGCATTCATATTTTAAGGCAGGGCCTGTGATGGACGTGTGAAAATCGCCATCTACATAAATGTGATCAATTAATATTTCTGGATACCTTAGTATTTAGGGCATTGGCGTACTAAAATGAAGGTCCAGAGATCAATTCCCGTGTTCAGGTGCCATGTTGACTCATAATGCTTTGACACACAAAATACCGACATATTTTATTTTCTAGTGTGTAAACAGATATTTAAGATTAAAATCGCGATGTGAATTTTAAAATTATGGCAGGAATTTGGCCAGGAAGGTATTTCCACCCATCTTCCAGGTTTCTTTTACATACCACTTTCGACATGTGAACGATGACTTTACATCCCCTCAGAAAAAAGCTATGCTACATATTTTTAGCGCTCAAGAAAAATCCTTCGGCTGGGTTTGAACCCACGAACATCGGGTCCTAATACGAGAACTTTACCCCAAGATCCTCGAGGTTGACACACATTACTTATGACAGTGTAATACTGCCCTAAATTATAATGTAATAGCAGTTTATTAAAGAAACAAGATGTATTTTCATAGATTTCAAACGGTGATTTGTTGAACTGGTATAAATAACAGCCACTTAACATCTCACCCGTGTATACCAATTATCCTTGCAGGTCTTGCGGAGAGAAAAAAAAGGCCTTATTCTTTCCCTTCCTCGGTCAACGGTTGCCAAATCTCCTCGCTCTCGGTTATATCTGAAGGTGGTGTGATGCTGTAAGAAAGAACTAATGGCAACATGGGCTAACCAACGTGGCGAAACTTGTCATATATTTTAGGAGAGATTCACCACACAAAAACGAGAGAACTACAGCCCTTTTGCCCAGTAGTAGCTAGTAGTTACCTCAGTGATGATATTCAGTGTAGGATGGATGTGTGTGTGTGTGTGCGTACGTACGTACGTACGTACGTATATAGAGGGTGTTCTGAAACTCAACGCCCAAACTGAACATATAACTTGTTTGAAACTAAAGTAATACAAAATCCCTCTACAATTATATCCAAAAAACTATGATAATACTATTATTATTACTAGCACCTCGTCTTACTAACCGTTCGGGTTATACGCACTTACGCTAATGTGTAATGGTAGGGTGATAGTAAGTTGAAAATGAAGAACCTACAGTATAACGTGGAATCCGAACCACGGTGGAGGCCTGGCATTCCCCACATTCACAAGATGTCTTGTCAGAGGTGAAGGAAGAGGTTTGGTAATCAGATAAATCTTTGCCGCAACCGAGGATTGAACCCCGGCTGCGATAATACTATTAAATTGTGTTAAAAACTTCAGCGTACAGTGCCGGGAGAGAAAATCTGTCAGGCATGCGTGTACGGAAAGTTGCATAGGACCTAGGCGCGCGGCATTGCACACGTAATAATGGCAATAATGGCACCCTCAGAACGTGTTCTCATTTCTAGATGGAATGGTGTGTTGTTTACTATTAATTGTGGTATATTCTGCTGCCGTGCTCCAAGATGTCAAGGTGTGTAGTGCCATGCACCTGGCTCTTATGCAACCTGTTGTACACGTATGATATAACAGCTTTGCTCTCACGGCACTGTATTCCCAAAACTTTGAACACAATTTGAATGGTATTAGCATAGTTTGCAAACAAACAATATTTACAGTTTGGGCCATGAGTTTACGAACACCCTGTATGTGTAGACCCTATATTGCAGATTACATAGCAAAGCCCAAACGGTAGGGGTCAGCTATATTATCAATGCCCCCAACCACGAAGAGTTGTTTCCGCAGTTAACATTCGTGGGTTCCATCTCCGGGGATAAGTGGTCAGAGCTGTCCACCACAGGTCAATAGTATCCTGGTTCTATTCTAGGGGCGTGAAGGAGTGAGCTTAGGAGGAGCGGGTCATGGTAGGATATATTTAGTATTTGATTCAGCCTGATATCGAAGGAGTACTCTAGGAGCTAGGACTGAGTGTAAAGTGTTTGTCGTGGAACTGTAAAACGTACAGGTGGGATATTAGTACCTGCTTTAGAGTTATCAGAAGCGTACAAGGTGAGTGCGTCAAAAGCTCACGATTGTTTGTAGTCTCTGATCTACTTAAGTCAACACTACTTGTGTGTTCGTTCACGAACGGCACATTTCTATTTTGATTTTAGCTATAATGTGTTTGCATGATAACGTAACATAATCTAACCTAAGTTAACCCTGTGGTTTTATTATTTTATTGTAATTAATTGCCAATAATAAAGGGCTGTTTACAATACAAGTGTGCCATTTGAACACGTTATGCAGTTTTTTTCCTTTGCGTTTTGATCCATATCTTGGTGTTTTTTTATCCATATCTTTGTGCGCTTTTGATACATATTTTATTGCGCTTACTATCTTTATTTTGATGCACTTTTGAACCTCATCTTGATGCACTTTTGAACCTTATCTTGATGCACTTTTTAACCTTATCTTGATGCACTTTTTAACCTTATCTTGATGCACTTTTGGTCCACATCTCATTTCCCTTTTGTTCCATATCTTGATGTACTTTTGATCCATGTTTTGGTGGGCTTATTATCCATATATTGATACACTTTTGAACCATATATTGATGGACTGTTGATCCATATCTTGATGCACTATTTATTCATATTTTATGCACTTTTTATGCATATCTCGATGCGCTTTTAATCAATATCTTGGTGGTCTTTTGATCCACATCTTGATGCACTTAGGATCCATATCTTAATGCATTTATGATATGGGATTTCTATTTCTTTACTTTGCGATTATGATACTCTCCTGTTAGGCATTCGTTTCTAAATTTAGTTTGTAATGAAAGGTCTTTGTATAGTTTAATTTGAATTAACTTCAACAAAACCAGTACTTGTTTGTTTCATTATTTTTATTTCACACTTAACATCCTGAACAGTTCAGCAACACCTGAAGTATGAGTTACATTACATTGAATGATAGTACACTGCAATCTTTAGCAAGACTGTCTCCGTTGAGAGAACTGAGGCAACTGTATTGATAGTACTATTTTAAAAGCAATCGAGGGCAGGGTTGAACTCACGTCCCGCCCCCGTGGACGCTAGAGGAAACACAGTAACTGACCTGCCCTCTATCGTCAACACGGCGGGGTCACAGTTCAACGCGGGTAATACGTAGAGTGTGACGTCACACTCTACATACACCCCAGCCACAAAAAAAAGGCAAAAACCTTTATAGCTACAATAGTACAACCCGTACAACATAACACACCACGTGTGTTTCATGGCACATTAATATATGAACACAACAACAAATGCAACAACGAAAATATACATATATATAAATCTTGGAAGAATGCGAGTAGGCCTACTCTAAACGGACAATAAATAAATATATTATAAATATATTATAAATGTGGAAGAAACAAATCAAAACAGCCGAAATTTAACTAAAAAATGAATCAAAATTAAAATATTATTTTTCAAGATATAGCCAGGAATAAAAATCATAATTATTTTTACATACCCTTTTTCCCTAATACAGAGACCCTCTTTAAGTTTAAAATTATGTTATTCTATTCAAAGTTTATCTACAAATTTGGATCATATCTTTGCAACTCTTTGAGATAATAAATAATTTAGCATTGCAAAGTTACAGGAATCTTAAAAATAAAATAAAAACTTGTATCGACATTTTTTATATATAAAACCAATACTTTCTGAATTATTGGCATATTTATTTTTTGGGTTTAATTATATGAAATCTTGAATTGATTGCTATCTTTTGAGAAGGAAGATGTTTTTTTTCTCAATATATTTCTGTAACAATACATATTATTTAATTTATGCTTTTTGATGAAATTATAATGATCTTTTTTCAATTATGTTTCCGCCACGTCTTACAAGTTTTAAGTAAATGTCTCCATTTTTATTTAAAAGAGTCAGAAAGTATTTGAGGTGCAGCATAGCACTTTTTTTAATTAGTTAAAAATAAATTAGTGGTGGTTTTTTTTTAACGTGCGCCACTTTTTAATTCCAAACGATGAAAACTTATTATCGGCGTAACGTAGCTCGCCTGGGTTCCCTTCCACTTTGGACGGGTTCAGTCCGACAGTAATTTGGTTGAGTGTCCCTGGGGATTATTGGGGAGGGGTGGATCTAGAGGGTAACCTAAGGACATACGGGACCCACGTCCTCTGACGTCATACTTCCCCCAAACATTTTCTCGCAGTGCTACCAACTGCTGCTGATAGCAGTTCCCTTTTAATTTCCTCACCTGAGCCTGTATCCGCCCCCCCCCCTCATACCTCCAGCACGCACTCAACCTTCCTCCACCCCACCTTATAACCATCCCAGTAAAACTGGTTAGGACAGTTAGATGAGCTTCTACAAATTTTAATGCTATCATGAAATGTAATCTGATTAAAGAGATATTTTAGTTCTGTGTAGTGGACAACATGTGAATCAAATATAGCTCACAATTAAAGGTTTTTGTGACTCAAACTTTTATAATACAAAAAATATGAAATGTTGATAATATTGCTACAATAAAAATAGTATATAATATAAAATAATAAGGTGCAAAATATTTTTATTTTCAAAGTATTTTGATTTTCAATTATCTAACATCAGTAAGTTTTTTAAATAAAGAAAAGCTCAACAACGTTTATAAGCCTTGAAGATAATTTACTCACTATATGGAATTATTAAATCAAAATTTCATTTCCACACTTAACAAAAGTATACTACTTCTCCCTATATTGAGCTAGTTCCATTTGGTCTACCTCATTACTTGAGTTAGTTCTATCCAGTCCATCTCATTACACAATATATATCGAGCTAGTCCTATCCAGTCCAACTCATTACACCATATCCATATCTTGGGCTAGTTCTATCCAGTCCACCTCACTACTCCCTATCTTTTTCAGGTACATCCTAATGCTATCCTCCCATCTGCCTTTAGATCTTAACAATGGTCTGTTCCCAATCTGTTTGCATGTCAGCACCCTGAACAAGATTCTAGAATCTTCCATTCACAATGTATGTCCTGCCCACCATAATCTAAGAGACTTTTTACTTTCTCGCTATCTTACAGGTAGAGAAAGTATTGTGAACGTTAAAAAAAAATTGAACTCGAAATTTTGTTGAATCTCGGGCGTTTCATGACCCTCCGAATCCGAAAAAGTTTTTTTTTTTAAATTTCCGTCTGTCTGTATACCTCTGACTAAAGACTAAACTATTTTACCAATTGGACTAAATCATTTTATCTAGGGTTTTTATATGTCTCCCCTAAGGGTTTTTGGATTTGGATATCTAACCCTAAAATTAAAGGTAGTTTCCTTAAGGGCGGAAAGAGAAAAACTCGATTTTCCAAAATCGGCTTTAATGATTTTGATTAAATTTCATTTCTAAGCTTTGATCAATATTGCAAACCAAATGGATACTCTCAATTTTTTGTCAAAATAACTTTAAGGGTTCCGGTCAGATGAATAAATTCTAATTTTTAGTTGTATCTCCTTTAGTCTTTGAGATATGAAATTACTTATCATTGCATGGATGTAGAGTTATTTATAATAAACATCTTTTACTTGAAATATATTTTTATAAAACCAAAATTTTTCAAGCTATACGCAAACATATATATATATGCGTATAGCGTGAAAACTTATATATATATTTTAACTTTGCCAACACATTAAGTTAAAGTATTACGACCGTCAAAAAGATCTACCCCGAAATGAAAATGGATGTTGACGTTTCATAACCTTCAAACCCTAAAAGTGCTTTTTGCAAAGCCGTCTTTCTGTGTGTCTGTCCAACCCTAAAATGAATAGCAGTTTACTAAAGGGAGAAAAGAGAACAATTCCACTTTCTCAAAATCGGCTATAACGATTCTATTTCTCTCATTTTAGATTCAATAGTCAATAATTACCTATTTTATTGGTGAAAATCTGTAAAAGAGAGATTTATTAGCAAAGCGATAACCATGAGATGTGTATCCCCTAATAAAATGCCAAAAAATTTTAACAGTGATTTAAAATTTTAATACGAAGTGTTGACCTTTTCTGGGCCCAATATCGATATTTTTTATTGGTCCAAATATACAAATGAAGACATTACTTCTTTAAAAATAAAATTATAAAATTTATAACCGTAAGTCAAAAATATCTCGTGAGAATGTAACCTTCTCCTCTCCTCAGTGGCCTCATCTCTTTTTAGATTAATTATCTTCCTAAGCACTTTGTTTTCAAGCACCCTGAATTGGTTTTCGTCATAATAAAGGTAAAAGGCTACATTTACCGCCCATAGAGAAAACTGGAAAATTAATGTATTGTATATTCTGAATTTACATTCCTTGAAAGCAGGCAAAATGTCAACAACTTACTGACTGAGTAATAGCATGTCTTTCCTGACTGTTTTATTTTCCTTATTCCCAGTCGAGTATCGTTATTGCTTTTTTAAAATTGTTCCTAAACGTTTAAACTCAAAAACCCTTTCAAAGTATATAGTGCTGAGGTAATCTCTAAGCTATCATCCCCAATCTGTTTTTTCTGTGTGATTGAAGGTGACAATTTAATGATTTTAAAAGGCGCGTTATATTTTGTTGATGTGGAGTATAGGATTCGGGTTGTAAGTAACGTTCACAAAAAAAAATATTTTGATGTCAGCAAAGATATTATTTTAATATGTTATTAATGTTATTTTATTTATATCAAAAATTACAGCTTAAGATCAAAACCTGATGTGTAATTTTGTATATTTTTTTAAAAAAGTTTTAGTAAATTTTGTAACTATCAAATAATATATCCTCACTATAATTTTGCTTGCGATTTATATTTATATGCCATGTAATATATATAACATGGTTTTAGGTCAGGAATTTTTAATTTTGAACCTAGCTTATTTTGTTTAATATCAACGAGCCAATTGTTGTTTATAGCTATCATTATTACTATTAACATATTCCAGCCATTGGCTGAGACTGTTTGGAACACAAGCCTCTCCGCCGCCTTCTTTCCTCCCACCATCCCTCTACCTCCCCCTTGTTCCAGTCCTCTCCTCTCTCCTCCACACTCCTCCGTACTCCCTTCAGCCATCAGTCCCTAGGTATTCCTTTCTTCCTCCACCTTGTTCCAGTCCTCTCCTCTCTCCTCCACACTCCTCCGTACTCCCTTCAGCCATCAGTCCCTAGGTATTCCTCTACTTCCTCCACCTTGGCCCAGTCCACTCCTCAACACTCCTCCATACTCCCTTAAGCCATCTGTCCCTAGGTCTTCCTCCCGGCCCCCTATCTCTCACCTCCATATCCAACATCTTCCTGGCCATTATTTCCCCTCTCCATTCTTCTTTTAAAGATAATTTCACATAAAACTATTAGGGCGAATAATAAATTTACATCCGCGGTAATTGGTGCTCATAGGAAAGTGGACAAGGTGCAGCTTGGACAAAGCATTAAAAAATTCTTCCATTAATGCCGAGCAAGTATAGCTGAATTATATTGATTTATTTTCAATTGCACTTTATGAATACTAGTTTTAATACTTGTCCTTTTTTTTTATGAACATGAGCATACAAACCGGAATATTGATGCCGATAACTATTCATTAACAACGTAAAGAAATTTTTCTTCGAAAAAATGTAAGAAATAATTTAAAAGCTATTTAAATTTCTGTGTTTATCTGATTTATTCAGAGAAGAATAAATAGAAATATAAAAGCTCATGTCATTTTCTTTCAAGTAGGAGCATTACATTCAAAACTTGATTGATCACGTCCAATTCCAAATAATGTTTGACATTTAATCATTTTAACAGCAGAAAATTATTAAGCAAATATAAATTTCAATTTATGGTCTATATTTATTATTGATCATCATTTGATGTTTCAATTGAAACAATTTCACTGTCGGTAATTTAAAAAATAGTAACAATGTGGCTGGCATCGCTTTATTTGACCAATTATATGTAGTTTGGTATTTCATTGGTTAGTGGTTCAGTGGTTGGCATTGTACTGAGTACTACTCACGAGTATAAAGTTAATTTCTTTCTGTGGAGAGGTTATCACACTATTCCATTAGTAAAAGTCATTGAGTTATTTACTTTTGCTGCGAGTCTGAAATGGGAAATTCAACAACAAAAATTAAAATCTTACGAAAGGAAGATACGAGACTGACCAATCTTCATTTCCCATTGTGTTCATTTATCTATGTCTGTAGAATGTTCGGGTTGGCTCCTGTTAAGCTCGTTGATAATAAAGATTCAATCGACAGCCAAAGGGAAACGAGGCATCAACGTGTATCTGAAAAATCTGAAAGCTGTAATTCACGGCCGCGAGATATATCAATGAAGTATCAGGTGTCAACTGCAGGAAGGATTTACAACATTGTGCTGGGGGCGGCTATTGGTGTTATCACTCCAATTAAAATCATTCAAATTTACAAAAATTTCAAAGATGAATATCCACTTTTAGTATTAAATGCTTATCTTTTTAGTGTAATTTTTAATACCACCATCACGGTTATATTCATAACAATGTTCGCTGGTATGTACTGGATTAGGTTAGGAAATACTCTGGTTATATTTAATAAAATCGATAGCACCCTGATGAATAATAGATCGACCATATACAGCTCCATTCTTGTTTTTCTAAGGGTGGAAATAGCTCTTATTTTTGCAAATCTGATTGCTAGTTGTATCTTTGAGAGCATTCTGTATATTCACGATTGGTACAACATAATTGTATATGTTGTTGAAAATAATGTTAACCAATTTATCAACCATGTGTTTATTATCCTTGTAAGTAACCTTGCTCTTTTAATCAAACAAAGGTTGTACCATTTAAACTTACATTTATCAAATATTGCTACCACTTACAGAAGTGAAGAAAAGAAACCAAAGGAATGGTCTGGGACGTGTTTCGGGACCGCAGACAGTTCATTTACCTCCACCCGAGGCTTTATTTTGTCCGAAATGTCTGCTCTGTCTTCTCTATCAGGTCCGTCTCTTACCCGGAGGATCATTGCCCTCCGTGAGGTCCACAGTAGCCTGTGTGATGCCATCCATAATATTGATAGTCTTTTCGGAGTTTTCTTGTTTTTAACTTTGATCTCCATGTGTTTTAACTTTATATTTAATATGCACATCATCGTTTTTTCCTCTTTCAATCAAGATAAATCAATTACAATATCTCCATTCATCTATAAGATTTTATTAATCATCTTTAACGTCGTGTTCTTGACGTTGAGCTGTGACTACGCAGCCTATGAAGCGAGTCACGTGGGCGTTATCCTGCAGGAGATGATCCTTTTAAAGGGCATGGATCAGTCTACCCTGACGGAGATACAGCTGTTCCTGCAACAAGTCACAGTCAGGAAGATCCAATTCACCGCTGGAAGGTTCTTCGCTCTTGATCGCACCGTTTTATTCTCTACTCTAGGAAAGATGTTTACTTATTTCGTCATCATCTTGCAGATCCAGATTAACTAAATAAATGTTTGTGTAAAGTATCGTTATTTTTTTCAACTCTTACCATCTACAAACTTACCAATAGCATAGTACCGCAGCGTGAAATTGTCACATGAATGCATAGAATAGAATTCAATTTATTTAATTTATATTCAACCTATATTCTTACTTCACTTCTCAATATTTTGCTAAATTATAAACTTATATTTATTCTAACCTAAATTAAATCTGTCTTTTTCTGCCTTAACTTCACATTTGACTTTTACTTATAAGTTTATATTATATGTATTTTAATGTGTTATCTATATATGTGACATATATTATTTTAATATGTTGTTAACTCTTTTGACAGCGTGATGGAAATTTAGTGAAGTCCAAAAATTGTCAATTCATTATAATTTATGTTACTTAATCCGATGTGTTTTATATATTATATACTATTTTATCTTTGGACTTTATACTAAACTCCAAATTTCAAATTTTTTGTATTTTTCATACGCCATGTGAAGAAAATTAAGCTCTATGATTCTATAGAAGCAATATTTAATTTATTTGATCCTAAAAAAAAGTATTGCTATAAAAATTGCAAAAACACTCGCCTTTTCTTGCATCCCCACCTTATCATGTCCAAATGCTTAAAAATTCGTTTCCAGAGCCAATAATGCTGTCATTCGGTTACTACCTATGTAGGTGTTAGGTGAAAATATCTTCGCCTTTATGCCGAATACACGTATGTGCAAAATTAGTGTTTAGAGAAAAAAAAACGTAAAGTTCTAATTTTCAATGGGAAACGTTAAGTTTGGATCAAAATATAAGCTATTTTGAATCTGAAAAATAAGCTTTTGTTATATGATAAAAAAAAATTGTCTAGTAACTTGAAAATGCAGTTACGTAAAAACAGCCAAAAATATAACATGGTCTAAGGGCAACGATAGTGCTCCGTCACAAATTTATCTCCTGAGAAGTGCTCCACGACTCAAAAAGTTTGGGAACCGCTGGTTTAAACAATGTGAAATAATGTATAATAGTTTGAGGTGAGTTAAGCGCTTTAAGTAAAATATGGATTGTCTGTAAAGTATAAAAAAATAACAAATTTAGTAGATGTCACTTCAAAAAGTTTGTAATAGCTTCTGATTTTGGAATATTGAAATACATTTATATACAAATATTATTAAACTAGGTCTCACCAGGAAAAAAAAAAATTACAAGATGATTTCTTCTAAGATGGTGGTTGAATATTAGTTTCTTCCTTACAGTTGAAATATTGAGTTTCATTCAATAAGAAAAAACAGGTTACAGGTTGAGTACTAAGCTTCTAATTCATTTTGGAAATAATTTTAATTCACTTTACCATAAAAGGTCTACAATTCTTAATATCTTGGTGAGGACAAACACATCTTTCGACCTTACTGACACGAAGAAGAAGACCCTTGTTCAAATTTTCAAAAATATTTAAAATCATCCTATAACAATGCTTTTTCTATGGAAAGCAACAGAATCAACAAATAGTCCAATACAATCACTAGAGTATTTAATAGAGATGGGTCGAATCCGAATCTACATTTTTTTTTAATCTTGAATCTGAATCCTAGCAAATTATTTTTATTTTAATGATTCACAAATATACTTACATTACACAATATAGGCTTAAACTGTGAATTAAGATTTATTTCAACCATGTTTTCAATTTTACTCAACCCCAACCACCCCTCGCAAAATACAGGTTAAAATCCAGCCAAATTAAACAATCTAGACTCTTATTATTGTTTAAAAATCAAATCAATCAAAATTTGAGTGTCTTTGAGTTATTTTTAAAAATGTTGTTAGAATGGGTTAAGTTTCTAAAAAAAAACATGTGAAATAAACAGATTAGGCCTAGTTAACCTTTGATCAACTTGAATCATCATTAAAGGATATTTTATTGTATTAAGATATCAAAAATAAAAATACAAACGGAGATTTTAATAAAGACTAAAACAATATGCTTAACAATTAAACATACATTGGAAATAGTGAACTCAATAATGCCTAAGTACAGTAGCCCCACAGCTTCTTTGGTTCTGACTGACAGCTCGCAGCTGACTTCTGACAATCAACATTTAGGTATATATTTAAATTTTGGTGTCAGAAGTGACAGCTTCTAAACACATGTTTTTGCAGATCATTTGGTTCGGCGTAGGGATACATAATTTGGTCTGGTAACATTTTAAAGCTGTCAGTCAGCACCAAAGAAGCCATGGGGCTACTGTATTTTTTATTATTATTTTCTTATACATTATCCATTATCTATTTTCACGTAGAAAACAAATATATTCGATTCTTGCGATATATCGATTTCTGAGAATACATTCTATTTAAAACAACGAACATATTTTCGACTACAATGTGTTCATTCCCATTTTAAAAGGTATGACTACGTTTGAATATTTTTACAAGTACTTCAATAACATATTTTTTAAAAAATATAATAAACTCTTTATGTTAAAATCAATTTAAAAACAAATAATGGATTACAGGGCCATAGCGAGGGGGGGGGGCAGCCGCACCGGGCTCGAGGGGCGCCATCAATATGTTGATTTAAAAAAATATAAAATGTTAGATTGCGAAATTTATTCGAACGCGCAGTTAAAAAGACGTATACAATTCCCTTTTAAGAATAAAAATGGTGACTTGATGTAACTTCCATCATCCGAACACAAAATGTTTGTATAGATTTGGCTTGGGTGACAGTGACAGTAAAAATTCTACAATGAATATGTGACGAAGGACCAACATTCCAAGCGAGGTGGAGATAGCCAGGCGGAAGTAATTAGGGGCTGTAACTTGACTGTCTGCTTGGGAATGTGGTCTCTTTGTTTTGGCACCTGCGAAGGGGGGTAGCAAGTAAGACAAGCTGCCAGTGAACAGTTAGTGTGCAGTACACGCAGTGTTTCGTGCCAAGGGAGGGCAGCAGGGGCGGAAGTAAAATGACCGAACGCGAAAGGAGCCGTGCAGAGAACGGCCCAAATGGGGAACGGAACGTAATTAAAATTTATCTGAGAAGCTTGTGACAGTATAAGTTTGAAATGTGAAATTTGCTCGTTGCCATGACACTTTAATGACATTTATTTGATTAGCATTGTTTGTAAATTTGTATGACTTTATTGATTAATTTGCGCGTGTGTGTGTGCGCGTGTGTGCGTGCGTGTGTGTGTGTGTGTGTGTGTGTGTGTGTGTGTGTGTGTGTGTGTGAATTGCTTGAGTAATATTACATTTTTAAATATTCAGTATAAATTTTTAATCAAAACTTAATAAATATCGAAAGAAATAATATCGTAGTAAATATTCTATGAATTTATTTCAATTGTAATCTGTAATCTATTACATATAATTAATAGCGCTTTCATTTAACATAAAGTATTATACAGGAGGGGGCCGAAACTATTAGACGGTTAGTAGCTTGAAAATTAACACTTTAATTGAAAAGTTAATATTCCCTAGCTAGTTTAAAACAAACTACATATCACACTGATTCACTTTTTGAAGATAATTTTGCTCAGGTGAGTTTCATCAGATGTCGGGCAAAACTCAGCACGTTGTCCATCACTTTCCTCACCATATATCGTCTAATAGATTTAATACGCCTTGTATAATAGTGTTAGTAATGGCTAGAAGAATCCCCATGCCATTATAACTATCAAGAAAGTTTCAGTATCAATGAGAAAACACGACAACTAAGAAAATACCAAAACATTAAAACGAACTCCAAAATAAATTATTTAATATAGTTAATATAATTTTAATTGGTTAGAATTCGAGAAGTTGCTTGAATTTCAAGCGACAATTTTGCTATTCAATTTTTGAGACCTTATGGTTATTCTAAGTTGCATTGAAAATCTATTGTTTTTTTATGTAATCACTATTGTAAGTTAATTATTCTGATCACAGAATAATTATTAAAGAAGACATTTTAAAGAGACAAGGTAATTTATGAAACCACTTGACACGCTCACATGAGAAGTGGTAAACACTTAGTCTAGCCTTTAAAGGGAGTAGTACTGAGTTTCTCTGTGCAAATAATGAGCTTACTCCAGACCGTCCACTGTAATTGTGTAAAGTTGTTATTTCCCTTATTTAAACAAATATAGAAACAATAAAAATCATGATAAAACTGAGAATATTAATTGTGAAATATAGGACTCGTGAATTTGATCACATTCCCAAGCTGGCTAAAACTACACACAATAAAGGTTTAATTGATCTACCATTACACTGAAAATTATAAGTTGTTTTTAGCACCACGTCTAAATACGCGTTCTGATTATCTAATAACTACGCTCATGAATAAGGTATGATTAAATTTGAATTTAATGGAGATTCGCCTGTTTTACATTGGTGTGTTTTATATCAACTTTATAATTATATATTTTCAATTTCACAGAAATATTATACATTTTCGAATAATATATTATAATTACTAGCTCCCATGGGCCATTTGTATTTTAATAATACGATTTTGAATAGTGTTGACATCCTTTAAACTTGGATTAGAATTTGAATGAAATAACTATTCCTTTACACTCTTATATTATATATGTTACACTGAAAATACCTGTGGGGTAATATATTATAATTCAATGTATATACTTTAGTTTTTACATGCATAATAAATGTGAAAAAAGGAACATTTTTTAGATTAATTTTATGTTCATGTTTCATTTATCCTGAAAGGTCAGTCAAACCTTGACCTATTACACCATGACCCTATCTTATAAGCTTTAGCATAGTGCAATAATTTAACGTAAGAATGTTACCTTTCATATTTTCTGAGAGGTATATATATTTTAGGCAACACTAGGCAATTTTTTAAAAATCTTGGTAACATAATGTTTGTAAGCTTTATTTGAAAGACTTTAAAATAAATTGAAGTATTTACTTTTAATTTCTTCAATTTGCATTACTTTGTGCTGACCAGATCACTTTTGTTATTTATATATCTTTTCAAAAATTTTATTCACAATTTGGATGCAAATACAAGGTGGCTATAATATCTGGACATAGAGGGTGGTTTGCGAGAACGTTAGTGAATGTTTGTTGGAGCATTAGTGTGGTCCTGAGCACACTATCGCTCCACCTTTTATCCTTTGATGACGCAAGCAAACCCACGCTAGTGTCAACAAAGCATCCACTTAGTCAAGTTCTTGCATACAACCCATATAGAGTAGCCTCATGACTTCTTTGGTGCTGACTGACAGGTCACAGCTGACTTCTGACAGTCAACATTTTGGTATAATACCTAAATTTTGACTGTCAGAAGTGACAGCTGCTAAACACATGATTCTGCAGATCATATGGTTTGGCGTAGGGATACATAATTGGGTCTAGTAACTTTTCAAAGCTTTTAGCTGTCAGCTGTGAACTGTCAGTCAGCACCAAAGAAGCCGTGGGGCTACTGTACTATTATTACACAGATACACAAATATAGGTAAATATCAGTGCTTATGGTTATTTTTAGTTTAGAAAATCAAAAAAATAATGTTTGGACATTAAATGGCTTTACATAACGACTGTTATTATTGGCTTCCAACTCTAATTTTTATGCCAGTTTTCTGCCTATCTGCACAGACTTTATGGCCACCTGTAGTAAGTATAGGAATGTAAATTTCAAAATATACAAAACAATAACCTTACCAATAATTTTATTTTCTATGGGTATGAAAAGTGGTATCTTAGCTTATATGACGAAAACACATTTATGCTATTTGAGAAAAAGGTGCTTAAGAAGATATTTAATCTATAAAGGGATGAGGTTACTAGATAAGCAATGAAATTACATAATGATGAGTTTCATACAATGTACTCATTTTAGGCAATAATGTGATATTAAAGTCTTGTAGATTACGGTGAGCAGGACATGCAGCGCGAATGGGAGAATCTAGAACCGTGTTCACGGTATTGACTTGACTGGCAAACCCAAGAGGAATACAACATCGGTAAGACCCAGAGACAGATGAGAGGATACCTTTAGAATTGACCTAATAGAGATAGGGTGTAAAGAGGGGGACTGTATAGAACAAGCTCAAGAGAGCGATAGGTTGTAAAGAGAAGGACTGGATAGAACTAGCTCAAGATAGGGATAGGGTGTAATGAGGGGGACTGGATATAACAAGCTCAAGAGAGGGATAAGGTGTAATGAGGTGGACTGGATATAACAAGCTCAAGAGAGGGATAGGCTGTAAAGAGGAGGACTGGATATAACTATCTCAAGAGAGGGATAGGTTGTAAAGAGGAGGACTGGATATAACTATCTCAAGAGAGGTATAGGGTGTAATGAGGGGAACTGGATAGAACAAGCTCAAGAGAGGGATAGGGTGTAATGAGGGGAACTGGATAGAACAAGCTCAAGAGAGGGATAGGGTGTAATGAGGG
>CABFVX010000298.1:286342-317930 GCA_902151425.1 Timema shepardi
CGTCTTACTACCCGTTCGGGTTATACGCACTTACGCTAATGTGTAATGGTAGGGTGATTGTGAGATGAAATGGAGGACCTACAGTTTAACGTGGAATCCGAACCACGGTGGAGGCCTGGCATTCCTCACATTCACAAGATGTCTTGTCAGAGGTGAAGGAAGGGTTTGGTAATCAGATAAATTTGTGCTGGGACCGAGGATTGAACCCCGGCCGCCAGCACAGAGGTCTGACACCTTACCCCTAGACCACCAGGTCTCCAAAATGAACTACTAAACAGTCGTCATGGTGACGATTGTTGGGTCCGTCCGTCCATCCATCCTCTGATCGCCTTGTAAGCTCAAATCAAAATTTATATTTCGGTATATAAGTCCGCAATCCTTCTAAAAAGAGGATCACATAAAAACACGCACATGGCCAGATCTTAAGACACTTTTCATGACACCTAAACACAATTGGGCAGCCGGCTGCCCACACTTGACTGACGTTTTCTAGCTCTCTAGTTACCAGCTATGGCCGAACCACCTAGAACATGTCTGCCAACTTTAGGAGAATTCTTCTGTGGTGGCAGAAAGCGCCGATCAACGGCCTTCTATCTACGTCATAAAATAAGGCGATACTTGAGACAGCGATTCCTACAGATCCACTGCCGTCTCAACTATACTAAACGTTCAGCTGCCTTACGTACGGATTGAACAGGAAATGTCTCTTATTTCAAACTCCTGACTTTAATAGTCACAAACTGGCCTGTGACGGATGTACTTATAATAGATAGAGAATAAAATCTCTTAAGTTGAGAACTTTATCATATACATATATATTTATAGGGACACGTTTCTTTATTGAACAGGTTTAGATAAACGTGTCAATCAATGATAATATTACATATTTACCTTACAAAGAAAACGTTATATTTAAATAAAAAATAGAAAATCACTTGGTATGGATGGTTTAAAACGTGACATGTTTAGTTGGATTTGATTAGAGAGTAATAAATAGAGAGAGAAAATCTCTTGTCCTTCAATTTAAAGTTGAGTTATTACATTTAAAGAGGAGGTGCGCAAGAGCTTACGCCCCTTTTCAAAAATGTTATGGCATCTACTCCATTATAATAATGCCAGAAAATTATCGAGTAAATATGATTGTTCATTTTACGTTCTGTATTTTTTATTGAAACGGAGTTTAAGTGTTATATTGAGATAATTTAATAATGGTGAAAGTACTTTATTTGATCACTCCAATGAATTTTTGGCAGTTGACTGGTTGACATCATCCAGAGTTCTCAAACGCGTGAGGCTTTTTAGGCTTTGTCTAAATTCTAGACCATTCATTTATTTAAACTCATATTACATCTATTTATTTTTATTGGGGGACTTAAATGGAAAATTTAACAATTAAAAAAAATATTTCACAAAAGAAAGACGCGAGTCTTATCGATCTTCAGTTTTCAGTGCGCTCCTTTGTCTACTTATGTAGGATATTCGGGTTGGCTCCTGTTAGGCTCGTTTATAATCGAGAGTCGAGCAATAGCCAATGGGCCACCAGGAGATCGCGAGGATATGGAAATTTTGGCAGATGCACTTCTGAACAAGATATTTCCATGAAGTATCAGGTGTCAAATGCAGGAAGGATCTACAACTTTGTGCTGGGGGCGGCTATTAGTGTTACCGCTTCAATTCTAATCATTCGAATATACAAATTTTCTGCAATAGCTTTATCAATTATAGTGTTAATTGCTCACCTCTATAATCACGCTATAAATTGCATTTTCTCCGTTCTTTTTATAACTATGTTCTCTAGTCAATACTGGGCTAGGATTGGAAAAGCTCTGTATGTTTTTAACAAAATAGATATCATCCTGTTGGATAATAGATCTACCATATACCGTTCAATAAGCTTTTGTGTGATGACGGAAATAGTGGCTATTTTTGTAACTCTAATTCCTTACTATTTATTTGATATCATGTTGAGTACTAATAATTATTATGACGCCACTTTAAATGCTTTGGGGATTAATTCTAGCCAATGTATTAACTTTATTTTTAGTATAGTTTTCGGTAACTTTGCTCTCTTAAGCAAACAAAGGCTTTACAACTTGAATCGACAGTTATCAAAAATTACTACCACCTTCAGAAGGGAACACAGACGACAAACTGGACTGTATGACACAAATTATACTTTAGGTCCATCTCTTACCAAACGGTTGAATACCCTCCGTGAAGTTCACATCAGTTTGTGTGATACCATCCACGATGTTACCGGACTGTTTGGAGTGTTCTTATTTTTGAACTTGATCTGCAAATTTGTAGATTTGATAGCTAGTCTGCACGTAATCATTCATTTTCTTTTTAATCGGGCCAATACCTCACGTACACTTCTACTCGTGTATAATACTTTAATAATCGTCTTTAACGTCGTGTTCTTGACGTTGAGCTGTGAATATGCAACCTATGAAGCGAGTCGCGTGGGCGTTATCCTGCAGGAGATGATCCTTTTAAAGGGCATGGATCAGTCTACCCTGACGGAGATACAGCTGTTCCTGCAACAAGTCACCGTCAGGAAGATCCAATTCACCGCTGGAAGGTTCTTCACTCTTGATCGCACCGTGTTGATCTCTACTCTAGGAATGATGATTACTTATTTCTTCTTCGTCGTTCAGTTTGAAATTATTTAATCAGAGGTTTTGATATAGTATTATCATTAATTTCAGCTCAGAAATGTAAGAGTACTCGAACATTCTAGTTTGAGTCGAGATTTTTTTTTTTACAAATCTCTAAAAATGTGAGTGCTCAGAATTTGCGACCATTTACTTGAAAAAGTTAATAACGGAGACCCTCAATATTTTCTTTTTTATAGCTAAAAAAATTGTACAATTATATTAAATTGATAATAAATTTATAATTTGTTTGGCTATACATTTTTTCACAAAATTTTTAATTCTTTTAAATATGAATTTTACTTATTTATGGGTTTATTCATGGATCTATTAGATTAATTCTATTTGAAATATTTCCTATGCAAATACTGCTTTATACTACTAGATTTCTAGAAAAAAAATATGTTTTAATTAAAACCCAGCTTGAAATGTGAAATATCTACTCGCACACCCCTATCTTCTACCTTTACCATTATTTTACAAACTCATTAATTGGCACAGCATCGTCACGTGCAATGATCGTATTCACTAATAGCATAGATATTCTACAATTTCAATGTAATATATTAGTTTAATTAATTGATTTGAAAGTTTTTAATGATCTATAAATACTTGTGATTCAGTCAGTTAAGGGGATTCTTGCCTTTTAATTGCGTTTTTAATTGATTATTGGAAAATTATGTATTTTAAAACTATATTCTGTTTACAAAATATTGAATATAAAATAGTTCGTATGATGTAAACGAACATGTATGATCTAATACAAATAAATCAAACAATTTAAAATATTATATATTATCGTCTATTGCAGAATTGAGCAAAATATTTCTTAATGTAGCCACAAATATGGTGAATTAGAAGTGAAACTCACCCTACTATGTAAAGTTTGAGAAATCAGGTTTCTCAATCGAACACGGCAAGTCGGCAACCGATCTCGTTGTCTTAAATGTTCTCAACAACCGGGTGACCATCCTTCACCTTACCTGTATGTCTGTCCGGGTGACGTCTGTTGAATTCTTCACTCCTCACTCTTTTTGACCGAAACCTTAAAGGCCCGTTGACACGATATTAGTTGCTAATGCAGGTACACTAATTTGGCTGCGCGCGCACAGCTTGCACCGTGTAAACAGACAAGCAAGTCTACTTGTAAGTGAAAAAATTGGTCACCTTTCAACTTTACTAAAGCAAGTATACAATTCAAAATGGTGGCAACTAAAGAGTCGGTTGTGCGGGGAACATTTATTTGGGGAATGTTAAGAAAAGAATGAGTTTTTGTGCAATTTTAATCATTGAATTTATAAAGATAAGAATGCGAAGGATATTGCACTAGAGGATATTGTAAAGTTATCTCAGGTGTACATATTATCTAGAAGTTTCCAAAATAAAATGTTAGGCCTACTTAAATATTACAAATGTGCCTTGTGAGAGATATTATTTAATATCAGTAAACAAATGTTATCAATAAATTTATCAAATCATTATTTCCTACCAATCAACGTGGCATGTGTAAATTTTTGTGTATACAATCACAAAATATAATACAACATTATAGTACCGTGATTAGTTACAGCAACATAATATTCGCGTTACCGGCAAGTTAGGTATGAATGGCCGGCGGCTTTCACGCGAAACCTTCGGCACGTTTTCCAATCTCCGTATTTGACACTTTAACCAATCTTTATAAGTTTTAATTAATAATGTTCAACCCACACCCTTCAAACACTTTGTAGTAAACTTTGTAAACTTGAGTAAATAAATAACATAATATTATTATCGCATAGTAAACCAGATATTTTATATTTAAACCAACCTACAAATTAATGAATTATTATTTTTAAGGAATAATTTAGGCCTAGAAAGCTAGCATTTAACAAAATATTTTGTTATTAGTATACCAAAATTTAAAACAGGGTTTTAAAAACCTGCGCTAGGCCTATTCAAAAAAATGCCCAACCGAGGGTTGTATTGGGATTTATTGACCTAATTTGAGTTTAATTTTATTTATCATGTATGCTAAGTGAGTTAACAAATCAAGAAAAATAATATAATAATTATTTGGTATCAACTGAAATACATTTTAAACTATTAAGAAATTAATAGATATGAGACATACTAATAAATAACTTATTTGTGTTATTTATATAAAACAATTTTTTTAACAGGTCAACTAATTATGATACATTGCGTTTACTGAAAAATTATAATTTATTTGGCAACCCATTCTTATTCTATATTCACGTTTTCTAGATCCTAACACACAAACGTAATTAATATATACGTATAAATAACCCGAGATAGAAATGAGACGCAGTGATAAACAAAAAATTACACCAATAGAGAGTTCAGTTAGCACAACTTCATTTTCAGCCATGTTTTTAGAAGCGATACTAATACAAGTGAAAGAAGCGTGTCAACACAACTAGCATATTAGTATACTAATATCACTGAACTTGCATTAGTCCACTAAAACCGTGTCAACGGGCCTTAACGTCCGCAGAGTCAACTGGCTTTACATCGGTGGTACATTCACGATAGAGAAACAGTACGATACACGATAGTTTCCATTGTTTTGATCGTTGCTGTTTACATCAACAATGACGCTCTGACCTCGATACAATCACGGTACAACCTTGCTCTCACTACGATAATCTGAGCGAGTAAAGATATTTAAATAAAAAGATATATATTTGTTTGTACCTTACTGTCATCTTAGCTTTTGTTTTTAGCACCGCGTCGGGTTATAAGCTTATACACTAATTACGCTACTGGGTTAAAGGACCAGGAAGGTTATATTTAGATGAAGTGTACCCGTATTTGCGTGGAGAGAGATTGGAATGCCAATTCGGGACAAACCACTCTCAGTACACACGATCGACATTAGAACATCGATCTCCCCATCATCGGCAGTCTACTTTATTGTGTAGTAGCGCGTTATTCTCTTCAGAAACTCTCTACAATTATTATGGATTAATACCCAACCAGAATCAAACTTAAATTAAATGCACCTATTATTATTATTATTATTACTATATGCTATGTGCTATGATTTACGATACGTCCATTCCTTGTATCAATGAACTTAGACCGCCAATGCACCCTGTCTTCTGCCTCCTCCTTTACCTCCCAGAATTCTCTTTTTCCCTCAAATCATCCAATATTTGAAGCCTCTTTCCTGAGCTCCTCTTTCTCTCAACCCTGCCTTCTTTGACATCATGCAGAAGACAGTTGCTCCTAAGGATGTGTCCGATACGATTTTCTTTGTACTGAAAAATCTCATCCAAAATGGTTCTCTTCTTTTCACCCACTCTTCTGAGGACTTCATTTGTCACCCTGTCTGTCCACCTGATCTTCTCGCGTCTTCTCCAGCACCACATTTCAAAGATCTACAAGTATTTATTCCTACATGTTTTTAATATATATATATATATATAAACTACATTTATATTTTAAAAGTGGACTGTTTGGAAAATGGAGATAATGGAGAAAAGGGAGAGTGGAAAATGAAGAAAATGCTGATAATTCAATCCAAGTTGATATATATAACAGAACCCTCCCTTAAGTACACTCGACCAACCAAGATTCGAACCTCGATTTTCACATCATCATCAGTCTTGTCTACTGCAAGATCAGTGCCATAGACCATGAGGTCACCAAAGCGGATAGGGTCGATATTGTTTTAATCAAACACCCGCATTGGTGGGCACCCAGATTAATGGTTCAAACACAAGCATCATGGTTGGTCGGTGACTGAGATGTCTGATTTCTAAATCTCTCATGGGTTTTCTAAGGGATGGATTGTATCCATCGTTTACCACTATTCATCCACGAAAATTAGGGTGAATTATCTCTGTTTTAATCTACTAGTCCCGACTCCATTAGTTTGATTAAAATGTGTAAAAAAATAGACAGGTATAAAACCTCATGAACATTAAATCTAAATAAATATTGTCCAATTGAATTAGGTTAGTAGTTATTAAAGTAAATAGTTGTTATTTGCTTTATAAAGTAAATATTCGATAAATACACTAAGAAAAGCACTTATTTTAAACTGTTTGTAAAGGTCTCGTGTTTATTTTGATTCATTTAAATAGGAACAAATATAGAGAAATGTTCTTGTCCATCAGCTTTCATTTGGATTAATTTATTTAAAGGGAAACAACTCTTTGAGTATAGCACCCAACCTCGAATAATTTGAGTCATTTAATCAAATTGCTTATCGTACCAGAAAGGTAGAAATTAAATTTTCATTTCTAGACATTTACGAGTTTCAAAGGCAAACTTTTTATTATATCTAAAAGCACAGTGTTTGTTATTGAATTTTCTTTTTTGATTTCAAGTGAAAGAATGTAATTGTTATTTAATTATAATAATAATGTTTTTGGCCTCGATATATTGTTTTAGTCCGATATTTGTTGGTAGCTGACTGGTTGCTATCATATCAAGTAATAAGCTGTCAAAGATATATATATATATATTTATTTATTTTTTTGCAAAACGTAAATAGTGCAATGAATTATGGTTTTAAATTGATCGCTCTTTCAGTGAACACTAAACGGAATATTTAAAAACAAAAATAAAAAATATAAGATTGTCCAATCTGCATTTTCCTAGATTTAGTTTATCTACGCGTATGGGATATTTTTATTTTCTCCTCTAAGATTCGTTTATAGCCGGGATTTAATTATTAGAGACTCCATACGTCACTAGACTGACACCCTACATAAGTCTTGAGAAATTCCAAGGTGAAAGCTCACTGACTTCTCAAAGTCGGGCATCCACTTGTCCGGGGAACAAAAAAATACCTCTTGAAAGTCTAATATAGCCCATCATTGTTGTGTCTTTCGAGCGTAGCCACGCATTAATTACATGCGCAGTTGGAAATTAAGGAACCAACATTCCATGCCTGCCGTTGACCCTGTTATCACAGGACAACTAGGAACACCACCTTGGCAACATCTTGGCAAGTTTTATTGGCAGGAGGAGTTTTCTTCTCCTGTCATCAGTGCTGGACTCTCACGTAGGGGACGTTAACCTCCCGGAGGAGATCAAGCACCTAGCCTCAGGAATCATTTTGAAGAGCCTTAAACTTGAGTTTCCCAGTGGGGACGTCATAAAGGTAGCCTTAATATATTTCCCGGAAGGTACTAGCTACCAACTGCTCAGTGTGTGGTGAGTAGGGGGGAAACCTCATTCCCCCATTTACTCTCACACAGAGACATCGACAAAACTTAAGCCACCCTTCAGGTTAAGCTCTCTGGACGTTTATCGGGGCCACCCTAAGGAGGCATTCTTCCAGGGTTTCCGCACAAGGAACAACCTCCAGGTAGAGAGAGAGAGAGAGAGAGAGAGAGAGCCTCTTTTCCCATTCAGGTCAGGGTAGTTGCGACGAATACGAGCTCGACTCAAATTCGTGAGATTCCAACCCCAAACCCGACGCTACTCTTCGAGAGCTAAACAACGGTCAATGGGCCACCAGGAGACAGCATAGCTTTGTAGAATGTGGAAGAGGTGCCAACAGGAAAAACGACATTTCCATAGGATGCCAGGTGTTGACTATGGTACGGATTTATAGCACGACGTTGGTGTTAGTTATTGGTGTTACCACTTGAATTGAAATCTTTCTAAAATACAGATTCAGTTGAATATTAATTTTTGGTAGTATGTTCTTACTTAATAAGTCTAGTTTTCACCATCTGCAATGTCTTCCTTTCCATGACAATGTCCAATTGTCTTCACTGTAATAGAATTATAAAAGGTATGGTTAATAATAAATTAGGTAATATCTTGATTGATAATAAATAGAGCCTTTACGGTGCAATTTGTACGTTTTAATTGTTGGAAATAGTCATTATTGTATTAATAATTATTCCTTTGATAATATAATTTATTCTCACGATTATTTTTTTTAAACCTTTGGGTCATACCCTTTACTAAAAAGTGGTAATTTATTTTATTCGTTTTTATTGATGATGTCGCTCTCTTAATAAACAAAGGCTGTTCCACTTGAACTGACCGTTATCTAAGAAGATCATTACCAATTACAGATCAAACGTTCAACCTGTACAATCCGTCAACCCACAAAAGAAGACTTTACCGTCTTTAGAAACTTAGGTATCTCTTAAACTATTACTGCAAGAGTTCTACCAGATCCATCTGGCTCCACGCAAGGCCTCCTATGTGACACCATCGACGATGTTGAGAGTATATTTGGAGTTTCTTCTTTCTTGAACTTGCTCACCGAACTTTTGGAATTTTTAGAACGATTTAGAAATCTAGTGATTTTATATTTTCATTCAGGTAGATCAGTTCATATATTCTTATACTCAAGGACTCTTCTTATTCTGTTGAACGTCTTTATTCTTGATAGTGAGTTGTGACTTGGCAAGTTTGGAAGCGAGTCACTCCAACAAGATCCTACAGAAGATGACCCTCCTGAAGAACTCGGACCAGACCACCCAGAGGGAGATAAATATGTACTGTAATTATACTGTTTTTGACCCCTGTCATATAATTAAAAAGTCATGGATAGCATGTTTTTTTCTTTTAAAAAATGTATATAATGTATCCTTTTAATACCTCATCCATAGAGGATCTCGCGCTTTTAGAAATAATTTCAATACATTACGTTTAATTTTTTTATTTTTTTAGTAAAGATCAACTCCGTTGTATTTAGAAAAATCATGTGACGTGCTGTCTCCCTCTACCCAAAAGGAAGCCAGCCTTCACACCATCAGGTCGCCAGGAGTTTTTCCATTAGTTAGTTTTAAAACTAGTGACAAGGGGTCCAAGAGGCTAAGGTTGGGTACTATATAAGCCATTTGTCCATATTAATCCATATAGTGATACACAGAAAAACAGTTCGATTCATCACTTGTTGACAAGACGTGTATTAATCACAACTTGTGAGTGTGGGGAATGCCAGGCCTCCACCGTGGTTCGGATCCCACGTTAAACTGTAGGTACCTCCATTTCAACTCACAATCACCCTACCATTACACATTAGCGTAATTGCGTACAACCCGAACGGGTAGTAAGACGCGGTGCAAATAATAATAATAATAATAATTCATCACGTGGCTCATTAAAACAGTGTCAGTAATATATATCAGAAAGAGTGAAGCAATAACATAAATCTACATAGTACACAGTACTCATAACACGGGACATGAAAAAATTAATCCGTAATCTAACAAAAAACTGTGTTATTTTATATAATATATTCAATACCGAAGGTGTACTCATATAAATAAAGCATGTACAACATCAAAAGTCTTGCTAATTTCATAATTATAAGTATCATTATTACTAGCACCGCGTCCTACTACCCGTTCGGGCTATACGCAGTGGTTCACAGTAAGTCTTGTATGCGTCATCATCATAAAACCCAGATATGAATATAAGTCAATCACAGGGCATCGTAATAATTGTCGTCATATCGCGGGTCAATATCAAATATCTCAAAAATAAAATTTCAGAGCGTCATAACTGGCGCCATATCGCGGGGCATTATTAGTACAATAAATTCAATATCTTCATTATTGTGTCCATCGTGGGTCAATATCTTTATAATACACGCAGAATGCCGGCATCAGGAAGTTACAATTCACTACCCGGAAGATTCTTTACCCTTGATCGTGCTCTGTTGTTCTCCTTTCTTGGAGAAATTATGACTTATTTCATCGTCACTATATAGTTTTAAACTAATTAGAGCAATGTTTCGGTGTGACTTTGTAAGTTGTGTTCCCTTACCATTTATAAACTTCTTATTTAAGATGTATAATTTAAATTGGATATTATTGACATAAAATGTAATAACTCCACCACACACCAACAAAGTTTTCGTTCATAAATCAGTTTCTCGATAGTAATAATTTTCGAAACATGATTTTATTAATTAATTTGAATACTGATTAGTACTATCCAGATGAATAACTAATGGCTTTTCTCGGTGGCATGGAAACCAAAATGCATTATAAAGATCTGTATTATGTTAATATAAAATATTTATAAAACACTTGTTAAGCTAATAGTAATTTGTTGTGTATGTAATGATAAAAGAGATATTCAATTAGTTGTTTTTTTATGTGTAGCTTTGGCGACAAGATAAATTTGTGGATACTAAATATTATATTAAAATTAACATATTCAATTTGTATTAACCGATAAAATTTGAGTTTGGATGACTTTGAGCTACTTGCAATGCGTTTAATCATCTAATATTAGCAACCTATTGATCTTGCTTATCTTTTTATGATTTGAGGAAAATAAATATTATTATTTTCTTGTTAGAATCGTCAAGTATATTATGGTTTATGATGTGATACCTTGGGAGCATCCCTTAGATAGATGGGGTTGTAGAATATAAAGCATCTATATTCCTTGTAGTGGGATGTTGGTATTAGGTTGTGGAGTCAAAAATAAAGGTAGAATGATCTTAGTAGCCAGCGGCACATTAACACATGGTACTCACTGTTTTGGGAGGAAGGGGGGGGGCTTTATTAAAGTGTAAGTAAATATAAATGTATTGGAACGCCATAGCTTTAAATGGAGGTAAAATAATTATTCAGAGTAATACTAGTTAACCCTTGACAAACCGACATCTAACTACTCACCATAGGTGGCCGATTGATGCACAGTTGAAGTTTTAATGCGGGCATAATGGCCTTGTGATATTCAGTTTGTTAGGTAGAGACAGATGGACATGATTGTAAAATTATGCTTATTTAGGTTTGAGGGAACATAAGAGTTAAGCTTTAGCATTGTCTCGAAGTCGAAAATGTTCGTGATTACAATATTTTCTTTTTAGATAAGGAATTAAAAAGAAATTTTCTTTAAAGTGTTTTTTTTAATTTGTTAAAAACCCTTTATAAATGAGTTTTAAACACAACTGCTAAAGCCATATTTAAAAATATATAAAAATTAACTGTCAGTAAACAACCCTATATATTTATTTATTTATAGGAAAGAGCAAAAATTAAATTTATCAAGTAAAACACTATTCAGAGTTCAGATATATATATATATATCTTTATTGATATTAAAGTTTTATAGGTTTGTCATAATTAAACTAACCTTAAACGAAATTTACCTCTCTAAAAACACGTGTTTGTTGTTATTTTTCATGTAAAACCCTAATCAACTATTCATTTTAAGAAAATTGAGTCTCTTTAGAAAAAAATGTAATTTAAAAAAAATCGATTTTCAGTAAACTACCCTTATATCAAGGCTAGATTAAATATGTTTTTAAAAAACATGTCATGAGGTATGACCACACAACATTATACATATCAAGTTGGAACAAAATCTATTAAAAGTGGTTAGGCTTAATCACCAGGGACAAACTGGCAGACATAGGTAACGTCAAATTTTGTGTTTTGGGTGGGGGAGACGGGGGGGTCTTGGACCAATTGAGATGTCAAGCTGTATTATACCATCAAGGTAAAAAAAAAATCGCGAAAATATTTTATTCATGATAAAGTTATAGACATTATAATTATAACAGACCATTTGAAGTGGTGACGTCCCATATTTATAGCTAAAAATTTCCCCGCTTTACCAAATAAATTGAAATAGACTTTCACAAAATAGCAAACGAATAGAAAGAAAATGAGAGTGCGATAACCTGTCCCCTCCCCCCTCCCCGCCCCCTTTCCACCTATACAAATAGTTTAAAAGAGAGGAATACAAAGGGTGATGTGGTGGGAAAGGGGGTTGGGGAGTTAGGAAAAGCTACCCCCACATATAGATCGGTTATAGGGGGGAAAGGTTGTGCTAACAATAACATTTCATTATATTGAACTGTCGAAGTGACAGCTCCGAAATGAACATCGCGTGTGAATTTAACAAGAGGATGTAAGGTAGAGAGACACACATACACATTCATAAAAAAAAAAGAGCTCAAAATGAATCAAACAAAAACTGCAGAAAGAATAATTTAGATCTCGTATTTTATCGCTTTTTTTTTATTATTCAATAAATTAGACACGCTTAAAGCAAACCATTTGTTTTCCTATCATATTTAAATTAATATTTGCTTTCTATTATAGGTCAAACAAAACTCAAAAACATTTGGAAAAAACCAAAAGTGAACATTACTTTTGATGTTTGTTTGTTTATTTGTATTGAACTAGATTCTATACAAAACTCTTTTTTTATATCCTGTACACACAAATTCATATTTTTTGTCAAACTAATTGTACATAGAATTTCTAGCTTAATGGTAAATGGGATTTTATTTGAATCTGACTGACCAAAAAAAAGTGGATAAAAAATTCCAGATAAAAAATATGTCTAAACTAACCTTATATTTAATAAAAATAAGTTTTGAACTGAGAGAAAATTTCATTTGTTTGTGATACAGCCAATTAAAAAATCTGTGGTGTAAAGTAAATTCCGAATAATCATATAAATATTATAAAAAAATACATACGTTTTTATTAAAGGTTGGTTTCAAAAATTCCAGTCATAGCAAAACTACCAACCAATATGTCAGAAATTAATTTTAATTCTAGTCCTCAAATCAAGATAAGTTTATTGATTATTAATTTTTGAATAGTAAAACATTTTCTTTAATCGTTTGATTGATTTTTTTTTCAAAATTAATATATTATATCTGAGGAGTGTTTGACATAAAAATATAAAGCCTATACTTGATTTTTTAGATAAATTGTCTAAGGATAATTTACTGAAGATTTTAAAAAAAAAGTTGTCTAAAACCATATAGAATGTGTCATTTAGACGTACCACTTATTATCCTTTCAAAAGGAATATTCTAATGTGATTCTCATATCAAATTAAGAATGTGAAATGACGGTAATTGAAATACATATTTTATGTTAGGAGAATACTTTTTTCTGAAAAAAATGTGTTGGTGGGGGGAAATGGAAATAAGGGGGTGAAAAACATGTTCAGGGAAATGCCGGCATTGAAAACATTTCTAAAGGAAAGTTTCAGATATGTACAAATGAAAATTTAGTAGCTTTGAGGCGGGATGAAGTGAAAAAAAAAATAGCCTCTCATTAGACGTTTCAGAATTTCAAATTTAGCATAAAAAAACTGAATTAAGTCTGAATTATGTCCTTATTTTGTTGTTTTTGCGGATTAGCATTTGCAGTTGAGATTAAAGTATGTAAATCCAAATGTTTAGGGGTTTATTTCTTACTTTAGAATTAATTGTATTTTTTCAAGTACCGTAGTAGAGAAATGATTGCTTATGTTACACGAGTATTATAACGTAAATATAATTAATGGACCAGATTTAATTATTTTTTTAAAACAAAGATTAATTCTTCTCTGTGAAACAGTTGGGTAAATACAATAATTTTAATTTAATGTGTACATTTTAATTTTATACGGAATACTAGCGGTAAATACTTTTTTATTGACCAAGAGAAGGTTTTTAATTGGCGGTTTTGCATTTAGTCTCTCTGTATAATAAGTTGTTCATCTGTCTGTTACGCGTTTAGAGCCGAATTCGTGGACCTATGTTGATTAAATTCCACAAGGACATATTTCAAATCCAGGTCAAACTATATTATGTAAGTCTACCTGTATTTTTTGTTTTTAATTTTGACAAAATTGCGAGATTAACGTCTTAAATTATATAAACAACTGTTACTTTTTAATATATATTTTTTATTGAATATAATATTAATTTGTTTTAAGTCTAACTAAAGCGAAAATTTCAACTTCAAATCCCAAGATAAATTATAAGAGACATTTCAACTTGAAATCAAAAGATGAATCTTAAATATGTAGTGACGACAGCAACATGACATACTTAAATTAATAATATTTAGCACCACGTCTTACTACCCGTTCGGGTTATACGCTTTAAGTACTAATTACGCTAATGTATTAGGAATAGGGAAGGTTGAATTAAAGGAAGTGAGCCCGCATTTGCTTGGAGGGAGAGTGGAAAACCATTTAGAAACCCCCCCCCCAGTTCACCCGACCGAGATTAGAACCTCGATCTCCCCGTCCTCAGCAGTCGAGCTCAACACAACTAGCGTGTTAGCCAACTAAGCCACCGAGGTGGGTGAATGCCTATATTAAGGTGTTGAACCAGAAAAATATGTAAAGGGCCCTGTTATTATTATTATTATTAATATCCTCATTATTATTATTTTAGGTATTTAAGGTGGGATGAAAGGGGACGCGAGAAAAAGTAAGTGTTTTTGCAGTTTTTATGGCAAAACACTTTTTAACAAAAATAAATCAAATATTGCTTCAGTAGAAACATTGAATTATTTCTTCACGTTGTGATATCAAGAGTTGTTGAATATCTGTCGAGGGTGACCTGGAATTCAATGACCATTGCTTCCCTTCATTTAAAGAGTTTCTCATTTAATGCAGCTGAGCTCATGACAGATATTCAACAACTGTTGATATCACCGTGTGAAGTCGTTCGGCTGTTGCCCGACTCAGAGCTACCAGCTTGACAGTTACGCCAAGCTAGGATATCTGCGAAAGGGCTGATTTGTTGTTTGAGTACCGAGTCATTGTCATGACTCTTAACCTCGCGAATGAACTTATAAACCTGATGAAATGGAACCAATGAAATGAGCCTGCAGAATACTACAGGTGTGTGCACCGTGTGAAGAAAGTTAAACTCTTGGTTTGTACTGGGGCGTCCCCTTCCATCCTACTTTAACGTGCACTTTCTAAACAGATAGTTTATATCAGCACACGAGTATAATTTATGAGCGAGTGTGTCTATCAATTTTGTCGGGAAATATATTTCCAGGGTTCTTTTAAAAGCCACAATCGACATGGGATTGACAGCTTTACTTCCCCTCTGAAGGAAGATGTGTTACAGATTCTTATCACCCCAGAAAAATACATTGACCCTATCTGGGTTTGAACCCACAAACATCGTGTCCTGGACGAACACTTTACCCAAAGACCATTGAGATCTATAAAGGTCCCTGCTTTTAACCCGAGTCACAAGCAATTAATATATTGTTTTACTGTAAGCTTTCATATTGAGATAGTTTACGAGCCTATTGTAAACAACTAGTTTATTTAATTAAAGAAATAAACAAATTTAATATTACATAACTAGCCCCAAATAAATAAGTATTCCATCAGATATAGTTTGAAATCAAATTAAGATATCGACCTAATCTTCTTTTATTTCAACAACAATAAAAATTACGATATGTTGTATTAAAGAAGTGTATTGAGGGAATGATAATTTAATTAGCTAAATCGTCACCTTATATCCAAAATATCATATGTTTAATAATGTATGATTTAATTTCAAATTATCGAAGTTTTCACGGTAAAATACCTCAAACATATGGTCAAATTTTCAAAGGAACCTTATCTGACGGCAAGGAAAGCTACTATATATACTTACACGCATTCATATAGTCATACGTAAAGTCATGTAATATGTAGCTATCACATTTGATAGATATTATCAATACCTATAAAATAATACTGATGATGTAGTAAAATGATATCAATGTCAGCCACAAACAAATTAGTTAATATTTATCTCGCATATAAGGGACAGATCCTCTTAATTTAACCTTCCTCATACCTATCGCTTATGAATAACTAATACATGTGTGTACATCCTGGACAGGTATTAAGATACAGCGCTAAAAATAATATTGTTCTCAAGTTGTGAATGCTTTTTTGTATGAAGATAAACAGCCAAAAACATTATCTAACTGTGCCGGGTTCGACCAGGTAGTTTATTTCAGTATTTATTAGTGTTGTTTTGTTTGTTTTTATTTTGTGACGCACTCTTTTAAAGAACTAAGAGGCAAAGTGGAGGGTAGTTAGGGGCTCCAAAAAAAAAAGAGCGAGGAGAATGTTTGGTTCAACAAAGAGTAATTGAATCCTATGTGTGATCAGAAAATGTGCGAATGGTTACACAAATAAAAGAATGAAAAATACTGAGGTGAAAAAAAACTAGATGTTTTTAAGTGTGTTTTATTAAAAAAATGTTTCATTGTCATTTTTTACACTTATTTATAGAAGTACCTTGAGCTGTAAAGGTTATAATGTTTTTATATTCGATCGATATTTTATAAGTTTGTCAAAAAAAATTGACTATTTTCTATACGATATTCAAATAATGTGTTCTCTTTTGATTCATGAGAAAAGTATTTTTTTTTAATTTACGAATACGATTTTGGATAAAATCTAAAACTTATACTGGTAAAAATAAATATTCATGAATTCACCTATTTAACTTTGTATAATTTTCTATAAAATTGAATTCGATCTATTCGATTGTATCTTAAGTGTTGTTTTCTTACAGTAATGATTTTTAAAAAAAGGCCAGCCCATTATGCTATCAAGCATTAAAGTATCAAACCCTTTTCATCCAGTTCAAAGTGGTCCTGCGTTTTAATATTTTATTTTATTTAAATTATTATTAACTTTTTTTCTTATTATTTCAAAGCAAGCCCAAACAAACCCTAGAACAAGAATCCTTGCCGCGATTCAGTTTTTCAAAGCTTCTCCCCGAAACCCTTAAAAATTGAGCTTGTTTGTTTTCTGGAGACAAAACTCCAGTCTCCATTAAGAATTTCCTCCTTGCATTGTCTAATGAAGCCTGTCTTTTATATCTTTATTTTTGTATGTGTTCATCTGCTGTGTATCTTATGACCCCCCTCCGCCCCCCTCCCCTGCTGTTCATCCCCTCCCCCAATACCCTTTTCTTAAAAACAAAACTAAAAATTAGTGGGGGCTCTTTTTCTCTTCTCCCCCCCACCATGAGTTTTCGGAGACAAAGGGCTGGTGACTAGAACACACACACACAAACATACCATTTCTGAAAAGGATGGAGGTGTTTGGGGAGGGTCTCAGTTTGAAGATAGAAAAAAAAGGACACCCATCCACCCCTTTCATTCGCTGGTTGTTGTGTAACTTCATTTTACTAATTAAACAGAGATTTGAAGGGGGTTGAAAGAGGGCTAGGAATGGTTTCCGTAAAGTTTTAATGAAAAGTACTTCATTATAAAAAAAAAACATTAACTAAAAGCTTATTTTCTCATAATTTTTTTTATATTTAAAATAGAAACTATTCAATCTATACTTTATTTATGAATATAAATATTTCAACACAATCACAGGACTTAGGAGTGCATTCCAACATTGTTTAATGTGTACAGAAAAAAAAATGAACTTGATGAGCAAATAATTATCTCTAAATAAATAGTTTTTTTTATTAAAAATATATTTTAAAATAAATGGTACTGTGCACCACAAATACGTTTTCTCTTATTTTATATTGAAATAGACATTTAAATTTTAAGTATTCTAGTTTTAATATTTATTATAAAGCTTCTAACTTGTTTAATAATTTGAAGTTTGCAAGACTTATGTAATTTTCACTCCAAAGCACATATTTGTTCAAGTTTTATTGACACAGTGCTTACTCAAATTACACACTTAATATGTATAATTGCATATAGGTTAGAGGGAGCACATTAAAGTTACACTGTTATACACTGGATATTATCGCTGAGGGAACTGCATGGCTACTATTGGGAAACAGCGTTGTCATTCTCTCGTTTTCGTGTGGTCAATCTCCCCTCAAATATAAGACAAGTTTCGCAACGCTGGTAAACCGATGTTGCCAGTGGCTCCTTCTTACCCCAGTACACTACCTTCAGACCAAACGAGGAAATTTGGCAAGAGTTAACCGAGAGAGAGAGAGAGCGAAGATAAATCTTTTCTTAATAAGATCTGCAGTTCCCTTAGCTATGATATTGGGTGAAATAAATATTTGATCAAATTTGGCCAAAAAAATAAATAATTTTATGTTAAGTAACCTCGGCAGAACTAAGCGAGACAAAAATAATATTTGTATAGTATTGTGGGTTTTGAAGTGATAATATGTTTAATATAATTTAATTTAGTTTAAGTCTATATTTAAATAAATAGTTTTTATCAGCCTCCATGTTAAGTCACTAACATCACCCCAACTTTATTTTTACCTCAACTCCACCCAATCCCCGTAACCCAACCATCACCCGACATTCCAGTGGTAATCTAAAAAAGAATGGGGAGAGAGGTTAGAGGAAAATAAGAGAACAGAGATAACAAGAAATAGGTGGAGTTGGGAACAAAATCCTTTAAAAAAAAAGTTTTTAGACCTTTGTCAGGCAGTTTATCTTATGGGGAAGTTGGCAATGGAGTGATATTAAAACCCGGGGTGACCTCTGTGTGTGTGTTTTTTTTATATATAATTAGTTGAAATAATCAAAGAAAAAAAAATTAATTAGGGTGAAATTGCTTACTGATGCAAAAATACAAAAATAAATTTCATGCCATTGTTATAGAGACAACAAACAGTCTGAAACTCTTCTAGCGAATAAGTATTAAGAGAAACCAGCCATTATACGAAGATCTGGTTAAAACATAAATAATTGTATTAAATTTTATATAAGCTTAACCCGTTATTAAGATTTTTAAACCACTAGGTTCAGATTTGAATATCGTTAAGTCAGGCTACAATAATATAAAAATGTTAAAACAGAAAAAAAGATTTATTTAAATCCTGATATTCAATTATTTTGCAACCATCCTTTTGGAAAGTTTTTTTTTAACAAAATGGGGACTCGTTTTCAATTTTAAAGTAATCAATACAATACAAAATATGACTCTTTGTTTTTTTTATATAAAATGTAAAGTTATGGGACTGGCTATTTTTACGTATTTTTTTTTTCAAGTTTACTTTGAGGCAAAGAAGGAAACCATTTGGCCTATCTACCGTATTTATTCTGAGAGGAAATTAGCTTACCTTTCTTTGTTCCACTATGAGGCTACTTACAAGAGATATCTATAGTGTGAGCGGTTAAAGTAGGACGGATACAATAATTTATTATGGACAGATATATAATTATAAAGTTTATATTGATATACATATATATAGATATGTATATATTTATTTTAGAATATTCTTAAAATCATTTAAGCAAAAGTTATTTAAATTTATCAAATTCAAAATCGATATTTTTACTGTGTTCATCTAGAACAAGGCTGATTGAACCATTTTAGTAGACACAGATAATCTTAGGAGTAATTATTTCACGTGGCCATATACATTTGAAGCAGCCAAATGAAATATTGAAAGTTTTCTTCCCCGTCACTATTTACAATATATTAATAATATTGAAGACGTCGAATTAAATAAACATTTATATAAGTTTAATATCAACCTTGGTGGTCTTGGGGCTAGGTTCTCGCTTCCGGACTCAATGTTCGTGGGTTCAAACCCAGCCGTGGTTGGTGGATTTTTCTTGGATGATAAAAATCCGTAGCACAACTTCCTTCGGAGGGAAAAGTAAAACCATCGATCCCATGTCAATTGTGACACGCAAAAGAACCCTTTATAGTACGTACGTGAAAATACCTTTCCTGGCAAAGTTGGAGAGCTCTTTCTCGCTAGCTCATTAAAAGTTCAGTGTGAAAGGAACCGGGGAACTAACACACTTCCTGAACTCCCCTAATACACGGTATTTCTACCAGATGGTGTAGGCATCACTATCCAATTTTAAAAAAAAAGCTGAGTGGGTGCCCAACGCCAGGTAGATAGAAATCAAATCAAATTCACCTTAGGGTTGTTGACTTAAGAAAAAGATTAAGAAAAATATTATATACTTTTGCATGAAATAGTCTATGAATAAAAACATAAAAAATACAAAACTTAAATTCACATAATTATTATAATTTATTTTAATTATACTCACTTCTCAAACCACATTGGAACGCTAAACTCAAAAATGAACTTTTGAAAGTACAAAGGGTTCTATAATAGAATATATTATCTACCTGTATATGAACCTTGGACTTAGTATTATTGTTATACCATTGGTTTTACAAACAAAAATGCTCAGTCTTATCTAAAATTAAGATATACTTTTCAATTAATTTTTCCGAAAACTTTTGGAAACATGATAATGCTAACCCTAGAAATAGAAATATTATTTGTGTATTTAATGAAAATTTATTTTAAAGAAGTTTCAAAGACCGTTTAATAACATTACTTCGTGTGGTTAATATAAGATAATTCAACTTGGTAATAACAAATCCACATTATATTTCTCTAGCAACGGCTCTGTGGGATTTTTCACTCTCAGTCCACTTTTAATGATGTTCTTCAATAAAATGAGGGGTGACCTGGTGGTCTAGGGGTAAGAAGGTGTCGGACTTTTGTTCTGGGGGTCCAGGGCTCAAAGCTCGGTCCCGACACAGATTTATCTGAGTACCAAACCCTTCCTTCACATCTGACAAGACGTGTATTAATCACAACTTACGAATGTGGGGAATGCCAGGACTCCACCGTGGTTCGGATCTCACGTTAAACTGTAGGTCCTCCATTTCATCTACCAATCACCCTACCATTACACATTAGCGTAAGTGCGTATAACCCGAACGGGTAGTAAGACGCGGTGATAATAATAATAATTATAATTAAATTAGTTTAACCGTGAATATTTCTGTTGCATACCACATAAAAATATATATTTTCTGAAAGATGAGACTAAACTCTACATGCATACGAGTTTTTTAATCGATTTGACTTCATCGGAAGACAAAAAACGTAAAAGATTTTTGCCTTGTGTAGTTGTTCGTTGTTTTGTACGGTTTACGAAAACATTATAGAGTTCGCAAATAAATGTAGTTTATAAAGTTTGTTTATTCTCTTTATATATTATTAGAATAGAATCCTATTGAAATTCATCCCGATTCGATAATCTGAGCTGAAAAATTTCTTTGAAAAAGCAATAAATTTGTGTTTACACTTTTGGTTTTTGCCGAATATTAGTCTAGAATTTTTCAACAAAGTCATTACTATAGTTCAACTAGTATTATAACAATTTCAAAATCAATTGATTTATGTATGATCGTCTAATGTGTCCCATTGGTATTTGTAGGACAATTATTGCGAATGGGAACAATATTTAGTGACCCTCAAAATCTGTGGGGCTCATTTCAATTAAAAACTCCGTTGTAGATCAAATATTTACAACAATGAAAGTATGAAACTTTTCCTAAATTGAAGATTTCACTAAAACAACATTTTTTAAATATTATTTTTATCTTTTAGGAGCATCCATGTGCATTTTTGGTCACCAAGTATTTTTGCATCCTTTTGTGCTAGAGGCTATTTGCCTGAAAATTTTGAGATTCCTAGGACTTCTGAGCTTTGAGATTTTTTCCCACTTTGGTTCCTCTTAATTTTTGATACATCACATTTCAGTCCCCATTCAAATTGTCCACAACTAGTCTAACCCCCACAAAGGGATTATGAATTTTAAAAGCATTCACTATTCCCAGGCATATAAAAGATAAAACCACTAATGCAAAGAAAAATCAATCAGTACCACATTTTCTAGTTGGATTTGAAACCGTCCTCGTATCTCATAATCTGGGCCTTTCAAGTGACGACTTATTTCGAAACTTAATTTACAACCTCCCTGTCTCGAAACACAATCTAGAGAATTATCTTTAAAAATTCATGTGAAACTTGTTCTCTTCAAGATTTATGGTAATGGGCGCCTACATCTCGAGTTAATCTTCATCTCTTGGCACAAACCTGCTTACGTCACACAAAGGGAAACCAGGCAACTCACTTCCTGCTAAGAACGAATTATTGCCGGATTTTGTCTTACGCTATTCATGAGCTGCCTTGAGTTGCTTCTCTACGTCAGATTCAAGAGACTAAACCTACGTTTATAAACCACCCAAGCACTTTTTAGGGGTTTTTTTACTAACCCAAAGCGAAAATTACTATTAAAATAGTTGTGTTTACTTATAATCTATTTTTTAAGCTAGAACCCTAACTCTGAACAAATTTGTTCAACCCAACTACGCTTCTATAGGAAGCTATTTTGTATTTGTAATTTTTATATTCTACTGGGACATTATTTAGGCGAAATATTTGGGTACTCAAACTTTTAAAAAAAAGTTTTGGTTAAACAACTTGCTTACTATATGAAATTAAGAGCTCGAAAGTTCATTGCTGAGCTAACGAAACTACGTCACCTATAACTATCTTATGCTAGCTCCATTCAGTCCACCTCGTTACACCCTATCTCTATCTTGAGCTAGTTCCATCCAGTCCACCTCGTTACACCCTATCTCTATCTTGAGCTAGTATCCATCCAGTCCACCTCGTTACATCCTATCTCTATCTTGAGCTAGTTCCATCCAGTCGTCCTCATTATATCCTATACCTGTCAAAAATAGTTATATCCAGTCCACTCCATTATATCCTCTCCTTGTGTTGAAATAGCTCCATCCAGTCCACCTCATTACACCGTATCCCTATCTTGAGCTAGCTCCATTCAGTCCACCTCGCTACACCCTATCTCTATCTTAAGCTAGTTCTACCCAGTCCACCTCATTACACCCTATATCTTTCAGGTCCATTTAAATGTTATCCTCCTATCTGCGTCTAGGTCTGCCCACTGGTTTCTTCCCACTGGGTTTGACAGGCAACACCTTAAACGTGGTTCTAGTCTATCCCATTCCCGCTGCATGTGATGTATGTCAACATTAAGCATGCGATTCAAAATGTGACGCTGAATCACATTTATCAATTTGCTATAACCTCAATATGGGTGCCATACATGATCGTTATTATTTTTAAACTTTAGACTCAAAATTTAAGCTTTTTTAACTCGTCACAAACTTCACAAAACTTCATAAATAATGCAAGGTTTCTAAGCGTCTGCAACAAGTCTTGGTGCTCTACAATGTAACACACACTGGCAATTATCCACCACACGCCACTGTTAATATATTAAACAAGGTGGTAGGGATTTATAATACATATATTGAAGAGCATCTATATTATTCCTGAAGCACAAGTTTGAATTTAAAATATTTGGAAAAATATAAATAATTAAAAGAACAAATTAAATTTTTATGTCATTCGATACTAGTAGATAAATGATGTTATTAGTATAATGAGCAATTATGATTTATTAAAATTAAGAAAGTACAGTTTATCAAACAACCTCCTCTGTGTTTTATCGGTAAAAGTTTCTGGCTACAGATCCAGAGATCTCGGGATCGACCCCCAATGCTTCCAAATGTTCTGTGAATCAGTGTGTCTGGAATGAAGTCAAACTCAACCTCCTGGAGACAAATGAGGAGCCATTAGAACAAATAAAGTGGATGTACCGGTCTATAAAACTGAGATTCATGGATGGAGGGCTCGTTGTGCTGGCCATATTAACACCTCTATTCGAGGATTTTGGCACTATCTTCGCCAAAACGCGCCAGGTGTTCGATTGCAGACTGACCTGTTGGAGTTTGTTTTTAGTTAAACTTTATGTGCTGCAAGCATCACCCTGAATTATATTGAGTATGAGTCAGTCATTACTTTGAATAAAACTTATCATGATTCAGTCATTAACTTGAATAAAAGTGATCATGTGTCAATCATTACTATGAATAAAAGTGATCATGTGTCAATCATTACTATGAATAAAATGTATCATCTGTCAATCATTACTATGAATAAAAGTGATAATGTGTCAGTCATTAATTAGAATAAAATTTATCATGTGTCAATCATTACTATGAATAAAAGTGATCATGTGTCAATCATTACTATGAATAAAAGTGACCATTTGTCAATCATTACTATGAATAAAAGTGATCATGTGTCAGTCATTACTTCGAATAAAACTGATCATGTGTCGATCATTACTTTGAATAAAACTGATCATGTGTCAATCATTAATTTGAATAAAACTGATCATGTGTCGATCATTAAATCAACATTAAGGAGAAACATATCATAAACTCTTCTCTTGCCTACAATTTTAGGACACATTCTGAGGCCTGCCTAATTTTCTGTTTCAGGCGGACATCTGCCCAGAAGCGATCTGTTCCTACGACTCGGAAGATGAGACGATGGGGCGGCGCAACAAAGTGGCCGGGGACCTGGTGCAACGCAACAAGAAGGGGACCCCACTTTATTCCAAGGAAGATATCAGAGAGCAATACTGCATCACCAGCAAACAACTAGATGTGTTGGAGCAGGCCCAAGGGGCTAGCGGTCTGTTTAGCTGTCTCTCCAGCTACCATGTGAGTAGTGACATTCTGTATCTCCAGCTACCATGTGAGTAGTGACATTCTGTCTCTCCAGCTACCATGTGAGTAGTGACGTGTAGTCTCTCCAGCTACCATGTGAGTAGTGACATTCTGTCTCTCCAGCTATCACGTGAGTAGTGACGTGCTGTCTCTCCAGCTACCATGTGAGTAGTGACATTCTGTCTCTCCAGCTACCATGTGAGTAGTGACGTGCTGTCTCTCCAGCTACCATGTGAGTAGTGACATTCTGTCTCTCCAGCTATCATGCGAGTAGTGACATGCTGTCTCTCCAGCTACCATGTGAGTAGTGACATTCTGTCTCTCCAGCTATCATGTGAGTAGTGACATGCTGTCTCTCCAGCTACCATGTGAGTAGTGACATTCTGTCTCTCCAGCTATCATGCGAGTAGTGACATGCTGTCTCTCCAGCTACCATGTGAGTAGTGACATTCTGTCTCTCCAGCTACCATGTGAGTAGTGACATGCTGTCTCTCCAGCTACCATGTGAGTAGTGACATTCTGTCTCTCCAGCTATCATGTGAGTAGTGACATGCTGTCTCTCCAGCTACCATGTGAGTAGTGACATTCTGTCTCTCCAGCTATCATGTGAGTAGTGACATGCTGTCTCTCCAGCTACCATGTGAGTAGTGACATTCTGTCTCTCCAGCTATCATGTGAGTAGTGACATGCTGTCTCTCCAGCTACCATGTGAGTAGTGACATTCTGTCTCTCCAGCTATCATGCGAGTAGTGACATGCTGTCTCTCCAGCTACCATGTGAGTAGTGACATTCTGTCTCTCCAGCTATCATGCGAGTAGTGACATTCTGTCTCTCCAGCTACCATGTGAGTAGTGACATGCTGTCTCTCCAGCTACCATGTGAGTAGTGACATTCTGTCTCTCCAGCTATCATGCGAGTAGTGACATGCTGTCTCTCCAGCTACCATGTGAGTAGTGACATTCTGTCTCTCCAGCTACCATGTGAGTAGTTACATGCTGTCTCCCCAGCTACCATGTGAATAGTGACGTGCTGTCTCTCCAGCTACCATGTGAGTAGTGACATTCTGTCTCTCCAGCTACCATGTGAGTAGTGACATGTTGTCTCTCCAGCTACCATGTGAGTAGTGACATTCTGTCTCTCCATCTACCATGTGAGTAGTGACGTGCTGTCTCCCCAGCTACCATGTGAGTAGTGACGCGCTGTCTCTCCAACTAATATGTTAGGGTGTCATCCTATAAAGCGTGTGTAATTTGGGAGAGACAATTAAAGACATGTAACCTCTCTCTTCAGAGAAAATATTTGTATAGTGAAAATTGTCTTATTAGATGATATGATGAGCTCAAAAGGGTGTGACCCTACTTTTCTGTATATACATATATATTTATATATACATGTGTTGATCTTAAGACTACAAATGTTGTTGTTTTTAATTTAGTTTATACTCTTATAATATTTACTCATAATATAAATACAATAGAACTTCGATTATTTTACCTAAACGGTACCAAAAGTTGGTTAGATTACCGAAATGTCAGATAATACAAAAACGGGGACTGACGATAGTGAGACAGATCGAAATTGAACCTAATTGCAAATCAAATTTATTAGTTATTATTCTGGAGTATAAATTTTGCAATAAATTATAGAATCATTATGTCATTCATGAAAACAAAACAATTGATTTTAAATTATTTAACTGTCACATTTATAATTTCAAATGCAAAACTCACTGTTTAAAACAGTATTTATGTTGGAATATTAATTCCCAGCTTTGCTTTTCTTCCTAGCTTCAAGGTCACGCCATCGCATTAAATAACATTATACGAATAGCAATGTACAGCATGCACTGACAAAAATTCAATTAGCACGTTATATGGACATTTCGGATGATACGGGATTTCGGATAACCTAAGTTCGGATAGTTGGGACTCTATTGTACCTCGAGATAATATATTATATTGCGCGTTTCGGCTACATCCTTCGTAGCCCAATGGTGTACATATTAGCCAGTACCGTTGCCCAGGGGATGCCCGAATGTACTAATCGTACATCCTTTCCGTGGAGGCTTTTTCCATGTCCCAATGAGATGAGGTGATGGTGATAGTGAGTATGAGAGTGATAGTGTGTATGAGGGTAATGGTGAGTATGAGGGTGATAGTGAGTATGAGGGTAATGGTGAGTATGAGAGGGATAGTGAGTATGAGGGTAATGGTGAGTATGAGGGCGATAGTAAGGGTTTGGAACAAGTGGAATCACTTATACCTAAGACTTAATTAACCAAACCCCGGTGAGCGTTGAGGTAATTCCTCTTCCGTGAAGAATACTCAAGATACCAGCCGGGAATCGAAGTTCGTAGCCAGGGGCACTGACCACTACACCACGGGGACGGTTTACCTCGAGATGAAATTCGTGATTTGAATTATATTCATTAAAATTAAGAACAGTTTATTTATTTTTCAAACTCTTAACTCTTAACCATTAATTCTATTTCTGGTGAATGTGTTCGTATAATTTTAACTTTTTATTAAAAAAATTGCAAACATTTTTTTTTTTCAAAACTAAACTCTTTGCATGAGTTCTCTTTCTGTCCTCCACCCCTACTACCCCTCATTCCAGGAGAGCTCTTGCCGTTCCCGACACTCCTTGCTGTCTGTGTGCGTGCGCCGGAAAGTCCCGAGCGACGAGAACCTCCACGAGCTGTATCGCCGCCCCCCCATACCTCGGTGGCCGCGATACCTCCCGCCACCAGAGTTCTACAGGGAGGACTTGGAGTGCTCCTACTTCCGACGCCGCCCCCACGCCTTCTGCAACCCGGCGCATGACCCCAAGAGGTACACGTGGCTGCCAGAGGACGAGGAGTGTACGAGAATGGTGAGGGGGAAGACGGTTAATTTGTTGTTGTTGTTGTTGTTGTATTTTAAGAAACCCACACCAATGGGCATCTGGATTAAGGCATAACAGTTTTTTATAATCTTACTATTATTATTAGCATCGCGTCTTACTACCCGTTCGGGCTATGCGCACTTACGCTAATGTGTAGTGGTAGGATGATTGTGAGATGAAATGGAGGACCTACAGTTTAACGTGGAATCCGAACCACGGTGGATGCCTGGCATTCCACACATTCACATGATGTCTTGTCAGAGGTGAAGGAGGGGTTAGGTAATCAGATAAATCTGTGACGGTACCGAGAATTGAACCCCAGCTGCCAGCACAGAAGTCTGACACCTTACCCCCAGACCACCAGGTCTCCTACTTTTATAAACTTAAAATCTTGGTTTTTCCGATGGCATTAGTCGGTTAACAATTTTAATTAATTAATATAACATTTATAACGACTAATCTAAGGGTAATAAGGATCGGTAGGACAACTTTGAAGAGATGTATAATCATTCACTAGGTAAAGAGGTTCGACCTTAAATCACATGCATGTACGAATAATAATCTGACCCACATCGGTGGCCGCGAGGTCTAACGCGCTACTCTCGCAGTAGACTAGACTACCAATGACGGGAAGATCGAGGTTTGAATCTCATCTGGGTGTGTTGAGGCTGGTTTTTCAAAAATGGTTCTCCACTTTACCTTCCCTAGAAATAGTAGACTTCTGGTAAGAAATACGTAAGGCCTTTCAAAAAATTGTTCGTAACTAAATTATGATTTAAAAGTACGTGTCAGTGCACATAGCTTGGATTCTAACCTCGACAACTACATCCATCTGTAATCCCACTCTATTGCAAGTTCGACGCCTTAAAACCTTGTGTCCTACCAACATTTACCCCAAACTAACTTGGTTATATTTAGAAAGGTAAAAGATGTCCTTTGGGCTAATATTTAATTTGTGTACAAATATTAGAATACTTCATTAGGACATAATCAATATTTTTTTGTTATTTTCCTATTACCTATTATAATTTATTTCTACGGTGTGGATTTATTTGTACTAGGAAGATAGGGAGGGAACGTAAGATAAGGTCCTTAGTTTTGTAGCTTTTATAAAGAAGACAATTTTTTCCTCCAAATATATAAATAAAATATTTATCCAGAGTATTCGTTTAATTTAATCTTATACTCATAGTAATATCTACAGTTCTTGAATATCATTAGCATTATTATTATTATTAGCACCGCGTCTTACTACCCGTTCGGGTTATACATACTTACTCTAATGTGTAATGGTAGGGTGATTGTGAGATGAAATGGAGGACCTACAGTTTAACGTGTGATCCGAACCACTGTGGAGGCCTGTAATTCCCCACATTCACAAGTTGTGATTAATACAAGTCTTATCATAAGTGAAAGAAGGATTTGGTAATCAGATAAAGCTGTACTGGAACCGGGGATTGAACCCCGGGTCCCCAGATCGTAAGTCTGACACCTTACCCCTAGACAGCCAGGTCACCCTCTTGAATATCCAAATCAGGAATTGCATAATCCTACCAGAACTTTTTCTCTTCATTTTACAAGTTTGTGTAGGAAAGGGATAACATAGGAGATGCAGGTTATAACTCCGTCAGTTAGTTGTCATCTTGCCTGCTTTCTAGGAATGTAAATCTCAGAATATACAAAACAATAATTTCACCGGTTGTTCTGTCTGGGTATGAAACTTGCTCTCTTACCTTACATGACGAAAACCGATTAAAGGCGATCTAAAACTAAATTTGGTCCATAAATGGATGAGTCTACTAAGGAGTGTATAAGGTTACATAAGTATTAGTTTCATACCCTGTAATCTTAACAAGACAGTGCTAGAGTAATCAAGTCTCATTAAATATTGTGGACAAGAGATGCGGCGTGAATGGGAGGTTCAGGGCCTAGTTCGGGGTACTGACTGGCAAACCCAATCGAAAGAGTTCAGTGGAAAGACCTAGAAGCATATGACAGGATAACATTATAATGGACCTGAAAAACATAAGGTGTAATGAGGTCTACTGGATAGAACTAGCTCAAGATAGGTGTAATGAGGGTGTCTGGATAGAACTAGCTCAAGAGAGAGATATAGGGTATAATGAGGTGTACTGGATAGAACTAGCTCAAGAGAGAGATATAGGGTATAATGAGGTGTACTGGATAGAACAAGCTCAAGATAGGGATAGGGTGTAATGAGGTAGACTGAATGGAGCTAGCTCAAGATAGAGATAAGGTGTAATGAGGTCTACTGGATAGAACTAGCTCAAGATAGGGATAGGATGTAATGAGGTGGACTGGATAGAACTAGCTCATGATAGGGATAGGGTGTAATGAGGTCTACTGGATAGAACTATCTCAAGATAGGGATAGGGTATAATGAGGTGGACTGGATATAACTAGCTCAAGATAGGGATAGCGTCTAGTGAGGTGTACTGAATAAATCTGGTTCAAGATAGAGATAGGGAGTAATGAGGTGGACTGGATGGAACTCGCTCAAAATAAGGATAAGTGGAGTACTCTTGTTAAGTGCGGCAATAAACTTTCGAGTTCGTAATGTCATCGGGTAAGTAAGAAAATTAATCTAAATCTATCTGACAAGGCAATCAAAGATTTCTGTCATAAAAACAAAGAACATTACCTTACCTTAGCTTGCCATTTCTTCCATCCCCGCTTGTGTGTGAAAATAGCTATATATTAAATAATTGCCATAATTAGGATAAAGGCTCCTTGTATAGAATCCAATGAAGTTCTTAGTTCAGCTCAATGAGAATAGAACACCAGGCCTTTCCGAATCTTAGTCCGCTAATCTATCCGTGCATCCAATTTTCTCGGTGCAATCTACTACTCTTTATCTATGTACTGCGCATTCTTAGAACAAATTTGGAAAAATTCCTTTCAGCAATGACTTTGGAGGTTATATGACGTAATAGATTTTCAATATTCTATTTTTAAATTAAATTTGTAGCCTAAACCAAATATGAGCTAAAAAAAAAATTCAATTTCAAAAATATTAAATGAGAAACACTCAATTTTATAAAATGACCATTTATATCGTCAGCAATTCTACAAAACATATTTAAATGTTTTCTTTCGTTCTTAAATAAAAGCACTCGATTAAAGGATTTTTTATTAATGTTTACAAAAGTGCATTATTTAAGGGTCATTTTTTTTTGTAATAGATTAACTTTTACGAATGATTGATTGAGACCATTAATACAAGGTCCCAGAGGCCATAAAAAAAAGTGTTTAAAGTGTCTACAAAAATACTAGAGTTATAGCTTCGCACAAAATTTACTAAATATACTATCGGTGACCTGGCGGTCTAGGGGTAAGGTGTCAGACTTCTATGCTGGCGGCCGGGGTTCAATCCCCGGTCCCGGCATAAATTTATATGATTACCAAACCCTTCCTTCCCCTCTGACAAGACATCTTGTGAATGTGGGGAATGCCAGGCCTCCACCGTGGTTCGGATCCCACGTTAAACTGCAGGTCCTTCATTTCATCTCACAATCACCCTACCATTACACATTAGCGTAAGTGCGTATAACCTGAACGGGTAGTAAGACGCGGTGCTAATAATAATGAACCTTTGTTCCCTACAGGGTTCATTTAATATATGTATAGAAATATAGAAATAGAGAGTCATTTTAACACATATATTTATTTTAGTAAACAAAAGATAAATTGTCATAAATACAGGTTTCACAAGATTGAACAAATAGCAAAGAGCAAATATAGAATGAAACATTTACACAGTCTCACTTGGTAGATTTAGTTATTAATAGGTATCCATAAAACATGATGAATACACAGCTGATATCTCCAGCTGATTGGAGGCTAGGAAACAGGTGTCACTAAAGTACTACTGCTGGTCTTATTCCCCTATGGTACTGTCAGCATAATATAGTACATTGATAACTATAAATTTCTATGCTAAATCAAAACCTAATCAT
>CABFVX010000298.1:318168-334360 GCA_902151425.1 Timema shepardi
GACATCTGGCTGGGGTGAGCTTGTTCATAAATATATTATAGCATAATATATCTGTATTAATTTACTTATTTAATATCTACTATTGTTTTTTTATGAGAAATAAGGATATAGACATATTTTTCGTGTGTGTACACCACGTGGCTGTAGAACGCCCGTTTATGAATTATTATCGACCAGGAATAGCGAAGTGTTAAAGTCTTTAGTTCATAAACACAATAATATTAGCCTTCTTCTTTGATATTTAACACTGTAATTATCAAAAGCCAATATATTCGATCAACCACGTGTTAGGAGGTTTAGACGATAGGTAACTTTCGTAAACCAGACTATATAACTTTAGAAACAGATTAAATTAAATATACTGATTTAATTTCTGTCTCGCATAAAATCCCAAAAATATTAAATATTTTTCTTGTAGCTGTCCAACCATTTCGTTGACACGCTACAATAATAATAATACTAAATATCTGTACCTACACTAGGATTTAATAATAACCATAGACAAAGAAAATGTGTCTGTTATAACTTGAGGTATTTAACGTTAGCTTTACGAGCAGACTTATTATATCAGGACACAAGAATATATATGTGCGAGAGCGAATGGGCTCTTTTACAAGCCACAAACAACATGGGACCAACAGCTTTACTTCCCCTCCATAGGAAGTTGTGCAACAGATTTTTATCGCTCAAGAAAGTATATCGACCTAGGCTGGGTCTTAAACCACGATCATCGGATCCTGAGGCAAGCACTTTAACTCAAGGCTAGCAAGGTTGGCTTCACCAATGATAATTTTTTCGACCATGCCAGGAGTCGAACACTAGATAGTTAGCTCGTTGTGTAGACATACTACGGACTGAGCTAAGTGTTGGACTAGTGATACAACTATCTTGGGCGATTCCTCTCCTGATTATCTCGTTAAGATATTTCAAATGTTCTTTGGGGGGGATGACGTGGACACTTTGTTTCAGGAGAGACCTCGACCCATCCGTCCACCGGACCATGAAGATTCCCATAGCGACTACGAAGGTAGCGTCGTCAACCACCGCTCCTGTCTGGCGTCGTCTTCGTCGTCGTCCTCGGCGCGGGGGGCCCACTACATGAGCTACAGCTCCGAGTACCTGGCGTGCCCTGCCCACCCCGACCTGCCACCCCCGCCCCCTCCACCCCCGATCACCCCTCACGCCCCGCGCACCAAGCACGTCAGTTTCGCCAGATCGCACACACTCACCTCTTTCGACGACGCCGTGGTGGGTATCAGCGCCACTTCCGGAAGCAAGGTGCGTGTCGTCGCGGACTAATTTTGATTGGTATGTGGCTTAATTTTGGACAGTTACAGCTTTAATAAACTCTGCTGGTCCTGAGAAAAATTTCACAACATGACACTGTTCGAATAAATGTTTTAAGAATGTAGTCACGTGGCGTGGAGTAACTTTAGGATAGGCCAATCTTTTTAAAAACTATATTGGTTATACCCACTTCGGTGGTTAAATGGTCCAAGGTGGTGGTTCCCAACTGGGAAGTCTTGAAACAATTAGGAAATAACGTTAAATATCAGATAAGGATTGAAGACATCTATTTTAATGCCTTTTAAAAAGCAAGATGTATTTTTCTTGTGGTGTTGGCAACAATGTCTACCAGCTGTAATTCATATATTAGGAGACCAGCCAAAAGTACCGTTAGAAACTCGTGTTCATTCATGCATGTGTTTATTTTCAAGCCCGCGAGCCTCTGATTCACCCACCAATAATAATTATTCTCTTCACCCCTCCCCTTGGATACCATTGCGGACATGCGAAGTTCCATTTCTTGACACTTATAAAAAATAAACAGTGCTGTCAATTTGAAGTGGAAAGTGATATGCGATGTGTACTGTCAAAATATCAAACCTAATATTCAAGAATTGATTTTAAAAAATGCTTTAATTTTCAGTCATCTTTGTTGTTGCTTTGCCTCTAGGCCAGTATTAAATTATTTTTTGTATAAAATAAAAAAGTGGCTATAAAATAAAACTTGTTTAAGCTTTCTTAGTTATCATATTAAGCAATAGGTGGGAGAATGGGGGGAGGGGTGTCATGGGAACTTTATTATCTACCAAGGGGGTGTCAGCTGAAAAATAGCGTATGACCCGAGCGGGTAGTAAGACGCGGTGTTAAAATAAATATCTGAAAAAGTTTGGGAACCACTTTAAGGTGCTAATCTCACAATATACTGAGCCTATGACAAGGAGATCAAGGTTCAAATCCCAGTCTGGTGTATCGAGTATGATTTTCCACTATCCTTTCACATGAATTCGGTGGCACTTCTTCCAAATTCAATCTTTATTATTCTTAACAGATTAGCATAATTAGTACATATGCATGCATACAACCCAAACGGGTGGTAAGACGGGGTGTTAAAAAATAGCAACCAAACGTGATGAAATATTTTTATTTATAATGTAATCCGGAGCCTTAGCTCTGTCTACTGATCCAATGGTCCCGGTTTTGACTCTCGATATGGCCGAAAATGTTTAGCAGTGAGCTTTCCCTTTCACATAGAGAAGTTGATAGGCAGGGACCGGGGGTTGTGTCTGTTCTAGATTTAAGTTAATTTATAAGTTGAGGAACACTATTCCTCACATCATGTAACAGCCCCCCTCCCCCCCCAAGGAACATGTACTCACATGTAAACCTCCATAAAATAAATAACAATATATATGGGAATGACTCTTTATATCTTTAGCGGTATTACCAAATATTTGACAAAAGGGGGGATGTTTGATAGTGACAGTATTACTTGACAATAAACGGATGAACGAACTGCGTCTCGTTCCGTCCCGCAGGTGCTGGTCGCAAGAAGTCAGGAACGTCTCATCGACGGCAAAAAGGTGGCAATAGAAACCCCACCAGGTGACAGGAGACAGCAGCATAGCGTCAACGACTCGCCCAAGATTGTCCTAGTGGGTGAGTTATGCCCTTACGGCTCTCAGACTCGATGGGAACATAGCGAGACATTTAGTATTATTACTAGTAGTGGTAGTGTCAGAAAAAGTAGGCCTATACGTAATGTTACTCCTCCTTCTGTTTGTATCTTTCCTTTCTGACCCACTTTGGTTCCCACGTGGTCTAACGCACCACTCTTGCACTAGTAATGAGGGTAGTTTTAACTAAATGGTTTTCCACTCTTCCTCCATGCAAATATACCTCCTAAAAATATAACCTTACTATTACCTAAAGCCACTAGCGTAATTACAACCCAAATAGATAGTAAAACGCAGCACTAAAAAAAATCCCTTTCTAATTCACATTTTGTTGTTTCAGTCCCACCTCATGTCAGGTAGGAGGCGATTTACTTGACTAGGCTTCACTCGGGTCGGTTCGGGTCAGGTCGGGTGCTGTCGACTTAGCCCGGCCTCTTTCGAGGCAGCTCGAATCGGATCAACTTATCTCAGACTCACTCGGGTCGGCTCGGGTGATGTTGACCTAGCTCGGCCTCACTCGGGTCAGCTCGAGTGTGATCGACTTACCCCAGCCTCACTCGGGTCGGCTCGGGTGCTGTCGACTTTGCTCGGCTTCCCTCGAGGGAGCTAGAATGTGATCGACTTATCTCAGCCTTACTCGAATCGACTTAACAGCTATCAAAGGATTGTTTCATGTTAAGGGTCACTATCCGCTAATATTTTAAGTTAGAATTGTGATGGACGTAAGTTTTCAGTTATATATGAGTCCGAATCTTACTAATATTTGAATTCAATTCGAAATTTTGAATCTTAATATTGGAAGATTCGGATTATATCTGGGGTTTTTTTTTAGGCATGAAATTCTATTCAGACTTTACCAAGTTAGCCAAGATTCAGATTCGATGGGAAACTGAAAATTATGAGTTCGAACAGGATTAACGTTAGTGCTCAATTAAGATCGTGATTTTTTCCTATAACGCCTTGGGAGGGCTGTATGCCATCAATTAGTGCAATGACAATCATGTTATGATGGATTAAAGCGGTGAACTATTATTGATTTTAAGTACGTTTGTAACCACATTCAATGTCATATTATTTAAATTAAAACTGTAACACATAATAAAATATTTGTTGAGATTTACCTTGGGCGTTGGATGCCTTCTAGATAGTTCAGTGGTAAAAGCATTGTCGTAAGCCGTACGTACGAACCTAAACCACAGTGACGTCACCCGGGATATGTGCCTCCACTTGCGTTGTGTTTCTACTTGTCAATGAGATCATTGACCCTGCCATAATCATGTTCAATCCTATCCGGTCTTTGACCCTACGTTTAAATCCCACTCCTTTGGCTCCATTTGACTTTGGCTCAAAACCCTAAGGGGAGAGGAAATTATTTTGTTGATGAGGAATTATGTTTGGTTCCTCACTCATTTGAAGATAGGCTGATATTGCAGGGTGGTTCATTGTTATTCCTTCTTTATTTGGGGTGGTACTTTGTGAGTCGTCATTTAATTAGGGTTGTTCTTTATGAGCCCTACTTTATTTGGGTGGTTCGTTGTAGTTCCTCCTTTATTTGATGTGATTCGTTATGAACCCTCCTTTATTTGGGATGGTTCATTGTGATTCCTCATTTAATTAGGGTGGTTCTTTATGAACCCTACTTTATTTTGGGTGGATAGTTGTGAGTCCGTCTTTATTTGGGGTGGTTCGTTGTAAGTCCTCCATTATTTGGATTGATTCGTAGCGAGTCCTCCTTTATTTGGAGTGGTTCATTGTTAGTCCTCCTTTATTTGGGGTGGTTCATTGTGAGTCCTCCTTTATTTGGGGTGGTTCGTAGTGGGCCCTCCTTTAATTGGGGGGTTTCATGTGAACCCTTCTTACCCAACATTCTTTCGAGTTGAGAGACTGCAAAGATGTCTTTCACTTCAACCGGGAGTTTCTCTGCTGACGTCAGGGGTTGAAGTGATGTCTAAGTATGTCGCGTGCGTCAAGGCATCTGACGTCACTGGGGTGTAGGGTCGTACATACTACTGGCGTAATAAGCTAAAAGTTCTGGGTTTGGTTCCCTTGTTCAGGTGTAATTTTTCAAGATAAATGAATATGATATTTAGCATGCGTCTATAACCGTACTCAACAGCTGTAGTAGCGTGGCACAAGATGTTAGAATAATTTCAAAAAATACTGGTCTTAGGTAGCGTTGACATACCATTCAATTTTAAGCCAGTTTTGTTACCCTGGCAACACTCCACGCCAGGACACTGGAAACAGGACATAGAGAGCATCAGAATACAAAATGAGGGAGGGAGGGATTTTAAGGACTTAATTGAAGAAGGGATTGTTAAATATGTAAAGGAGTGTAGAAAATATCTTGGGGAAATAGCAGCTCATTAAAAACAATAGCTTAGCCTTTCCAAGTGAGAGCAAATGAACAAGGAGATGGAGTTAAATATTTAACTGTCGGAAATGTTTCAGAGAAGCTAAAGCGAGCCCCCATGAAGACTCAAGCCACTCAGACTGAAGTATGCCTAGGCCGCAAACCTCTGGCGCCTAACTACCTATCCCTCAGCCCTCGCACCATTCATAGGGTGAGTAATATTATATATCACACTCACTTTACTTTCTACTTTTCTTAAATGTTTAGCATATTTACTTGTGTGGAGGTTTACTTTGTTCAGATAACGTCTAGACCTTTTGAAAACCAAACATCGTCTTGTAAACCACCCTCATGTGTTTATGTGTGTGTTTGATGTATGTAATGTGTGTTATGTGTGTATTATGTGTGTGTAATGTATGTGTATGTGTATACATGTGTTAGTACTATGTATGTGTACTGTATGTTGTTTAGGGTCTGTATGTATATATGATGTGTGTAACGTGCGTATGTGTGTGTAATGTAAGTATATATGTAATGTGTGTATGTATGTATGTATGTATTTATGTATGTGTAATGTGATTATGTTGTGTAGGGTCTGTATGTATATATAAAATGTGTGTAACTGGTGTATGTGTGTGTAATGTGTGTATGTATGTGTGTATATATGCCTATACGTATGTTAGTAATATGTGTGTGTAATGTGAGTATATGTATATATATATATGTGTGTGTGTGTGTTAGTATTATGGGTTTAATATGAGATATATATGCATGTACAACCACTTATATATGTGTGTGTTATTAGGACTATGTGTGTACATATATATATATATATATATATATGTGTTATTATTATGTGTGTAATTTGAGTTTGTGTACATATACATGTGTTAGTACCATATGTGTGTATGTACTGCAAATATGCGTGTACATACAAATGTTTTAAATATATATATGTGTGTGTGTGTAATGTGTGTATGGGTATGTAATGTTTGTATTTATATATAATGTTTGTAATGTGTGTATGTAATTGTAAATCGTGTATGTTTGTAATGTGCACATGTGTGTATATACATAAGTTTTATATGTGTTGTGTAATCTGCGCGTGTGTGCAATGTGTATAAATATATATGTTTTAAATGTGTGTACGTATATGCGTGTTTATGTGTGTATGTACATATGATTTAAGTAGCCTATGTCTGTGTGTAAAATGTGTGTTTGTGTGTATATGAAAAAAATTACAACCACACACGCAATGGTGTACATGTGGAATGTGTATCAGTCTCATATAGGTGTATTCGACGATGCCAATGATGTTTGAGTTCGAGTCCCAGTAGGGTGTATTGTGGAAGATTTCTCTCACTTTCCTTCCACGAAGATGCTGGTTCATTTCATCACGATTCTAACTTCTCATCCTAAAACCAATTAGAGGAATTAAATGCGTGTAGCACATATAAGTGAGATGTGTCCGGGAGTCCACATGGGTGGGCACGCAGTCTAAATGTCAAGCTCATCTAGTCTGGTTTGTTGTAAATGGGTAGGTCAGGGTTCTAATACTGGTTTAGTGTACTGAGGGTGTTTATCCCTAAAGAAAATCACATTTTACATCAACGCAAATTCGGGTACACTTCCTCTAACACTCTGCCTTCTCCATCTCTACTTTATAAACGTTGGCTAATTAATGTATGTATATATTTAAATATAATCATATACATACGTACATGTATATATATAAATTATATATATATATAAATTATCATTATATAGCCAACTATCTATTGCGTGAAGAAAATTTAATAACTTGAACGGAAAACTTTGATAATTTTCTTTAAGAAAACCCCTCCACATCACCACATGCATTTGGAAAGTAATAAAAAAAAAACCATGTGGTTGGCTTTATACTTTCCCCAATTTTTTTTATTTTGAGAATGGTAGGCTATTTTATATATATATATATATATATATATATATAAAAGCCTAGTGTAAATAATATCAGCGGGTGGATCCAAGCGAAAGAAAGAATGGATCTATCATAATTCATTTTTAGGGTCTATTCGTGTCACAGCCATTTCGAAAAGAAGAAAAAAAATTCTATACTTGATTTTTGTTGGTCCAGTGGAGCGTTAGATGACTATAAGGGTCTTGTAAATGGTCGAGATTTTGCTTCGGAAATATTCTGGTTCGAATCACACTTATGGTACACACTTGGTGTGGAAATATGGGGGGTGGGGGGGAAGAAATGATTTCAAATTCACTAGAAGTGCATCTTTAGCAACGCTATAATACGCAAATAGCTTATGATTGTAATACAAAAAAAAAACTCTGTAGGGATTTAATTATGGGGTGACCTGGTGGTCAAGGGGTAAGGTGTCAGACTTCCATGCTGGCGGCCGGGGTTCAACCCTCGGTCCCGGCACAGATTTATCTGATTACCAAACCCTTCCTTCACCTCTGACAAGACATCTTGTGAATGTGGGGAATGCCAGGCCTCCACCGTGGTTCGGATTCCACGTTAAACTGTAGGTCCTTCATTTCATCTCACAATCACCCTACCATTACACATTAGCGTAAGTGCATATAGCCCGAACGGGTAGTAAGACGTGGTGCTAATAATAATTTAATTATGAGGCTTATAATTGAAGTTGTTAGCTATTGTGGCATACATTATAGTTATATACGTCCAACGCACCCGAACCCCCAGTCCATTTTCTTTGCAAGCCAATGTAAACTTATATAATTCCAGAGCAGTTTTTTTAATAGGTCTTTAACCACAAGAGAGCTCCAAAGAAAGGTCCGCACTGACTTTAAAGTGGATCCGCCATTTTGAATTTGTTTTCAGGGGTTATTGATTAAAAAATTTAACTTTTTGGAATTGTCCCGTCGGTTACAGGCTAAAAGCTATAAGTTTGCCAAATTTCAAGTTTCTAGGTCATCTGGAAGTGGGTTAACATAAATGCCAGTGAGTGAGTCAGCCATGTGGCTTTATAGTAGTATAATTGAGCTACTTTCATGTATTAATATGACAAGTGATACTGTCTTAATCCCTTTTTACCACCTTGGTGTAGACTTAGAGCATGAAATATAAATTTATATACTTACTTAATTACTTACTTACTTACTTACTTACTTTATGCCACAAGGGAACTTGAAAGTCCATTGCCGCACTTACAAAATTACTCCATCTATCCCCAATTTGAGCTAGTTATATCCAGACCACCTCATTACACCCTATCAATACCTTGAGCTAGTTCTTCTATCCAGTCAAACTCATTACACCCTATCTCTATCATGAGCTAGTTTTATCCAATCCACCTCATTACACCCTATCAATAACTTGAGCTAGTTCTATCCAGTCAAACTCATTACACCCTATCTCTATCTTGAGCTAATTTAGAGGAAGTGTACTCGCGTTTGCGTGGAGGGGGAGTGGAAAATCATTTAGGAAAAATCACCCCAATACACCCGACTGGTATTGAACTCCTATCTCCTTGTCTTCAGCAGTCTTGTCTAGTACGAGATTGACGTGTTAGACCATGCAGCCACCAAACAGGGTAATTTAATAATTATAGAATGTATGAATATACGGCAGTTGCTTATAATTTAATTAAACTGAGTAAAATAATAAATACTATTTATCTACATTTACTAGCTTTCACTATTATTATTATGTGTTCTGTCTTACGACAGGTCCACTTTCACTACTTAGTTAAAACTATAACTACAAATTAATAATTCCTTGGTGGACCCTAGCTGCATCAAGCCCGCGGACCACCACTTGGGAGACGCCGGATCGACCTATAAATAATTGTGCTTCACCACAGGTACGAATGGTGTCCCAGGGGGCGCAGACCAACGGTGGCATCAACAACTCACGCCGCCTCATGAAGAGTTACTCGGAGGCCGGTGAAGGGAGGTTCGGCGCCGCCCCTTGCCCCACGGGGGGCTCCGTCTATCAGAAAGAGCCCTTCGACGAGCATGAACCCCTCCACAGGACACAGTCTGAAGAGCCTCCTAGGTCAGTGAGTCGACAATATTCCTCTTGAGGGGGTAGGTGCAAGGGGGGCGGGGGGGAGGTGAAATGTTCTACTAAATCAGGTGCCTTCAACCTTTTAAGTTCTAAGAGTCATTTGCCAGTTCAAGATAAATTTGTATGAAAACTTTATAATTTTCCTTACGAATAAAGCAAATGAATAGTTAATAAAATAACTTAAAATAAGTATTTATTTCATTATTTTATTATATAAAATATAAATCTCTATCAGTCTTTTTTTTCTCTTGAAATAATTTTATATTTTTCATGAACCGGCGGGCCGCAAACAAAAAAATATATGGCAGGCCGCAAGAGACCTGCAAGCCACAAGTTGAATACCCCTGAATTAAACCCTATCTACAGTAATGATTGAGGAGTTCAAGGATTTAGGTATAGCTAGAGCCTTAGGATACGAGGATTCAACGTTTTGGAGGCTCCACCAATTCTAAGGTTTAGATCTTTCTTCAAGCCCAAAAATAGGTTTTGCTTTTAAATTGAATTTCTTCCAAACACATTTGATACCAAACTAAACTCCCCTTTGATCTCCCGTTGGGGTGCATAATCACTACAGGATCCCCATGGCTTATTTGGTGCTGACTCACAGCTCATAGATGACTTCTGAAAGTCAACATTTAGGTATATACCTAAATTTTAACTGTCAGAAGTGACAGCTGCTAAACACATGTTTTTGCTGATCATAAGGTTTAGCTTAGGGAAACTTAATTTGGTCTGGTAACTTTTCAAAGCTTTTAGCTGTCAGCTGTGAGCTGTCGGTCAGCACCAAAGAAGCCATGGGGCTACTGTAACTGTCACACAGGTTAAACTGTCTCCTCCCCCCTACCACCTGGCATTACGACGAACAGCTCATTCATTGTCTCTTCTTGCAGATCTCCCTTCCTGGTGACGACACCTCCAGAGAGTCTGGGCTCTCCCCTACACATATCTTCCTCGTCGGCAACCCTCGCGTCCACCACGGACACTCTCAAGACCACGACGCCCGAATCTAGCGGCAGGTCCAAGTCAGGTAGCGACTTAACGCCAAACACACACACTCTCTTTCTCTCTTGAGATCCTTTCATTAAGTTTTAGGAGCGGTGCTCTTTCCTCCATCGCGTCTGACTACTTGTTCAGGTCATTCGTATATGTACTAATTACACTAATGAGTGAGAGACACCTCTGTGACGTAGTTGGCTAACGTGCCAGTTTCGTGTTGAGTTAAACTGCTGAGGACAGGGAGATCAAGGTTCGAATCTCGCTCGGGAGAGCTGGGGGTGGTTTTTCCTAAATGTTTAACACTCTCCCTCCACGCAAATGCTGGCTCACTTCCTCTGTAATCAACCTTCCCGATTCCTAACTTAATTAGTACATAGGCGTATAACCCGAACGAGTAGTAAAATGCAGTGCTAAATAAATAAAATAATAAAATACACTAATGAGTTAGAGGTGGAGATTGTACGCGCACTTGCGTGGAGGAAGAGTGAAAAAACCATTTTGGAAAAAATCACCCTCAGCACACCCGAATGTGATTCTAACCCTTATCTCCCTGTCATCGGCAGTCTTACGAGTGTGACGTCTTAGAACATGTGACCACCGATGCAGCTTTTTGATTGGTTGCACGTACTTCTCGTCTTACTTCACCTTCATTTTTCATAGGAAGGGTCTTCCTTATCTGAGAACTAGAAAACCTACTAGATATATTTTAGCGTATTCATACGTCAAGTCACGTGATCTGCAGCCGTCACTTTTTATATACATTAACAATAGCTATGAAATAGAATTAATAATTTTGTAAGATATTTTTAATTTTGGATTTTTAAAAAAAATTGGGTTTGTATTTTCTTAAAGGCCCTTAGTCTGAAATTTGGATTGTACACAAGTTCGTACCACCCCTGGACATTTTTGTTGTTGTCATAGAGTCTTGCTACCCGTTCGGGGTTGCACTAATAAGTTACTCTTTTCACTAATATGTTAAGAAGAAGGAACGTAGAATTTAGAAGAAAAGTATCCTCATTTGTTTGGAAGGAGAGACCATTTAGGAAAGAGACGCCCTCGGTATAACCTTCCGGGATTTGAACCTTGATCTCCACGTCATCGCCTGGCCAGTCTATTGAAAGAGCGACGCCTTTAGACCGTTCTATCACTGAAGAGGGTACACGGATAGTGACATTGAGCTAACCATTTCGCTTGCCGGTCAGATGTTTTTTGGATGTGGTCAGTGGGGGTTGAAATAAATTGATATAACCATTTGGTTAGTAGGGTGCAAGTTAGAAGAGGTATTCATAAATGAGGCTTCTGCCACTAACCCTTTCCCTATCAGGTAAAAGCAAGACCTACAAAGAAATCTTCATCGACTTCGAACCTCAATGCAGCGAGCGACGCACCAAGAAACGGACGCTGCAGAAGACACTGTCTGAGGGCGAGATCCTGATAGACCGGCGGCGCGTCTACGGCGTGATGGACTCGGACCTGAACGACGCCTCTCCGATGCTGGCGTCGGTGAGTCAGGAGGGTCTCTCCGACGACAACTACCAGTACTACCCTCGCGAGGACGTCTTCCTAGAACCTCTGGAGAAGAGGTCCGCCTCTCTGTTCTCGTCGACGCCCGCGGACCTCGCCGTGTCGTCCAACATGATGCTCGAGGATCTGCAAGAGGACGAGTTCCACGAGAACTTTATCTACAGACAGGATCTCGTCGAGTTCAGGTACGTTACCGATTTAAATAAACAGGTTTTAAATTATATTACTTTATCGGGACCCCTCGGAGAGAGGGAAAAAAAAGTATTGTGATCATCAAAATTAAAATCAAATTTTTGAGATTTTGATGGATTTTAACATTTCATCTACCCCCTTGAACTCGAAAAAATTGTTTTCGTGTTACCGTCTTTCTGTCCATCTGTCTCTAGCTCTAGCCAAAACCATTCTGCCAATCAGGCAAATTTATAGTATTTAAATTAACATATTTATATTAACTATTAATTTAATTTTTAATTAAAAAACGTTATTACACAATAAATATTAATAATTATAAATTATATAAATATTAATATAGTTTAAACATGTATTTAAATATGTATTATTATATATACATATTTAGTATATAGAATTAAATACAAACCATTTGCAATACATAATTATATTTAAAATAAGATTTTATATTAGATTAATTGATATAAACGTCCATTTGATAAGTTAAAAAAATAAAATTGGGTTTCATGTAGTAATATTAGTACATAAGAATTTTATAGATAAATAAGGACATGATTTATTAATATCAACATATTATTTAGTTATTATTTATTTCAAACTTTAATTATTATGATTATTGTTCGTAAAACTTTTAATTTTAACTTTTTATTTAACTTTTGTTATTTCTAGAGATTTCGAAAGACTTCGAAGATTTGTTTTTTTAACAATCCATCCTTCCCTAGAATTAAGGGTAGTTTACTTATGAGTGAAAAGATGAAAAATCGTTTTTATCAAAATAGGATTTAACGATACCTCTAGAAGCTATATCAATTAGTAATATTTTGGTAGATATTTGAAAATTAGAGGTCGCAAGATGCCACCCGATTAAAAAAAAATTCATATATACCTCTATACATTATTAGGAGTTATCCTTCCTTGGATAATTTTTTGAAAGTTGTATACATCTAGAAGCCATTTTGTAATGTAATGCAGATCCATCTTTCAGCTTCATATTGTAGAATATCAAAGATGAGTTAACTAAATTTGGGGGGAGAGTGGGGGGGGGCGTCAAATTTATTACAAAGAGCCGGGGAAGTTATTTAAAGAAGGGGAATCCCACCAGACTCCTCCCCCTGTTCTGCAATCATGAAGGTAGTGTATTGGTTCATACCTACAACCCTAATCAAAGAGTCCTAGGTTCAAGCTCAACCAAGCCGCACCGAGTGTAGTATTTTCCCTTAGTAGTCTTAAATCTGGTGATCACGAAGAGGCATAGAGCACATAGTTTGGATTCAAAATAGGGTTAATTTTATCAAATGTGTTTTATCACTTCTTACAAATGAACATACTTTACTTTGTGAGTGGTCGGTAAAAATTGGTTGGGTGGAAAAAAAAAGCTGGACAAAATTGTCATCGATTATTATCAGTTTATTAATAATTTCTCCATCTTCTTCTTTCCTGCCCCTATTCTTCCTCCATTATTTGCTTCCATTCTTATATTCTTCTCTTCTCACTCGCACTTATGTTGTTAACTGTGCCTCCCATTTCTTCCCTTGTTTCCCATTTTGTATCTTTCCTCTAAATTTCATCTCCACCATTATTCTTGGGATCTTTAACTTATACATCGAATTACGTATCCATACCATCTCAACCTTGAATTAAGGGAATCCAATAGGTCGATAAGGTGACCTGGCGGTCTAGGGGTAAGGTGTCAGACTTCTATGCTGACGGCCGGGGTTCAATCCTCGGTCCAGGCACAGATTTATCTGATTACCAAACCCTTCCTTCACCTCTGACAAGACATCTTGATGGTTCGGATTCCACGTTAAACTGTAGGTCCTCCATTTCATCTCACAATCACCCTACCATTACACATTAGCGTAAGAGCGTATAATACGAACGGGTAGTAAGACGCGGTGCTAATAATAATAATAACAATAGGTCGATGTGAAAGAGGCATCTTACGTTAGTTTGGGAATGTTGGGAGGACGAGAGTGGATCGAGTGACGAGGCACATATATGAAGGTAGAGTGTGTGGATCAAAAGGAAGGCTTAGGCCATGTAAGACGTGGCTGATAACGAATGTATAAAAAAGATTATAATAATAATATTTAGCACCGCGTCTTACTACCCGTTCGGGTTATACGCTTTTAAGTACTAATTACTCAAATGGATCAGGAATTTGGAAGGTTGAATTAGAGGAAGTGAACCTGCATTTGCGTGGAGGGAGAGTGGAAAACCATTTAGGAAAAACCACCCCCAGTTCACCCGACCGAGATTCTAACCTCGATCTCCCCGTCCTCAGCGGTTGAGCTCAACACGACAAGCGCGNCCGAGATTCTAACCTCGATCTCCCCGTCCTCAGCGGTTGAGCTCAACACGACAAGCGCGTTAGCCAACTACGCCACCGAGGCGGGTTATAAAAAATAGAAATGCTAAGAACTTTAAGAATAAAAGAGCATATATCACTCGGTGTACGGATGTTGTTGAAGCTAAGGGAGTATACAAGGATAGGGAAGTGTGGAGAAAGTTAGTGAGGATGTTGTTTTTTGAGCTATATGCACAGTTTCTTGCCCACCCAGTAGGGGAACGGCGTGATTAGTTGCGTATATATGTCATCAGATTAGAGGCGCCGCATGTTGAATCAGGATCAAGCGCGCCGATGTACCTCGAGTGTGCTTTGTTTTGAACGCAGAGGTTTGTTCCGCAAAAGGAGCGTCTCTCTGGAAGACGGAGTATCGTCGACGGCGAGCGACGCTGACCTTCCACTTTTCCAACAGCAGATGAGTCAGGAGGGTGACGAAGAAGAAGAAGAAGAGGAGGAACAACTGGAGACCAAGTCCATCCCAGTGTCGTCCGGGATGACCGCCGAGGTCCAAAGGACGAGACAGGAAGAGCAAGATGAAGGTATTGTTTTCTTAGTCCTGGAGGATACTTGTACGGGACTACAGTAGCCCCATGACCTCTTTGGTGCTGACAGACAGCTCACAGCTGACTTCTGACTTTCAACATTTTGGTATATACCTACATGTTGACTGTCAGAAGTTAAGGCTGCTAAGTACATGTTTTTGCAGTTCATATGGTTCGGCGTAGGGATACATAATTTGGTCTGGTAACTTTTCAAAGCCGTCAGCTGTGAGCTGTCACTCAGCACCAAAGAAGCCATAGGTCTACTGTAGCTAAGAAGGACGAGGTGAACATCGGTTGAGGGTGTCACGACAGACTTGAAGGAGAACCAAATTCATATTAATTTATTAGTGATGTAACTGCTTCTATGGACAAATGGTCTATGGAGTCTTTCTCACAATAGACTGGACTGCTGATGACGGGGTGATTGGTGTTAGAATCTCAGTCTGGTGTGATCTAGGTATTTTTCCTCGAAAAAAAATCTGCTCTTCCTCCACCCAAATGCGGGTAAACTTACTCTATAGATCGAACGGGTACTTAGACGTAGAAAAATAATAATAGGGGTATCGAACTCGATATCATTAATTCTTACTGGTATCAAAATAATTAAAATTTAAAAAAAATCTGGGATACAAAATACCTCAAATAATAAATGAGGTGATATCTTCAAAAAGATGTAACATCACCAAATAAAAAAAAATCGGTATCTTTATGACGATGTAAAAATTACTAAAGTAAAAAGAGGGTATTTATTTGAGAATGTAGAATAAAATGGTGGAAGGAGATATAGTACATTTTTGAATTAAATTGAGTTTCCCTTCCCCGTACATCCCATGCCAACTAATTCTGTGATACAGTCGGCTCGAAATCGTAAATTTACACCAAAACTATTGCACTCGGATAATTTCTGATCAAACATTAATGGATATAATAAGCTTGGTTACTAATACAGAACATTGTTTGAATATTAAATTATATTTGGATAAAAATTGAGTTGAAAAAGCGATTTTTGTCCATTTTAGAGTGGCACAAACTAGATAGTATACAGAGTGAGGGGGGGGAAACAATTATCTGAATAAATTATCGGCTCCACCGGTTACGCCTCCATTATATTCTACAAATAATCTCAACAAAATGTATATAATTTGTCAAAAGTAACACCTGCTTTTCATATAAATACATTAAAGGAATTATTATTTAATTTGTGCACTAACGTGCTTTACTTTGACCTGTAAGAAACAATTTTTTTTTTTTTTT
>CABFVX010000299.1:0-295304 GCA_902151425.1 Timema shepardi
CGGGTGATACAAAAGCTGTGTCCCCTACCAATTGACTCAATTGACTAATGCATAGTAGTGTTTCTAGCGTTTATTATATAATACTGATCTATTCAAGACCTTCTAACTGTGTTGTTAAAAAATATGTGCTATTTTGGTGGGTGGTATGTTGTGTATTGTGTGTCATTGCATTTTGCTATGCTCATTTGTTTTGTTGTTATTATATTGCCATGGGGCCTGTAGGTTTGGTTTTGTTGTCTAAAATGAAGCGACCGAGCAGGGTCCTCTTTTTGTTCATGTGATACATTAAATAATAGTAAAGTCTGAGTTGTTTAATTCAGTGGTCCTCCGGTTGTTAAAAATAGGGATTCCTCAGCCGTAAATCCCGAACATAAACTATATCTTGTATATTATATTATACATGGTTATTTAAAAAAATAGAAAGATAGAGAAAACTATAATTAAAAGCGTTTTTATTAAATATATTTTTGCGATGCTTTTGAATTTTTGTAAATTAAAAAAGTTTTAGAACTAGGGATTAGATGCTTAGCAAGTGTTTTACAAGAGACCAAAAAAAACTTTGACTTACTGACACTACCAATAAATTATTTAATAATATATTTGTAAGAAATTAATTAATAATTTATTTCCCTTTGTTGGTGATCAAAAACTTTGGACAGCAGTGGATAACTTGTATCAGTAAAATATTTCCACATGCCAATTTGGGCCGCGTGATATAGCTATAGCATCACTGATCCAGGTTATTATTTAAAAACTAATTACTTATTCTGTTAAAATATATTTTTAAACATAGCTACAATTTTATAATAACTAATCACTTTAAATATCATTATTATAGATAATACCTCACTGGTTGATAATTTATTAATTTAATTGAAAAATACGCTGCATTGTCCGGGAGAAATTTTTTACTTTAATGATTGTAATTTATTTAAATATATAATCCAAATTTTAGAATAACGGCTCCAAGGTGCACATTTTCATGTACAGGGGCTTGTAATTTTTTTAATTTCAGACCTCTGCACGCGGTAGATAGACCATGCTCATGATAGACAAACAAACTCTTTGGGGTTCCGAGCTAATACCTGAAACGGGTGAAATCGTACAATTTACAACTTACTGTTCATTACAAGTAATATTATAGTTTGGTTTCATTAAACAACTCGTAAATCAAGGAGTATCAAGGCGTCTCTGGCGAGCTCGAATTGCGAAACAAAGTATACCCCCTAGCCGGCCCACAAGAATTGCGGAGTAACCTTTAGTCCCATTCAACCCCTAACCACTTAATTAAACTAACATAACATAACCTATCCTAATCTAACCTAATCCAACCTAATCTAATTCAACCTAATCTAATTTAACCTAACCTAATTTAACCTGTCCTAATTTAACCTAACCTAACATAGCCTAACTTAATCTAACCTCCATGTTCCATCCTGAACAAAGTCGTTAAGAATTTAGTTTTTATTCAGCAGTTCGTGTAAGGGTATTACCCAGCTTGGATGAGCTGTTCCTCAATCCATGTGCATCACAAGTCTCAACAAATAGGAATAATTTTATGGGTTATTTGTATATAATTAGTTCACGATACTATTTTAATAAACAAGACACCTGTGTAAACAATTTAAGTAATGGGTATATTATGTTTATAGAGTGTGGCGGGTTTATATACGAGTGATTATTGATTTTAGAGGACGGACAAGTATGAGTATGAACAGTATGGAATGAGTTCGTTGAAAACTGAGAGACTATTACGGAATATGTGTTTTTATTACTCTACAAAATAAATCTTTAACTGTCTTAGTTCAGGGAAAATTAAATTACGCAGTGTCCTACAGTAGTGCTGAGCCTCAAGAACAAAAAAAACACAATATAATGTACTGTACATCATTCCTTTTTTTTATTTATTAATTCTAATTTAGGAAGTGACCAAAAAAATTAATTTAGGTCTCCATTTTTTAAAATAATTATTATTTTAGTATTCAACAAAACCCGTCACAAAATCATTTTATAACGGTATGTGTACTTTCAGTTGCAGTAACAATGGGGACTAAATTGTGTATTATATTAATATCTCACTTGTAAATAAAACATATAATTTTAAATAGTTTTTATAGTTGCACTAGAATTTACAGACCAAATTATATATATTTAAAATTGTAAAATATTTACTTGTAAACTGTAAATTGTATAAGTATGGATTTATGAAACAATTAGGTCTCTGATGTAACTTTTAGAAAACTTTTTATCAATTTTGAAATAGTAAAAGATATATTATATTATATTTGTGTAAATTTTCTTGATATATAAATAGGTAGTGCACACGTAAACTTATGTATATAAACCTAAACTATTGATTTAGATATTAAGGATGCTTATAAAATTATAGCATAATTTATTTCATTATTTTAAAATTGATAACATCAAAATACTTCTGTCAGCTATATCAGATCATCACATATGTCATTAGACACATATGATTAAGTAGACCTATATATTATTTATAATTTAATAAAATGCATTAATTATTCACTAACATACACATACATAACCATTTTGTATAGTTATATATCATATATCTATTTTTATCATTAAATAATTGAACATGTAAATTAGAACCAAGGCAAAGACATTATATATAAAAACATATCTATAATATCAATGTTTACCAAGTTGGGTTTTTTAAGTTTCTAAACTTAATTTATAAGCTTAATTAATATATGGCTTTGTACGCAACTATCTGATGAAAGTGGATTAGCACAAGACATTGTAATATCTTTGTAATAGGACCTACCTATTCATTAATAGGCCTGCCAATCCTTTTATAACCTAACAGAAGATGACCCAAATCTTTAATATCTTTTAATAATGCTCCCAACCCCAAAAATTAAAACAAAGCATAAACTTTAACTACATTTTCTTTGTACCTGGTCTTACTACCCGTCTGAGCTCTCCATATTTAATAGCACTAATGAGGTCAGGACTAGACAGGTATAGCCTAGAGGAAATACAGCCTTGTTGGCGTGGAGGAATAGTTTGAAGCCATTTAGTAAATAAACCTTCTCAGTAGGGCCATTGAGATTACGAAACTTTATCTCATTACCAACAAATTTTAGCAGATGAACTCAACGTTTTATCCGCGTGTCCACCAATGGTTGCTTGTATTCCTTCATTAACATGATGGTAGGGTTTATAATGTCTTCTAGACCGGGTATTAAGGAAAAATGGGCCAAATCAATTATTTTACAAATTCAAATCTTTATTTTGCTTACGAATACAAATCTAGAGTCGAAGTTTTAATTTTTCCAACAAATACAAATTTACAATTCGAATCATAAAATTATTTACGAATACAAATTTTGAATTCAAATCTTCATTTTGACTATGAGTCCCTAATATAAAACTCGAATATAAGTATATTACAAGATATGATAACTAACTCGTAATATTTATACTAAGTTTTTGACAGGAAATTTAATTACTAGGTACACGTTAACCAATTTTTGATTTAATACATTCCGTAGAATGATAAATTAATTATATGGTGTAGGGTTGATTGGATTGTGTTATAAGTTTTATTATAACTAGTTAATCATACATAAGAATAATTAATTGAAAATGGGAATTGAACCTGGGACTTTTGGCTCTGTACTTCAATTCTCTACCATTGAGCTATCCATAGTAGGCCGGACTTGACACGCACTAAGTGTGACTATGAAACTGGCCTTAAGTTTGGTAACTGGTGAAAGTGTCCACCACTCGGAGCGATTAACAATCACAGTCCACGGTGACTTGTAACTGACAGTATGCTGCCATGCACTCACGAATATTAATTCATATGTATCTCAAACTGACACGTGATGTTTATCCACGATCATTCCTGATAACTGAATCAAATTCAATTATTTATAAATAATAATATTTATCACCGCGTCTTACTACCCGTTCGGGTTATACGCTTTAAGTACTAATTACGCTAATGTAATAGGAATTGGGAAGGTTGAATTGGAGGAAGTGAACCCGCATTTGCGTGGAGGTAGAGTGGAAAACCATTTAGGAAAAACCACCCTCATTTCACCCGACCGAGATTCGAACCTCGATCTCTTCGTCCTCAGCGGTCGAGCTCAACACGACAAGCGCGTTGGCCAACTACGCCCCCGAGGTGGGTAATTATTTATAAAATTAAAACCAGTAGACCGGAATCAATCCAGTGACATTTGGCGCTACCATTGAGTCACTGAGCAATGCACTGTGATTTTATATGGCTCTTAGTGATCAATTATTTCACCAGCTACCACACTTACGACTCAATACACCAACTATAGCAGGCTAGCTCTGGATATGAGATAAACCGGGATGGATCAGTGGCAAAACATTGACGGTCAAAGCCAAATGTCCCAGGTTCGATTCCCGTGTCCAGGATGTCTTTTAGATATAAGGACTGGAACCTTGGACGAATCTGTTTGTGATACAAATGAATTACTCATCAATAAACTTAATAATAGCCTCTAACTCAAAACCAATATTGGTAATACTTTTTAAAATCTATTTATATTTTGAATTCTATATGTTATCAAACTCTCCAATGACAAATATCCTTATAGTTGCTAAGATTCCAAGGTTTGAAGTTTTCATTCCTATTTTTGAAAATGTTATTTTACATCCTTCCCATATCTCGACCTGTGTACTTTTTTTTTTACGCTTCTGTGGTTGAAAATGACGTCCCTTTGTGAAAATCTCCGCTTCAAAAGCGACTGGCAGGGACGAGATAGACCAGAACCAAAAAACTCATCCACCCCAAATACTTTTGTGTCACGACGTCAGTATTTGTATAGCTACGACTTTAGTTGCGTCTCTTGACAAGTCGGGGAACCATTATGATGAAGAACAATACTGATTAATGGAATACAAACTTTTTTTTTAAAGGGAGAATTATTCATCACAAATGTTTATTAGACAAACAAACCAGCATACATGGTTAAAATGGTTATTTTTAAGATATATTTTATTTTGTGTTCCAAGTCTCACCGTACATCTGGGCCACGCGCATTTAATTATACTGACTAATGGGGAATAAATAAGTACGATAGAATTCATAGTGAGTAGACACACATTCAAATGGAGGGAGTGTAGGAAGCTATTTTGGAAAAACTGCCCTTAGTACATTCTAATTAATTTCTAAATAGGGGTGACCTGGCGGTCTAGGGGTAAGGTGTCTGACTTCTGTGCTGGCGGCCGGGGTTCAAGCCTCGGTCCCGGCAAAGATTTATCTGATTACCAAACCCTTCATTCACCTCTGACAAGACATCTTGTGAATGTGGGGAATTACAGGCCTCCACCGTGGTTCGTATTCCACGTTAAACTGTAGGTCCTTCATTTCATCTCACAATCACCCTACCATTACAAATTAGCGTAAGTGCATATAACCCGAACGGGTAGTAAGACGTGGTGCTAATAATAATAATAATAATAATAAGTTCTAAACATTATCTCCTCTCTAACGGAAATCCAAAACTCACTTTTAAAGCCATTCATGACATTTTTCTCCTCTTATTTGCTTGTGATAGGAAGGTCTGGGCTTGAGAACTTGCTATTTGTCCAAAGGGAGAATTTTCTTAAATATTTTCCCACGCTACCTCCACGTAAATGAGGGTGTATTTACTCAAAATGATACCTTCTTCATCCCTACTCCATTATTGTAACTATTCGGATATCTCTATCAGGTAGTAAGACTCAGTTCACACACACCTAAGGTAGCCTAGTTGGTATAGTAAAAAGAACGGGCTTCAAAATACGGTCAAATGTATCCTTATTTATTATGATAGCAATCTTATTATAAGCAATATAAATAAAATATCATACACGATTGTGATATCTTTGCTTAAGCCCTTCTACACACATTGATGTATAAGAATCTTTAAAATACATCTTTTTCAATTTTAATATAATAGATACTATAAATAGTAGTTTTAGTTGTAGATATTCATATTTCTCAATCAAAGTTGTTCACAAACGAAAAATAAAAATGGGTAGGTGTAATCTGTAAAGCTCATTATATAATACGTTAATGTATTATTAGTTAAATATTGGAATTAACAACTTTTTATGAACATTAATTCAGTTTTATTGGTAATCACCTTAAAACAAATTACCAATTTGACTGCTATGTGTTAATAAAATAATTATTAATCAGTTAATGGTGACTATTATGTATAAAGCGAAACAAATTATTAATAGTATTTTTTTAGTTTTATTGGTCTGTCTGTTCAAATTATTGAGTTGATCTGGTTAAATTAAATATATCTATTATTATTATTTTTAATATTATTATTAGTACCGCTTCTTACTACCCATTCGGCTTATACGCAAACATTTCTTACCTTTTTTTTGTGCGAATGAATTAAATGTGTTGACGTAATATATAAGGGAACTATTTTTTAAAAAAAATATTCTCGCTTGAAAAAAATTGTATCAGCACCAATGAGAACGCGGACAAAGGCACCAGTCTTGCCTATTCTGGTTGGTACGATGATGGGAAAGGGGAGGGGGGGGTATAAATCCTGACGGATGTACTGATGTGGGGTTTTCCACTCTCTCTCAATACCACCATCGGAATATTTCCTCTAAATTACAACTACTTTATATTCCTTAAACACACTCTACTGAGACTTGAACCCTGACCTCTCTGTCACTGAAAAACAAGTAAACAATAGAAACTCCTTTTACTGAGTACACACAAATGCGGGGCTTACAACAATAATTGAGATATAAATATAATCAATGTTTTTAATAAATCGTATATTTGGGATATTATTACCATAAAGAAATCCTTTCTCTATGGTATTACAATGTCACGTAAATTTTATAATCGACCCCGTGGTTTATTGATCATTGCACCTGGATATGGACATAGAGGTCCGGGATTCGATTCCTGGCTGGTAGTTTTGGTATTTTTCCCTCAAAGGGAATGATCCCAATGGTCACAAAGGTTTGGTTAACTATGCTTAGGATAGGTTAAGACTCACATCAACTCCACAACTTTATAATAATTATAATCATATTACATCATTGTTGGTACGTGCAGACAACCTTCATAGGTGCACACTGGGTGACGTTCAGTGCCAGCAGAGCTACGGATAGTCTACAATCAGGTGACCGATATGAATGTCATGTACACTCCGTCAAGATTGAAAGGTAGCATTTTATTGGCTCATCCCGCGAGGTATGGTATACCTCCACACATGACTGCAGAATAGTTTGCCTAGTTACGCCCAAGGCTGGGGTTAAAGAAGGCCTTAAGTCCTTAAATTATTTCTTGACTGTTGGGAAGGAGTGATGGTGGAGGTGTTATGTCTCTTAGCGATGCCCGAATGGTTTGATATAGTAAAATAATTTTACTTTATTGTTCTGATCATGATAAAGTAGATAATTATTATTTACATACTAAGTTAATTAATTATGTTTGCTCTCATTAACATACGGGCTGGTATTTTTTTTAGCTATTAAAAATGTAACCCCGTCACACTGTTACCAACATTGTTTGGTTTTACAGGTTAACTTTAAGCAAGTCTTCATTACTGTTTATAGGCAATTATAATGTATTAATGATTAATTATTATCATACACACATGTAACATAAATATAAGATTAACTCTAAGAGATTTTTACTTTAGTTGTAAGAAGCTAAGTTTGAAGAAAATTATGTAATTTAAGGGTCCCAATCCTGATTTAAAATATTTTATATTAATTCCGGGTGGACAAAAAAAAATATATTGGTAAAATCTTATCAATTGGACATATTTTAGTTATAAAAGTGAATTTATCTGTTTCTTCAAACTTATTATTACTGAGTATAATTTGTGAAACCATAATTCGATTCCATACTTTATATAATGCTACCATAATGGTCACAAATAGGAAAAGGTTTTGATAAATACTTTGACTGAGAAAAATTGTGATTTATTAAGATTTACGTTGATTATAATTTATTAGTAAATTTCATGTTAACTGTGATTATTTTTGTCAAATCTGTTTTTTTTTTGACTAAATATTTCTGGAAGTTCAATCAATAGAACTGGCCATGTCATAGATAAGTAAGTATTAATATAATATCAGCGTGAGGATGATTAAATAATAATTAAAAAGCGAGAATAAATATTGTTTTGGTTTACGAGCTTAAAACCACTTTAAATGATATCTTTGCCATTTAAGAATTTTGTATATAAATATATTTAAGTAAAAAAATATTGTAGTTCTCTACTGTTTTTAAGATTATCTGTCTATAGCCAAAGATAACTGGAATTTCTTAACCGATTGCGGTCCATCCGGATGTCTGCTAAGGGAGGATCTTGCATACATACAGCCAGGGTTTAGTTTTCCTTTAAAGATAGGGCCTGATTTATTTATATCTGTAACTTAGTCTCTGGAACCACTTGACCAAATGCGGTGCGGTTTTTGTTTTTGTACTGAACCAATATCTAGGCAGGTTTTAGCATTATTTGTGTATAATCAGATGTTTCTGTGTGAGTTCCAGTGAAAAGGCCAGCCAATTGCTTGCATACATTTCGGGAAACACACATTTACTGTATGAAAGTTTTTATTATTCTGTGGAGTATCTATTCAGACAATTTTATTATAGTAATTATACTTGAGTGTTTTGGTGTGAGTCCCGGTGAAATGTCAGCCGGATATTTGTATATATCTATGGAACCACTTAACTGATTGAAATGTAGTTTTTTTTAGAATATTTATCCAAGCAAGTTATAGCATGATTTAATCATATTTTGTGTTGTGAGTCTCGGTGAAGGTCCAGCCGGATATTTGTCAACAACTGATTCAGTAGTTAATTCCATTCTGTAGGCTATCAACCAGAGAAAATTGTAGCATGATAGACTTTTAGGTCTTATGGTTCGAGTCCTTGTTAATGTTTTGGATGGATGTTGTGTGTATTTTATCTAGGATATTTACAACAACATAAGCGATTGTAGTGCACGATTTTCAACTAGGCTTACGTAGTTTTTATATACAGGCAGGTTTTAACATTAGTTTAACCAGGTGTTTTGCTGTGAGTCCATGGAAATACCAACAGGCCTAGCTATAATGGATTTTGTGGGTCATCCGGAAGGTTAAATTCCGTTCTTCCGTGAAGGGGATTATAAAGTCAAGAAAGAACTATAAGAGAATATTTATATGTAACGTAATATTATCTATTTCAACCACCTTTACTACTAATTACTGGGGGATAGTGATGAAAAAGATACACATTAAAGATGATGTAGCGACATTTGCTTGGATAGAATTTGGGAAACAATTTAGGAAAATGTGTTTCAATATTCCCGGCCAAGATTAGAAACCTGTTTTATCCATCACTGAAAATGGACCATTTGTGAAAATTTTTGTTCGCATGAACACCGAAGCAGTATAGTATAAATTATTTAGCGTATTTTCTAGAATATTTATTTTACTTTGTAATTCTGTTTAATATAAGATAGTAAATATTTTATTTTGTGAGTTTTTCGAGCATATATCACACTGGTTTATAATCTGTTATTAATTTGGGGCTTTCTTTTTTAAGCCAGGCAGTTCTCCTCCCCAGCCAAACACCTTGAGAGAAAGGTATTGTCATTAAAGTAGGGCAGAGATGACCAACACACGACACTAATGGCAAGCAAAGTCATTTAAAGTTCCACCCTTAGAGTCACCGTAGATTAAATCCTATCAAATCTATTACACAAGAAAACAAATAGATAGGTTATTTCGGTCAACTTCGCTTGTTGCTAAAATTTGTTCATACCCTATTCCAATCTCTAAAAGTCCTATTTTTTACTGTCCACGATGGTGAAAGAGGGCAGTAGTCAGGTAAGGTTTGAGTTTTTGGGGTATAGTTACACGCACAATGCGAACAGCGTAGAATGTAGATCGTGGTATGACAAAAAATAATGTTGGCTACCCCTGAACTCCTAGTTTTGAAACTTGCAAAACAAAAACCCTTCGCTACTTATTATCTCGCAAATCGCAGGCTGTACCAAAACAGATCTAGTTTTGAAAGGTTGCTAATCTCGTGCTATTCGGCTTGGCGTTGTTTCGCTTGTGAATGAGTTTTAAATCTGACAACACTGTAAATCCTTGACGTTCCAAAGGATTAAATTGAAGAGATGCTACAATCTGCCAAACTACAAGATACGTAAGTGAAAGTAAACACTATTATTGTATTGGGTGCATCGTGTTATTCTATTTGTTTGGTTTATTAGGAAACCATCTTCCATTTGATTGCATCCAAGTTTATTGTCTCAAAAATTTCTCGGTTTTTATAAGTATGAGTTAAACGTTTAGAATATTCCAATTCTTCTCTATTTCATTAGGAAGCGCGCTTGTCTGAACCTCAGGAGTTCAAAAGATCAATTACATCTAGAGTACGATGATTTAGTTTTATGCCGGAATAAAAAAATCACTTGATAATAATTTGAATTTAGTAAAATATTATTTTATTTTCTCAACCATTTTTAAAACTTAAATATGCATTAAATGTTTTACCATGCGATTAATAATTAGCTTTCTTAGCTTTATTTTTAAATGTGTTCATTTTTATATCATAAACCCTTCAATTTAATTTTTTAAATAATCACCTATATACAAAATTTCAAATTTAATGTACTGATTTTAATTTACTACCTAGTTAAATTATTTTTAAGTGAGAACTTTGTGGTATTCTATGTATGCTCAAATACCTTATACACTTCTAAACAAAATATTTAAAAATAATAATATGCTGATTAATACAATAATTTAAAATAAAGTTTTTTCAGTCTGACAAATTAAAAAAAAATGGACTCTCAGGATTCGAACACCTGATCTCTATGACATTAGAATGTCACGTTATCACCTCAGTTAAACTGGCAGTTTCATAAATTTAAAAATAATTTAAAAATATATTATTATAATTTTACAAATATATTTTTATTGAAGTATAGAACAAATTGTCCAAAGCAATCTTATTTTTTACTTCTGTAAAACTATTTTGTACAATATTAGAATTATTAAAACAAAATCACTATCAGAAGGCAGCAACTGAAGAAGGAATGGCGTCCGAACCGAACGGGCGGTCAGACGCGATGAAGAAAAAACAAATACAAATTTGCTTAAGATCGAATGCCTGATACACCACATGCAACAGTAGTTCATGGAATGTTACAAGGCAAACCCATCGAATAAATTAATTTCTTATATCCAACTTCAGTTAAAACATGATTTCTTAAACCTCTCCCTTGAATCGTAGCCAAGAACAATATATAATTAGTGAGGACCATATAGTAATTTTAAACTCATAAAGAAAACTAAATAGCAACCGTAAATTCATACTACATTTTTATTTAGAGAATTTATCCACAATATTCACTTTAATCCCTTTTTTTAATATTCGAACTACGCTGCCACATTTTCTAATTTAACGAATAAAATAATATGTTCATGTCATGTAGAAACGTAATTTGCAAATAAAGTAGAAGAAATATACAAAAACTGACGATGAGAGCATAATGTCAGATATTAACCAGAATAAAGTTAATTTTGATTAATAAACAATTATTTTCAAATTAATTATGTATTCATATGCGTACATTTTAACACAAGTTTCGAACCTTGCTCTACACTTAATGATTATCTAGAATACACAGAATGAGAAATCATTTAAGAAATACCAACTAATTAAACACAATCAGGATTCAGGCCCTGACTTCCTTGTCTCAGGCAAAATTGACTAAATTAACTTGACATTCAAGCCATTGTCTTCCTCATTCTTCTTTATATAAGATCCTCCCCTATCGCCAATCCTTATTTCGACCCTCCCAGAAAACTCTCTTGTGTAATACCTCCTTGAATTTGGAAGCCTAGCCTGTAATATGCAATTGAATAACTACACTGTAAACTATCAACAGCGCATGGCTAGAGAGGACAATACTTATAATGTGTTTGGTGAAGGTAGGCTGGCCTGTTAAACCACATAGAAAGATTGTTCACTGTACTCGTTTCACGGCATCGACTGATAAGCACTGACTCTAAGGCCAAACAAAACAAACTGAAAAAATATCATTCAATAAGAAGCAGTATTCAGTCGATCCGTTGATCCCATGTTCTAGGACGCTACTCTCACAATATACTAGACTGACAATGACGGGGATATCCAGGTTCAATCCCGGTTGGGTACACTGAGAGGTACTTTTCCTAAATGGTTTTCAACTCTCCCTCCACGCAAATGTGAGCACACGTCTTTTAAATTGAGCCTTCCTCAGCATTAAAACATTAGAGTAAATAGTATACAGGCGTAAAACCCGAATGGGTGCTGTGTGTCGCTAATATATATGTGGGTGTGTGTTTTTGTTTGTTATTTGGTTCTGAACCTACATCACGTGGAATTATCTAAATTTACATATTATTTTATTGCTCCCTTAAAAAAAGGAATATGCACATATAAAGTGTTCTATTCCATGGTTATGAAGCAAAAACTATTTTAAAATGTTAAAACGTAGAATTAAAAAATAAATAATTATACGTCTTAAAGTAACCAATTTAGCATGAAGAGCCTTACCTATAGTTTAATGTAGTCCTACATCAATAAATCTTTACATCTTTACTCAAAGGGGTAGTATATAGGTGGTGATTAAAATTTACTTGTAAATTGTTTTCACCTCCTTGGTATCAAACCTATCCTGAGCTTATAAACACACTTTTTCCCACTACATTGTAATGTATGGGATTGGGAAAATAAATATTTAGGATTAAGATATGCTTATACAAACTAGCCAAGTGGAGCCAACCTTTGAGCTAAATAAAGACCCTTCTGGTTTATAAGATAACAAATATATAAACGCAAACAATTGATTAGTTGCTAAACGAACCATACGTATCTAAATAGCATACAATTCTATCCCAGTTTGTCGAAGATGGGAAAATTAGGACTAGAATCTCAGCAAAAGCCTATTGACGTTGTTTATTCATGAATTGTTTCGAACCTTTCCTCCATGTAAATATGGATACACCCACATTAAATTCAATCTTTTTTACCATAACTCACTAGTGTATTAATATGCGTATAGCCCAGACGGGTAGTAATATGTGGTTGTTAATTTTGTTTGATATATACATTTATTTTAACATATTTTTTCTATACAATCCCTTTCTTTGTAGCATGGAAAATCGCAATATGATAAATTGTCTACGTTTCTTTGAATGTTTTTGAATATAGAATATTTTAAATTTCATTACAATCTCTGAAACGTCAAACAAACAGATATGAAGTGGATATTATAATTTAAACCTAAATATCTCAAAATCCTACAAAAGAGGGTCAAAATCTCATCAAAATAAATTAATATTATAACGAAAGCAATACGAGTGAGCTGTGTGAGTAATAGTTTTGAATGCCGGGTGCACGACAGAAACCCAGGGCACGCAACTCATTCCAGGTGCGGGACGAACATGACGGTTAGTCTCCATAAATATAATAATAATAATAAAAATAATAATTGAAATTAAGGAAGGACAGAAATGGTTTCTAAACCTAAGGGTTTTCTCACTAACCATAACCATATCATCAAATAAATTGCAAGAAGTGCATGTATATGTTTATTATAAATATCATAATTAAATAAATAAATAAATATATTTATGTAACAAGCTAAACGTATTATGTAGACATATATAATATCTCCTTCATTAAATTCACAGTCTGTAATGAACTAGGAGGATTTAAGTTAAGATTGTCTTTACATTCAATTAACAACCATTCTTTAAAATAAATAAAATAGAGAATCATTTAGCTTATTATTTTTCACCTGAACTTTGCATACGAGGTTACTCAATATTATCCTAATACGAACCCTGTAACTACCTAACATATGCATTAAATTACTCATAATTTTTCAACATAATCAAAATGAGAGTCGTCCAAAATTTCTAGCATATCTCATAACAACCTAAAATCATATTACCCTAAATTTATCAATCACAATGTTAAAAATACAAGAAAGTAAGCAAGAAAAATTAATAAGAACGTCTAACTTAAATATTACGTAGACAAGAAAAATTTAACCAGCATAATAAAAAAGGTAAGATTAAAAATTTATATTCTAGATCATCTTTTCTTTTATCTATCAACTCAATAGTGATATCCCAATATTAATTCCTACAAACTAGGCTGATATAAATAAGTTATACCCCTTAAATACAACTTGAAAAATTTAAGTTTTATAAGATTCAAACAGTTACTAATTTTAATACAATAATATAATAACCTGCCAAAAGGGAATTTTGAAATATAGCAATAAAAATATGTACGCCAAAAATAAATTTACCCTTACATTTTATAAATAATAATGAAGCCTTGGCTTCGTCCAATTAAGTCCGAGCAATGTCCAGGAGTGCCGGACGCTTACCTACACCGGTCTTATATACGATTTGCAAAACTCAGGGAACACGGGAAAAAAGGGAAATAAAGGGAGTGGAACCAAACAGTATTATACACCGGGAGGGAAATTCGATTGACAGAATGAGCTTTTACTCATTTCTCTAAGCAATTAGAATTTTTGGGCACTTTGAAGGACAGACATATATTTTCTTCTCGAGATCTTTGGAATGGCTTGAGTACATGGCGACCTCTAGCGGACAAGGCTAGACTCCTAGGCGGAGCTGGTCAGTTGTCTGTGCGGTGGAATTGCGGTCGGTAGTGTTGTCGTCTCTCTCGGTTCGGAGTACAGTTCAGCCAGGATGGTGAAATGGAGTGAGTATTTGTGATCGTTGACTTGATCTCTTTTTCCTTGTATCCAAATGCTACAAATATTATGATTATTGTTTGGCAATGAAAAGTTATAACAAGTGGAAAACTAAAGAGTAATACTATATGAACTAAGACTATATTATTCTACTTTATATATACGTGGATATTGTCAATTATAATTAAGATCAATTGACATTTAAAAATTAAATTTTTACTAATACACACCCACGACCTAACTAACGATATAATTAGTTTTAAGAATACAATCATTATAATAAAAAATATTTTTACCACCCTCAGAATATTGTGAACGCCAAACTTTTCACTGCCACGCCATGCCTTTAACTTCCAATAGGTCTCGGTTTAAAAGCGACTCTTCTACCACCGGTCTCATTCATTACCCCATGCTGCAAACCAGCAAATTTCGTCATCGCTTGTCAGGCCACCACTTCACCGGAGACTAGTAGTCCAATCATATTGATATTTAAAATCTAAAATTGAATAGATGAAATTCATACAGACATAAATAACAGCACAACAATGGGGTAGAATGAACCATAAATATTAGGAAACATCTAACATATCCGGTTGGAGCTTCTTTGGGACTCACTACAAAACACCTGATTTATCATGCTAAAACATGCCTGGATTAATATCCTACCAAAAAATAAATATTACAACGTGATCGGTTTGGTGGCTTCAGATATATATATACATACAAATATCCGACTGATACCTCACCGGGACTCACACCAAAACGTCCGATTAAAATTATTATTCTAAAAAATTCCAGGTTAAATACTCTACAGGATAATAAACACTACATCACACTAATTGTGTAGTTCCATAAATGTATACAAACTATCGGCTGGCCCTTCAACGGGACTCACACCGAAACACTTGTTTGTACACAAATAATGCTAAAACCTTCATGGATATTGGCTCAGTATAAAAGTAAAAACCGCACTTTAATCGGTTAAGTGGTTCCAGAGATCTTAAGTTAAAGATATTATTATTATTATTATTATTATTACCGCGTCTTACTACATGTCTACTACGCTAATTTGTAATGGTAGGGTGATTGTGAGATGAAATGGAAGACCTACATTTTAACGTGGAATCCGAACCATGGTGGAGGCCTGGCATTCCCCACATTCACAAGATGTCATGTCAGAGGTGAAGGAAAGGTATGGCAATAAGATAAATCTGTGCCGGGATCAAGTAATGAACCCCGGACCCTCAGCACAGAATTCCGAAATCTTTCCCCTAAACCACCAGGTCACCCAGCTATAAATAAATCTGGCTGTAATTTAACGGAAAATCAAACTCTATCCGTATGTGTGCAAGATCCTCCCTTAGCAAACATCCTAATGAATAGAAATAAATGCACCGCAAACGGTTATGAAGTTCTGGGTATCTTTGTCTATAGACAGACATTCTTAAAAAACAATACAGAAATACAATATTTTTTTACTTAAAAATATTTACATTTCTAACCTTAAAAAAGAAGAGATATCATTTAAAGTTTTTTAAACTCGTAAGCCAAAATATATATTTCTCTATGATTTTCAATTATTTAAACCTTTTAGCTTTGATATGGTTTTAATATCTATCTACGACATGGCCTTTTTTATTGTTTGTATTCCCAAAATTGATTTAGTAGATAAAACAGGTTAAAAACAGAACACAGTTAATAGTATACATTAAATTTATTTAAAAAAATTATCATCAACGTAAATCTTAATAAACCACAGTTTTTCTCAATCAAAGTACTATCAAAACTTTTTCCTAATAGTTATATTGTGACTGTTATGGTAACATTAAATAAAGTATGGAATGAATTTATGGTCCCACAAAGCTATACACAGTTATAACTTTGAAGAAACAAATAAATATACTTTTTAAACTAAAAAATATGTCCAATGGATAAGATTTTATCAAATACATTTATTTTATATAACACGGAAATAATTTTATATACACTATTTTAAATCAGGATTGGGACCCGTAACTTATACATGTTTTTTTTAAACTCAGATTATTACAAATAAAGTAAAATTCTCTTACAGTTAATCTGTTATTTGCGTTACATGTGTGGAATATAATAATTAATCATTAATAAATGTATAATTGTTCTATACACAGTAATAAAGATTCTGAAAAGGGAGAGACTTGCTTTATGTTACTTTGTAAAAACAATTAATGTGGGTAGCAGTGCCAAATTTTAATAGCCAAAAATATGGGAGCCCGCATGTTAATGAGAGCAAGCATAATTAATTAATTAACTAAGAAACTAATAATTATTGATTTTATCATGATCAGAACAATAAAGTAAAATTAATATTGTAAATCAAACCATTAGGGCATCGCTAAGAGACATAACCCCACCCCCATCACTCCTTCCCAACAGTCAAGAAATAATCTAAGGACTTAGGGCCTTCTCTAACTCCGGCCTTGGGCGTAGCTAGGCAAACTATTTTGCAGTCATGTATGAAGGTTTATGATACCCCTCGGGCTGAGCCAATATGTTGTTACCTTTCAATATCGACGGAGTGTACCTCCTCCGTGTCATATATCCCATACGATTAAAAGAAAACATTATTTTATAAACGTTATTTGATCAAATAAGTTGACGATACATTAAATATTTTCCATAAAATAACTTATTTTAGAAACATTTCACTAAAGAACTGCATTATAGAACATGTCCTGCATAGTTATCAAAGATTAACCTATTCATGAAAATCATTTAAAAACTTTAATTATTTCACAGTATAAGTCAAGTATGTCGAACACGTTAGGTAAAGTGTTCGCTTCAAAAGTCGATGGTCTTGGCTTCAAACCCGGCTGGCGTTGACGTTTTTTTCTTGGGCAATAAAAATCCATAGCATGGTAAATTTCCTTATTAGGGGAAGTAGAGCCGTTGGCCCCAAGTCGATTGTGGAATATAAAATAACCTTAGAGGTTAGTTAAAATACATTTACTGGCAAAATTGGAAGGCCTTTCTACGCTCGCTTATATGGATTCAATATGGAAGGTAATGGGGAATCATAATACTTTTTGGACTCCCCTAGCACATGCGATTTCTACCAGATGGTGCAGGAAGCACTAGCCAGCCGTAAGTCTGAGTTCTTGCCCCCCGCTCTCTATGGATATAAATCACATCAAACTAATTTGCAGTTTTTGATTTAAGACAAAATAGAAATAAAATATGTTCTTATATTATACAAACTCTACACTTAGGATATAGCATAAGTGTTTTTTACGTTCTCGCTATCTTATAGGTAGAGAAATTATTATGATCGTTAAAAATCTAACTCGGAATTTTGATGAATGCTGACGTTTCATGACCCACCGAATCCAAAAAGTTGTTTTTAAATCTCCATATGTCTGGCTGTTTGTCTGTACCTCCAACTAGAGCCTAAACCATTTTACAAATCGGGCTAAAACTTGATATATAGGGTTTTCATAGGGTTTCTCTGAGGGTTTTTGGAAATGGATACCTAACCCTAAAATAAGGGTAGTTTACTGAAGGGCAAAAACAGAATAATTAATTTTTCTTAAAATCAGCTCTAACCATATTTATTAAATAGGATTTCTAAACATTTATTAATACTACAAACAAAATGGCTACCCTCAATATTTTGGCAATTATATTTTAAGGGTGCTGGTCTGATGCATAATTTTTTTTTATCGTATCTCCATAACTCTTGGAGATATGAAATTACATATCATTGCATATATGTAGGGTTATTTATAATACAAACCTTTTATTTGAAACATATTTGCATATAGCTCGCGCGAACACTAAAGGTAAAGTATTGCAACCGTATACAAATTCTACCTGAAATTTTGATGGATGTCAACGCCTCATGACCTCTCCTCCCTCCCCCCTTAACCCTAATAAGTGGTTTTTGCAATGCCGTCTGCCTGTGTGTCTGTTCAACCCTAAAATTAAGAGTAGATTAATAAAAAAAAGAGATCGATGTTCTCAAAATCGACTCTAACGATTTTGATTAAATTTTATATCTTGACATTGTTTATCATTATTAGCAAGATGTAATTTCTCATTTTCTCTTAAAACTGACTTTTAGTGTAGCTTACGTGAGGTAAATTTTCCAATTTTCATCATTTCTACGCAACTATTTGAGATATTGAATAGCTTATCATTGTAAAGTTGTAGTAGTATTAAATATAAAAATCTTTTATTTTAAATATATTTTTATAAAATTATAATTTCTGAGTTATAAGCAAATGTATATATTTTTTAATTAAGCTCTTTGAAAATGAATTTGATTTCTTAGCTCTTTGGTGGATAAAGATAATTTCTCTTTTTTCAATTTTTCTGTAAACAGTGTTCCTAGTTCTTAATGTATATTATTTCATTTATGATTTTTTATAAAGTGTTTTACAACAATGTATAGACTTATCATTTGGTTTCCTAAACCTTATGGGTTTTTATTATTCAATTCATAGAATTAGATTTATTGTAATTTCTTTGGTGTTCACAGATGTTATTATTTTCTTAAAGTTTCTGTAGAAGTGTATGCTTTTTGATTGATTCTTTTTGGTGAAATGTAATCATGATCTTTTTAATTTTTCTCGACCTATTGGATAAATAAGTATTGTGATTGTTAAAAATAAATTTAATTCTATATTTTGAAAATTATAGCATTCACCCACTAAAACATATAAGTGGTTTTCGCAATACCGAATATCTGTATATTTGTTTGTCTATAATATAAATAACCATATATAAGTATAATATAATATATATTATAGGAAACACTGATACAAATTTATATTGTTACCAGCCTCAGTGGTGTACTTGTCTAACTCATTAGTTTCGTCTTGAGCTCGACTGCTGAGGACGGGGAGATCGAGGTTCAAATCTCTGGCGGGTGAATTGGAGGTGATTTTTCCTTAATGTTTTTCCACTCTCCCTCCATGCAAATATGGGTTCACTTCCTCTAGGATCAACCTTCCAAATTGCAAATCTATTAATGAAATTAGTGCTTAAGCATATAAGCCGAACGGGTAGTAATATGCAGTGCTAAATAAAGAATCATCCCTTCTGACAAATATGATGTTATACTTTTAGAAGATTTTAACTATAATGTGACTGAACATAAATATATTTTAGTTAGAATTAATCAGCAAATATAGTTTGAAACCCATTCTGAAGTCTAATGAGTCAACGACAAACAACGATAAGCAGTCATTGTCAGCTGTCATTTTCAGTAATTTGACAATAACCAGATTTGGAGTGTATGAAAGCTGTTTTTCAGGTCATTAACCTACTTACTGAGAGTTTATAAACTAGTTTCCCGACTCTATGACTGCTTTATTATCTGGAAATACATGCATCTAGATTGTTTATATTCATAAAATTAGAGGTCAAATCTTTTGTCCTGTTTTCAAGTTTTATGACTATCTATTAATTTGATTTTACCTTTATACAAACAACAAAGAATAATTAAAAAACTAGTATTCACAATAATTTATATTACAATTTCATATTTTTCAATAGTTATTAATTCCTTAGATTTATTTTTTCTTCCCTCCATTCATCTTTAGTAAATACAATTTTCATAAATTGGAACATGCGAAGCAGATCCCAGTTTCCAAGCTGTCAGCAAATGGTTCAAATTTAATATTATTAAAGTTTTTGAAATATGAAATTGTTTGAAATGCTCTTTGGTAGAAAAAGGTGCGCCTCTGTTCTCAATGTTTCTATATCATTGTATATTATTTTATTCGTGTTCATATGTGGAGTGTTGATGATACAATGTAATGTACATTATTCCGTTCAGAAATCTTACGAGTTTTTAGTAAATGTATCTTTATTTTAAAATAAAAAGAGAGAAAAGTCTGTGTGGTGCGCTGTAACATTTATTTTAACTAGCAAGGCAAATTTAGCAAATTTTTATTTATTTAGCACCCCACCTTACTATCCGTTTGGGTTATAAGTTTGTTTACTAATTAACTTAATGGGATAGAAATTCGGAAGGTTGAATTGAGCGGAAGTGAACTCCATTTGCTTGGGGGGAGAGTATAAAACCATTTAGGAAAAGCTACACCCAGTTCATCCGAGTGGGAATTGAACCTCGATCTCCCCATCTTCTGTAGTCTAGCTCAACAATAAACAAGCGTTTCAGTTAACTACGCCACTGAGGCGAGTTCTTTGGTGATCAAATTTTTAAAAGTTTTATGATCAAATCGTAAATATTTTTGACATGATTAGCACTCCTTTTTGTAATTACATACATTTTTGTACAAACATATAAGAAAATGAAATGTAGTGTAATAAAACAATTTTTTTAAAGGTGATGCCAATTTTTGTTATCATAAACATCGCAGTGTAATACCTTACTATGAAACCTGTGCACTTTGCATCAATATTATATGTCGTACAAAGTGTATTAGCTATTTTATCAGTTAGGTTTCTGTCAGGTCATGTCACAAATATTAAATTTGATTAGCACTCACTTTTTCTCCCCTTAAAACCTATCCCGTTCTCTACACTACATCCCAAACTTCTGTTTTTACCGCATTTCTTAGTTGCCTAAGTGGCGCCGGTTTTATGCAAATTATGGATATGACGGTGTCATACACATACTCTGATGTAGCCACAGTTTCACCCTCAACCCCTCTCACTCCTACCCCCACAAAAACTCTTCCTTTAACGTCTGTCAATCACACCTACACCCCTTAAATGCACCTCTCCTTTTCTACCAATTTCATTATCAAGTAAACTTTAGCAAGCTGTAGGTCGATTGCCTGCCCTCACTTGACTTTTGCAAAAAAAGTAAAAAAAGTTCTTTTTTTATTTTAGAGAAGGGCAGTTAAGTTTGGGTATGAGGGAGGAAGGGGATGAAGGGTTCTACATTCGTGAAGAGAGATTAATGAGCAAGTTGCTCCCTATGACGATATTTACTTCATCTATTTCCAGAATTTTTTTGACATATGGCAGAATGATTTGTGTGTGTGGACCTTTTTTAGTTGTGAGCCATTTGTTTTTAATTTCGATATTTATTTTTGTATACAATTTTCACTTTTGATTGAAAATAAATAGTAACAAATATACAATTACGTTTGGTTAAAAATTGATCGAAATTAATTTTTCTATAGGGAATATATTAGTTACACTTAACATAGCTGCAATATTTTTGTAAAGGAATTCATACTGGTTCAAGCCCAAATCAAGGAAATATAATCATTTAATTTTTAAATGAGGAAGAAGAGTTTTCTGATTGGGATGCTATTTATTGTTCACTTCTTAAAGACAAAGAACATATTTTAATATTAATACAAACTAACTTAGCTTAGGACAACCACAACTATCTACAAAATATTAACTGATTGTATGGCACAGATAATTAGTAAATTTATTCGTCTATGTCTCCCAAGTTCGAACGAAATTTTTGTCGTCAGCTAAATTGTTCAATGGGATAAAAACCTCGGTTTAATTAATGCTAGTATTATCTGGCTCGAATTTTATAAAAACAAGTGGAAAGTTACAGAGATGGTTGCAGACTATCATAATAAAATGTTTTCAAAACTTTTTATTGGGAAAAGTTCAATAGAGACTTTGTTGTTTAAGGTTTAATAGTCGAAGACTATTAACCTTCTACATGTTTTGAGCCGTCAGTGTTTAATGCTAATGAAAACGTGTATTTACCCCATTCACACCATGATTAGAAACTTTATAGTACCCCTCTTCCAGATCCATACCATTTTTTATCACATATATAACAGTTTTGTGGAGGTTAAAGCGTTAATGTGAACCTTAGCAAATTTTATAAATACAGAGAGAAATATTTTATTTAATGATTTACAACTATAAAAAATCTGGGTTTCCATGATAATGTAAGAAAATAATAAAAAGCTCGACACTCACTAGAAAATTAGGGTTTTCAATGAAACCCGACTCAGTGGCGTAGTTGGCTAACGCGCTTGTCGTGTTGAGCCCGACTGCTGAGGACGGGGAGATCGAGGTTAGAATCTCGGTCGGGTAGAACTGGGGGTGGTTTTTCCTAAATGGTTTTCCCTAAATGGTTTTCCATTCTTCTTCCACGCAAATGCGGGGTTCACTTCCTCTAATTCAACCTTCCCAATTCCTAATCCATTAGAGTAATTAGTACTTAAAGCGTATAACCCGAACGGGTAGTAAGACGAGGTGCTAAATATATAAATATATTTTCGATGAAAGATACTATTTTTGGAGACGTTCAGGACTCATGAGCTTTAAAATGAGTTTTCGTTTGTAAAATTCAGTTATGCTGTTTTATTTTAGTCTCAACGGCCAGAAATGGGCCTATCAAATAACATAAATCGAATTTTGAAAAAAATATTTTAATAGTTATTAAGGAACGATTAAGTTTATTAAATTTAAATTATGAATTAGAAAGTTTTTGGTAATAATAATCACAAGCTATAATATCTTATTCTGACATATATAATACAATCATTGAGGTTTTAACAAACATCTAAAAAGTTTAAAACATATTAAAAATGGTGGACTTTTGGGTCAAATTTCATTAAAACCATGATATGATATTATATGATATAATGCAAACATACATATATTACTTTTATTAGAAATTAAACAGAATTATTTATAAAATAATTTTTTTAATAAAGAAATAAAATATATATATAAAAATTGAATTATTTCCTTAGCTGAGTCCCCTGTTCCTTGGATATTGCTGCAATACCTGCAACGTTTTGAGCTTCTAGATATTTCGATGCTGCGACGGCATCATCATCAGGTCAGAGCTAAAAGATGTGTGGTCAAGTGTTCCAACATGTTTGAGAGAGGAAACTGTTGAGTGTGTGAATGAGAGAGTAAGAAAGATTACGTGGGAGAGAGATTGTGTGTTTGAAAGAGAGTGTGTGTGAAAGAGAATTTACATGATAGAGTGTGTGTGAAATAAAATAGATGTGAAAGAATGTGTTTGTGTGTGTGAAAGAAAGTATGCGATAGAAAATCTGTGTGAAAAATATATATGAGAAAATATGTGTGAGAAAGATAGTGTGTGTGAACAAGTATGTGTATGAGAGATAGTGTGAGATATGTTTATTAGAGATAATGTGAGAAAGATGTTGAGAGAGAGGAAAAAAAATATTTTGAGTTAGTATGTGTGTGTGTGTGTGTGAGAGAGAGAAAGAGAGAATGTGAGAAAGACTGTGAGAGAGCTTGTGAGATAAGAAGAGAGCGTGTGTGTGAGAGAGAGGGAGAGATAAAGAGGATTGTGTAGAATATTATGAGAGGGAGAAATTGTAAGATAATATGTATGAGAGAGCTAGATTGTGTTAGAGACATAGTGTGAGTTAGAAATGGACCGTGTTTGAGAGATTTTTGGAGAGAGTGTTAGAAAGACAGTGTGTGAGAAAGTGTGTGTGTGTGGAAGAGAATGTGAGTGAGAGGAGCGAGTGTGTGTATGTGTGTGGAGTTATCTGAGGTGCAAAATAAATCACTTTGAAACATTACCCACTCAAAATAAAGTATTAACATGGAAGTATAAGCGAACATTTTTGTATTGAAATGTTATTTGAAAAAAAAATTAACACCAAAATTTGTACCTTTGAACTAGGACAGATGAGGTACATATAATATTATTTCGAAATATTATCAACATACAACCAAAATGAAGTGGTATCTTGGAAACGTGACTGAGTTCATAGGTATTGTGATACTATTTGAAAAAATGAACAACAAAACCAATCAAACAATTAAAATGGTTATCTAAAAACATTTTAAGATCATTTGATCAATTTTTGATATCGTAAGACATATCAAAACACATTTAAATATAAATGTATATTTTTAATACAAGTTTGAAATAAAAAGTAAGACAATTTTTTATCGAAATTGACAACGCAACATTTTAGTTTGTGAATTATAGTAAATATTGTTATTTAAATGCGAATTAACAATATAGACATTCCAACCAAATAAAATATTTTCCCATAGTATGAAATTAATTCTTTCGATCAAATAATTTTAGCAAAAGATGTGATAAAATCAGTTATTTTAACGACCATTTACGATAAGAGGTAATGCAAACAAATCTGTATATTTCTAATTTTCCATTAGATTTCTTCCATTTGATTATTACTATGCATACATTTTTGCCATGGTTTTTAAATTTTTTGCACCAAACATATTAATTAATAGTTGAGTTATTATTTTTAACCAAGAAGAAATATTCTATTTAAAGATATAGAACCATGCACAAATCAGGGTTTCCACGGTGAAGTAAATAAAGAATGTAAAGCCTAAAATCTTTGAAAAAAGAGGGTATTTGGTGGAAACTTCTTGTTTTGCGACATTCTACACCCCTAGCCATAAAAATGAATGGCCGTTTGTCAAAATCGGTTAAGTCATTTTCTTGCAATTTCAATTACTGGAAAAGTTGTTATCAAAATATACAAAAGGGCAGAGGAAAATATTTAAAGATAAAGAATAGGAAGGATAAAAATCAACGATGCAAAGGATATATTTGACTTAATATCAACCGTTTGTTTGAAAAATACACAAATAATTTCCATAATTTCTCTATTTCTTGCACCAAACAACAGAAGTAAGAGTTGCTACTCTTTTTATTTGATTTATCAAACCACTAAGGTAAGTGTTTGGTTGGTATTAATTGTAAAAAAAGAAAACATTTCATTTATATATATATATGCACAAATTAGGATTCCTATTGTGATGCAAATAAAGAATAAAAAGCTGAAAATTCTTTCTAAAAACAAGAATTAAATTGAAAGCTACTTTTCCCCGTACATTTTGGACCCCCAACCTTTAAAATGAGAAGTCGTTTGTCAAAATTTGTTCACTCATTTCCATTTAATGTCTAAAAGAGTAAACGGGCTTATAAAATTATATTTAAGATAATATTATATCAGTCAATGAGTTATAAATTAGCTAAAAATAGTCTTAAACTATTAATAAAACCCCAAGCGCAAAACATATTATTAGGTAAATATAACTAAATTATAGGATTAATAAAAATCACTTACATTATTATTCTATAAAATTAGGAACTCGAAAGTTAATTGTCAAACTTATAAAAGTACGCCACCTATCCCTATCTTGAGCACGTTCTATCCAATCCACCTCATTACACCCTATATCTCTTTCAGGTCCATTCTAATGTTTTTCTTCCATCTGCGTCTTGGTCTTCCCAATGGCCTTTTCTTATTAGATTGCTAGTCAATATCCCGAACAACGTTCTAGATTCTCCCATTTGCTCTGAATATCGTGCCCACCGTAATACGATACTTTGTTATCTCAACAAAGTGTTATAATGAATATAGGATATGTAACTCAGGATTATGTAACCTTTTCCACTCCCCAGTCGTCTCATCCCCCTTTGGAACCTTGTTTTCTAACACTTAAAATTTATTTACATCATTTAAGGCGAGAGACCAAGTTTCACACCCATCGAGAACAGCATCTGGTAAAACTATTGTTTTGTATATTCTCAGTTTTACATTCCTGGACAACAGGCGAGATGCCGCTACGTGCATTAACGGACATCAGCTAACCCACTCGCTTTCGTGGTCAGCCTGTAAATGACCATAATGGCTTCACTAATGAAATGAGGTTGACACGGAATGAATGTTTATTTGTACAATCTATAGTTTTGTAGTGATCGTATAGTGGCTGCATTGTTGGTTAAAATAATAATAGTTCATTTATTTAAATTCTTATTTATTATTAACTTGCACCAATTATTTAGCTAGTGTGTTAAATTAACTAACTAAATTATAAATTTAAATTACTATGTATTATATTGTTTGTCTTCTAGTGTTTCACTTGATTCAATCTCCTTTCTTCCTTAGAAGTCTAGTATAGAAAGCTTACATTATGCACCAATATCTTTGGAGGTACAATGTTGAAGATACATTATATCTGGGGGTACGCAAACAAAATAGTTTGAATACCCCTGTTATGTACCTATAATAAGGTTCCGTAACTGCCCAGTTACACAAAAGAGTTGAAAATACATTCCCAACGAACTACTACCAAACTAAATATCAATCAACAAGAATGACAAACACAATTATAGAAAAAAAAATAAACTACGTTATAATTAGATGAATTATTTACACAGTAAGTGCAAAAGAGTTTCATTTTACAACATGTCACAAATGATCTCGCTAAACATTTTTTGAGTTCGTTAGAATCAAACATGGCGTACACTCCACCGTGCATTCCAGATTCACTGACGTAGATGTTCACTATTCATTTCATATTCCCTTTTGAATTAGCGAAACAAACAAAAAATATCCCTCTTCTAATGTACTGTACAACGTAAATAGAAAGGCACATTAGCTGTGTGCAGCTTGTGTAATGTTATCTAGTTCTCTTTGTAAAGTAAAGTTATTTATATGATTTATGCCAGCTCATTATTATTGTTTGGTACTTTTATGGTGTTGATAAAAGTTATGCTGGAAAGTTGATCGTTAATTCAAAATAAAGGTCGCTTACACACCCGCATTATTGGGAACTTGGCTAATTAAGATGTACGGTGCAACAAATATAAAAATTATGGCAAAACGTATATACATACTTAATAAACCAATATAAGTTTTGAATATTTACCTCTTATCCCAAAATGCTCATTAAAACAGCTGATTTTAGCAAATCTTCTAACTACATTCTTTGATTGAAAGAATTAATTTCTTACTCTGGTGAAATATTTATTGTTGTTGGAATGTTGTTATAATTAATTCGCATTTAACGAAGTTACATTGATCTATAATTGAAATTATTCGATATGCTAACCTATAGATTAATAAAATGAACCTAACCAAAACATGTTTTGCTTAAAATACATTTTGCACATTATGAATAAAGTATATTGTCTATAACTTGTGTCTAGTAGAATATTTTATTTCATGAACGTCAAGTTTATCTGGAATTACTTACCAGTAACTAGAAGGTTTGGGCTCAAATCCCAGACGAGTGTACGTAATTCCCTTTTCCTAAATTATTTTCAAGTCTCCCTCTAAACAAATATGGGTACATTTACTCAAAATAAGACTTTATTCCATTCCTACCCCATAATCTTTAGTTACATGAGTAGAAAGACGTGAATCACATAGACACACACACAAAATGATAAAATAAAACACACCATATGGTAAGAAAAGCCTCCATACTGTGAGACAACGAGCGAGCTAAACTGACCCATCCCTGTTAATGATTATAATGCCAACATTTGAGGATAGATGGTGTCATGTCGTCAGCACAACAAGCCCTCTGGCCACTACCTCAGTTTTATAAACCAGAGACGATACTTCTTTATTCAACTAGCTCCTCATTTGTCCTCACGAGGCTGAGTTTGACTCCGTTCCAGACCCTCTACTTCTCATATACATACATTTTGGAAGCACCGGGGATCAAACCCAAGGCTTATGGATCTGTAGGAAGGGCTTTAATAAATATTAAATTTTGGTTATAAGCTAAGGGGATGGTCCAAGATTGTCTTACTTCGGTAGCAAGCTATAAGACCCAACCCGCCTCAATGGCGTAGTTGGCTAACGCGCTTGTCGTGTTGAGCTCGACTGTTGAGAACGGGGAGATCGAGGTTCGAATCTCGGTTGGGTGGACTGGGGGTGGTTTTTCCTAAATGGTTTTTCACTCTCCCTCCACGCAAATGCGAGTTCACTTAATCTAATTTGACCTTCCCAATTCCTAATCCATTAGAGTAATTAGTACTTAAAGCGTATAATCCAAACGGGTAGTAAGACGCGGTGCTAAATATTATTATTATTATTATTATTATTATTATTATTATTATTATAAGACCCACATCGTTGGCAGAGTTGTCTAATGCGTTAGTTTCGTGCTATATTGTGTTTCTATTAATGGGTAAGTTGGTGTTAAAATTCTTAACAAATGTGATTTTTCCTGTATTTTTCTCAAATTATCTCAAAGTTATTTCAGATAAGCCTTACCACATAGATTAATTTTCATAATATACTTAATACTACAAAAAGTGTTAAACACTAAAATAAGCCATTCTGTACAAAGTATTGCAATGCCTTTGGAGCAGTCTTCTCCTAACTGAAATAATTATGTATTGGTTAGACGTGTACTAAGATTCGGTTAGAATTTTGATTACTTATTTAGAGAATGTATGAGCAACAGAAAATTCAGTTTAACACTATCCTGACATTCATTAATCGACTAATGTATGTTTTCGAGGAATTACATCAATTTTACCGGGAATACTTTTAATTATGTGTACAAGAAATTCTGTGCTATCTTATCCTGACATTTATTGTTACAGAAATTATAATTATGACTATTATTATTACTAGTAATATTATTATTATTATTATCACCGCGTCTTACTACCCGTTCGGGTTATACGCACTTACACTAATGTGCAATGGTAGGGTGATTGTGAGATGAAATGAAGGACCTACAGTTTAACGTGGAATCCGAACCACGGTGGAGGCCTGGCATTCCCCACATTCACAAGATGTCTTGTCAGAGGTGAAGGAAGAGTTTGGCAATCAGATAAATCTTTGCCGGGACCGGGGATTGAACCCCGGCCGCCAGCGTAGAAGTCTGACACCTTACCCCTAGACCACCAGGTCACCACTATTATTATTACTAGTAATATTTAAAGGTGTTCTGTCTTACAACATGTCTATTTAATTTTTCAGTCAACTTTGACCGCCAATACAGCTTGTCCTCTGCCTTCTTGTACAGATCCCAAAAGGTTACCATTTCCTTCAGGCCTTCAAATATTTGAAACCTCCTTCTCCTTAAGCTCTTAAATAATTAATCGCTAATTAAATTTATACTCAAAAAGCCTTATTTACGGCATATATTGTGTATGTGGTTCTATTTATTAGTTAGTTAATAGCAAATTAATTACGGGACTATTTATTTGAAATTTAAATTAGTTTATGTCATGAAATATTCTATTAGACACAAGCTATATACTTGATTCATAATTTGCAAAATGTATTTTAAGCACAACATATTTCGGTTAAGTTAATTTTATTAATATATAAGCTAGAATATCAAATTGCTTAAATTATAGATCAATGTAACTTCATCAGCCATAACTTTTTAGGGGAAGGATGGAAATTGAATTTAAAAAAAGTTACACAATACCGATTAATAGCCTCAACCTTAATCTAAATATCAGGTTCATCAATCGGCCATGGCAACCTTTTGCAGGGAGCATAAATTTATGTCAAAATACGTTCATTATTTCAAAAAAATACTCAGATGAACAAACTGATACAAGACCACAACACATAAAACTACTTTCTACTACCCGTCTGGTCCATCCGCATTTAACTAAACTGATGGAGATGCGATAAGGAAGATCAAGTTTACGGGAAATGTACTTACATTTAAGTATGGGAAAAGAGGGAAACTATCTAGCAAATACACACCCTCGGTACACCTGAATGGGGTTCAAACCCCAACCTCCCCGTCATTGGCTAACCAAACAAGACGAAATAACGTCTAAAAACTCACAGATTTAACTAAGTTTAGTATAAATAAGACATTTTTACTCCAATTTTCATACAAATGAACATATATGATTGAGTAAACACGTTATTAGATCTACTTTTGCGTGTTCATAGGTCAAGTCATGCTATCTGCCACTATTTCATTTAATATTTATTATCGATACCAATAAAATTAGTATAATAATATAATAAAACGTAATCAACGTTGGCATAAAATAATAAGTTCGTGTTTTCTAAAAGAACCAACAAATGTCCATTCGTAAGAAAATCAAAGTATAGAAAGACGATGCCACCCATAATAGTGTGACTAGGTTAGATTAACTGCTGATGAAAATGTTGACACAGACAATTGAATTGTAATTGAATAAGTTGAAAAAAAAACTCACGACTTGGTCAAACCACACACGGTTGAGGTATTCCAGTCGCGTAACAGGAGCAAACAAGGTTAGGGTACGAGGGGCGGTAAATAAGAGATCATTTATTTTGCCTGACTCCATTTCAGTTTGTGCGTCCGATGATCAATAAGGTTCAGGATAGAGTTGTACGCTTCATTGTAGACGCCATGGATAGGCGAGAAAAGGAGGAAACAACCACTTATATATCGAGATTTAAAAAATATTCACTCATACCAGTATATTAGTTTATTTTAAACCAGCATTAAAAGGCCCTACATGTTGATGATATGTTAATAAAAAAAATGAAACTTAAACCCAAACAATATAACCCTAATAACATTTTGATTAAATGTGGTTTAATTATCAAAAATGCAATTAAAAATACAAACATCAATGCTAATAAAATGAAAGCGTTAATATTATAATACCCAAATAAATAATCTTTGCAATTTATATAATTATTAAAGAAAAAAGTAAGTAAAACAAGTCTCATAAACATGATTGTTATTCAATAAATTAATAAAGTTATTTCAATTTAAATACAATTAAATTAAATTAATTGCCATTTAATCAAGTAGATATATCGAATTAAATTATGGCACTAATGTAGACAAGGGATTGTAAATCCACCATCTGTATCTCCAGTTGAGATTTGGATATATACTTCTAGATTACCAGCAATAAGGTCCATTGAGATTCACGATAGTTTTACATAAGTTTCGCGAGAATATGAGGTATTTATAGGAGGACTGGACCATTCTTGTTCTAATTAATAACAGTTTAAAGTCTCTACAGTGATTTTTAATTACAAATATTGGACTTAAGTTTATTTTGAGTACATTATCCGTTAAGAGATTCTACTCATGACAGATTGACAAAAGAAATATAATATCAAGTATATCGAAAAAGAACTGGAATTGATCAAACAATGCTAGTAAAAATATTGAGGAATCCTGGATCAAACTATATGGTCCAAAAATAAAGCAAATTTTGTTGACTCTCTTTGGTTGCCGCATAGTGTAAGACGTCAATCTCACAATTTACTAGAGTGCGGTTGATGAGTAGATCGGAGTTAGATCCCAATCGTGTGTACTGAGGGTAGTTTTTCTAAAAGATTTCCGAATAGCTCTCTCCAACCAAATGTGGGTACAATTACTCTAAATGAAAGCTTATAGTTATTAATAATCTTTATGCTTGAATTATACAAAAATAAAAATCTTTAATAAAACTGGTTAATAAGCCACCAGATTCTTCCATAAGGATATAATCAATCAACACTGAAGCTTAATGACAACATTGGATCAACACATTTCTAGGCCGGGACTGTCAGAGACGTTTGTAGATTTTCTGGACGATTTAAACATTTCAAAATTGTGATATTTGGTTTCTTTTAATGATGTGATGAAAATAGTTTTAAGGAAAAGGTAGGTGAAGAGGAAGGAGAATTATATATATATATATATATATATATATATATATTAAGAAAAACTTTCCAAAATTATACTAAAACATCTTAATTAAGCTTAGTAACTTTAAATAACATATATTATTTAGACCAATAACTATTTAATATGCTCAGTAGGTAGATTAAAATTGCACTCTCTTCGATCCTGGTACCACTTGGTCGTGTTATTTAACAATGGGTTCCTATCTGAGAGAAAGATTTACCCTTGATCTACAACAATACCAACAATAATAATTTAACTATATACACGTATAGGGTAACATACAAATAAAGTGTACAATGCATTAATTAAAAGGAAAATAATAAGATATATTGATATCGTATCATTATATGGGTTTTTTTCATCCAAAATCCTACTTATAGAAATTTATTCTAGTTAAAATTTGATCCTATAAGCATGATTTAAATTAAATAATATTCGTTTTACAAACTAAAATGAACTAAGTTTTTTTGGTACAACGTTTGGCTTATACGCTCATGTGCTAATCACGCTAATGTATTTAGGGATTAGATAGGCTAAATTTAAAGGAAGTGTACTTAAATTTGCGTGGAGGGGAGTGGGAAACCAATTTGGAAAAACAACCTCAGTACACCCGACCAAGATACAAACTTCTATCCCCCGTCATAGGCCTTCTAGTATATTGGTGAGAGAAGTACATTATACCTTGTGGCTACGTGTAACTTTGATCATTGTTAAATAGTTTATTTTATAATAAAAATAAGATAGTGCGGAACTGAGCACGACCATTCTCACTCTATTGTTTAGAAAAGGAGATATTTACTTAAAATTCAAAATATAATATACATTAGCAAACCCGAGAACAAATTGCGCTGGATATACGAAAAAAGTTTTTTATTCATTATTTTTAATTTCATAAGTTTATTTTTAAAGAAATAACGCCTTTATTTGTATATTTTGATCAATACAAAATAATGATATTGGGTGCTCAAGGGTCTAAACTTAATTTAAAAATTTTGACTTCCAGTTAAAATTTTCGTCATTTTACTAGGAGATATTTTATGATTTTTGCTTTGCTATTAAATTTTTCTTCTATAAATTTTGACCAATTAAATAGGTAAAATTATTTAATATAATTTTACCTATTTAATTTAATATAATTTTTTATAGATAGAATCGTTATAACTGATTTTGAGAAAGTGGATTCTTTATCTTTTCACCCATTAGTAAAATGCTCTTAATTTTAGGGTTAGACAGAGGCTTTGCAAAACAACTTTTTAGGGTTCGGGGTGGTCATGAAACGTCGGTATTCTTCAACATCTTGGGTTAGATTTTTTTTTGACAATCGTAATATTCTACCTTCAATTGTTGGCAAAGTTAAAAGAAAAATAATTAAATTTATGTATAGCTTGAAAACTTTTAGTTGTATAAAAATATATTTCAAGAATCATCATAATCTCGAGCTCGATTTTTTTGACGATCACAATACTTTCTATAACAGTAAGCTAGCATGAAAGTAAAAATCTAACCTGAAATGTTGATGGGTGTCGACGTCACATGACCCCCCGAGACTTAAAAAGTAATCTTTGCAATGCCGTCTGTCTTTGTGTAGGTTTAAACTTAAAATTAAGAGTATTTTAATAAAGGGTGAAAAGAGAAAACAATTTATCTTCTCAGAATCAGCTCTATCGATTTTGATAAAAATTAAATCAAATTAAAATATTGAATAAAGTGGGGTGTTAAACAAAGCCTATGTTTAATTTCTCAGCTCACAAATGAGATATGTTTAAGCAAACCTTCATATATATTTATCCTAATTAACTAATTTTCCCTTTCACTAAATTTTGGATAAATTTGATGTAAGTTTTCCATTTCTATCATAAGATATTGATATCTATAAAAAAAATTGTCCCTTTATAACAATATTATCCAGATTAATCAAGCAAATTGTCTATATTGATACATTTTATAATAGGAAAGCTTATTGCATATAAGGAAATATTTCAATTTTTACACTTTTGACCATGTGATGTGAATTTCTTTTTTAACGAGTACTTGGAATTTTGTCTGTATAGATATTTGCCATGATATAGCTGTCAAACGCGAGTGTAAATTCTAAATTTATTTGTAAGGTACATTCTTTGAATCTAGGATGAACTGTATATTATTTTTAACCTTATTGTCCGTTTAAAGATAGTGGCTGTTCAAATATTTGTCTGTCCCTTTGTTACACGATATCCGTCAAATATGTGGAGCAAGCTTAGCAAAATTTGGAAGAGATATTCTTCGAACATAGGTCAAACAAAGTATGTACAATAACTAGCGCTTCAATCTGGCTATCAGTTTGAAAATGTCACTCGCTCCAAAGATGTATTGTTTAGTAGCTCATTTCAAGTGATTTGAACTTATAGTTTTAAGCAATCGATCGAGTACCAAAGCCATACATTTTTTCATTCAGGCATACATTGCGAGACTAACGTATTAAACCATGATAATAACGTTTATTCGCTTTGAATAAAATTTATGTTGAGAATATTATTATTTTGTTTTCTGTCTAACTTGATCCTAAGGTGACCTGGTGGTCTAGGGGTAAGGTGCCAGACTTCTATGCTGGTGGCCGGGGTTCAATCCTCAGTCCCGGCAAAGAATTATCTGATTACCAAACCCTTCCTTCACCTCTGACAAGACATCTTGTTAATGTGGGGAATGCCAGGCCTCCACCGTGGTTTGGATTACCACGTTAAACTGTATGTCCTCCATTTTATCTCACAATCACCCTACCATTACACATTAGCGTAAGTACGTATAACCCGAACGGGTAGTAAGACGCGGTGATAATAATAATAAAAATAATAGCTTGATCCTCAAGGAAAAATATCTACTTCAAGTCTAATAAGAAATATAGGACCTATTTCAGCTTAAACTCCAAAGCGAAATCTGAAGAATGTAGTAAAGATGAGAACATTTAAAAAACGCTAATAAGTAGATCCTGTTAAGAACTATTATTAGCTGGATATACTTAGAATTTTCTTTAATGAAGGGAATGAGGTAAACTGTTCACATAACTACTTGTTAGATTAGACGTTTGACACAAAGGTTATTTAATTCATGGACGAGGAGGGTAGCTTTAAGAAAAACACCCCCATCAGCGTAGAGAGAGAATGATATATTCACCCCCTATAAAGTTTTAGATTTTCCCCTCTCCGTTACAATTAATCTATTCCATTGTAAGCTATCATCCAACTTACGTAGATATCCAGTAGATATAAAATTGAAAATCGTATAAGGTTTTGTAAAGCAATATTTCAAGAAAAATGAATGCCTCAATCGGGAATATTATTCGATGTATTAAGGTAGAGTTTTTTAAAATAATATTTTCCATGTAACTTAATTTTAAAGTATTTCTTACATACAATTGAACGCCTCTGTGGTCTAGTGGTCATTTCCTAGCTACAGATCCTGAGGTCCCGGATTCAATCCCCTGTGTTTTCAGATTTGTTTGTGAAAGTAACTCTGTAACGGGGTCACTCAATCTCGTAAGGATAATTAAGGAAATACTTGAATAAATAAGTAGTAGATATGGTCTAGAAAACTGATTTTAATGGCCGCAAAATGTTGACAATTTCTCCGCCAACATGTGTTGGTCGCTCGCTTGGTATGGAGCGTTGCGGTTGACGCCACAAAGTATTTTTACATTAAATAAAATTAATAAAATATATGGAAACATTTAAAAGACTGTAAGAATTTTTAGAAATAATTAAATATGGCGATAATAATTTAGAACCATAGAAACAATTCCTCCATTTCACATCCACCCTACAAAAGAAACATTTAAAATTCATTTTATAAAATTTAACACTGCATACAAAATAACTTATCCTAATAAAGTACTGTGCATCAATCGCTATAACACACAATTGTTTAAGACATGTTTATTTTATAAGTTCTCTGGGTGTGAACAAGGTACCTCTATACATATTGTGAGTCATCTCAACAACTAGTGGGCTACACATCCACTAATAATACATATAGTGAAAATGATAATGATTTGAGGTGAATCACATTATTTCCAATACGCCTTTCAACATCACTGGTATATTAGTAGACTTTTTAATAATACAATTAGTATATGGATGAGGAAAGTAGAAATAAGACTAAATGTGCCTGTATTTGCGTGGAGGGATAGTGAAAAGCCATTTAAGGACATATATTATATATAAACAAGGCATCCGGCAAGGACTCGATCCCAAACCTCCTCTTCACCGCCAAAACACACTATATGAGTTTTACATATTATATTTATTCCACGTGCTACCTAATTGGTGTGTGTATATTTTGATAACAAGACTTACAAGCTATATTAAACAAATAAAGGATGTTTGCACTGTTCACTCAACCCTGAAGACAGGAGTTACACTCTCTGTATAAAAGGAATCACACAAATTACACACACTTTCACACGCATCTGTGGTCACATGGTCTAAATGTCAAGGTCGTCTTGTCTGGTCTACCAATGATGGGGAGGCCGTGGTTCAGACCATGGTTGGGTATTATGAGTTTCTTTCTAAATTATTTCCTGCTCTATCCTCTACGCAAATTCGGGTACACTTCATCTCTATTTTACCTTCCTCGTCCCTTGCTCATTAGGCTATAATATGTGAAAAAACTGAACGTGTAGAATGACGTGGTGATAAAAACACACATATTCTAGACACTGTCACCTGGATATGAACTAGTGTCTCCTTCGTCTCAGAGGAACGTACCTTGAAAACTTTGATTTTATGATCATTGTTGAAAACATCCTAATATCATTTTTCCATGATGAAACTGAGCAAAAGCACGGGAGGAGGACGGGAGGGAGAGGCTTCCCTGCGCATTAGAATTGCAAAACCCTGGGACGTAATATTTTAAGCTAGAGAAATGGATTCCGAATAATTCTCACATTCTGGAAGGAAAACAATATAAAGAAAAAGAAGTAGAGGTAGTAGTATTAGTTCACGGATGGGCTATATCCGTAAAATACTACAATGTTTTCCAACAGTTCAACGCGACCCTTGTGCATTCATGTTGAAAATTAATATTTTTTTCACCAGGCTTTCTTCTTTCGCAAAAAAATAGTTTATAAGTCTTATGATATAAATACGTTGGCAGACAGCTTGACCAAAGGCAGTTATTATTAATGATTGAATAGAACCATACCGTTAAATATTCATTTATTAATTGATTATCTGTAAGAAATTAATATCATTAATATTACCATGGTCATTAGAACTACTTAAATCAATTGCATGATTCCCGGCACAGATTTATCTGATTACCAAACCCTTCCTTCACCTCTGACAATACATCTTGTGAATGTGGGGAATGCCAGGCCTCCACCATGGTTCGGATTCCACGTTAAACTGTAGGTCCTCCATTTCATCTCACAATCACCCTACCATTACACATTAGCGTAAGTGCGTATAACCCGAACGGGTAGTAAGACGTGGTGCTAATAATAATAATAATAATTGTATGATGCTTCATAGTGAGTAACTCCAGACCATTAAAAAAAATTGTACAAAACTTACAGTCTACCCCATAATTACAGACTTGGTATCAAGATTAGTAAGTTAGAATATAGAGTAAATGTGCCATCATTTCCACTAAAGGAAAGTGAGTAAACCATTAAGGGAAAAAAATCTAGGCATGCCTAGACAAGAATCTAATCCCAACATCAGCAGAAAATCAGAACAGACTCGAATGACTTAATCCTCGTGACCGCTCGTGTGAGGTTTTCAATAGCACAATACTTTCACTATATTTCTAATATTCGATAAAGTAACATGAAGAGCAGAATTTGCTGAGTTTAGGAAAATTTGAATTTGATATTATGTATGTAGTGTTTAAGGTTGTACGAATCTTTGAAATATTGAAATTGAAAGTTAATCTCCCTCACTTTGGCCTCAACAACCATAATAACTTTAGCAACCTCGAAATATTTTTAAGGATAAAGATAAGTTCAATAAATTATAGGGATATTTTAAATATACAAATATATAATCCTGTTCAGAACAGTTTTTAAATAAATGGTGAGGAGCTACGCACGAATTTTCTCACTCTATTGCCTAGAAATGGAGATATTTACACAAAATTTGTAATATAATATACACTAGCAAACCCGAGAACAAATTGCGCTGGACATACATAACACATTTTTTATTCGTGGCTTTAAATTTATTAATTGTATTTTTTTTTCTAAATTTACGTCTTCATTTGGATATTTAGACCAATAAAAAAAATATCAATATTGGGTCCCAGAGTGCCAAACTTTCGTTTTAAAATTTTGACTGTCGGTTAAAATTTTCGTCATTTTACAAAGAGATCGACATTTTATGGTTATTGAATTGCAATTAAATTTCTCTTTTAATAATTTTGACCAATAAAATAGGTAATTATTGATTATTGAGTCAAAAATTATAGAGATAGAATTGTTATAGCCGATTTTGAGAAAATGGAACTTTTCTCTTTTCATCCTCTAGTAAACTGTTATTAGTTTCAGGGTTAAACAGACACCTAGACAGACAGCGTTGCAAGAATCACTTTTTAGCGTTCGGAGGGTCATGAAACGTCGACATCCATCAATATCTCGATATATATTCTTTTACGGTCGTAATACTTTACTTTAAAGTGTTTACAAGGTTAAAACATATATATTTGTGTATAGCTTGAAAACTTTCTGTTTTATAAAAATATACTTCAAGTAAAAAAGTTTATTATAAATATATCCATTTGTATGCAGTGATAATAATTTCATATCTCAAAGACTTACGAAGAAAAACTTAAAAAATTAGAATTTACGCATCAGACCGGAACCCTTAAAGCCATTTTGATGAAATGTTGAGAGTAGCCATTTGGTTTGAAATATTGATAAAAGCTTATAAATAAAATCTAATCAAAATCGTTAAAGCTAATTTTGATAAAATCGATCTTTTCTCTTTCCACCCTTAAGGAAACTACCCTTAATTTTATGGTTGGATATCCAATTCAAAAAATTATTCGGGGTAAACCTATTAAAACCCTACATACCCTGTTTTAGCCCAATCGTTAAAGTAGTTTAGGCTCTAGCCTGAGGTACAAACTGACAGACAGACAGACAGCATTGAAAAAAAGACACTTTTTAGGTTCGGGGGGGTAACGAGCCTTCGACATCCATCAACATCTAGAGCTCAATTTTTTTGACGATCACAATACTTGCTTGCTCTACTTGTGAGGTAACGAGAAAATAAAAATATTGATATTAGGTCCCCAAGGGTCTACACTTCGTATTAAAATGTCGACTTCCTGTTTAAAATTTCCGACATTTTATTAGGGGTTGCACTTCTTATAGCATTGCATTGCTATTAAATTCCTCATTTATAAATTTTGACCGTTATAATAGATAAATATTGACTATTGAATTTAAAATGATAGAGAAAGATCATTGTTATAGAAATATTTTTACTAAGACGTTGAAGGAAAAGAACATAAACTTTTTGAGAGATTTACTCATTCCTCACTCCATGGCATTGGAGAATTATGGCGTTAAAACTAAAGTAGTATCTCTTTACAACTAAATGAATGGGTAAGCTGACTGAACTAAGGGAATTAATAAATTGAACAGGACAGTGTATATGGATATGTAAATGCTAGATGGCATTTTGATCAGGTATAAAATAAAGTGGTTGATTATTTTTGCTTATTCAATTTTGAACTTAGACTATCTTGCTCCTGGAACAATGAAATATACATATGGGAGTTATTCAAGGACACCTTGCTTTCTTGCTCTGCAAAGACTCCATTGCCGAGTTTCAGCAAAATATCAACAGATAAGTCTACCTAAATTTTATCTACTCCCCCCCCCCTCCCCCACAAAGAGAGAAGTATTGTGATCTTATAAAAATATAACTTGAGATTTTGATAAATGTCACCGTTTCATGAAACACTGAAACCAAAACAGAGGTTTTGGGTTGCTGTCTGCCTGTCTGTCAGTCTGTATCTAAAACTAGAACCAAAATCATTTTATCGATCGGGCTAAGAATTGGTATCTACTGTTTTTATAATGTTTTCTCGAACAATTTTTGAATTAGATATCTAGCCCTAAAATTAAAGGTAGCTTACTGAAGAAAAAAGAGAGAGAAAAGTATTTTTGTTCAAAATCAGCGTCAACATTTTTTTATATTAAATTTGGTATATAGACCGTGTTTAGCATTACAAACAAAATGGCAGTTTTCATTTTTCTATGAAAATGAATTTGAGGGTACAATACTTATGCAGAATTTTCTAACTTCAATCATATATCCGTAGCTGTTTGAGATATGAAATAACATATCATTGTAAATATTTAGTTTTATTAAAATATAAAACAATTTTTTTTAAATACATGTTTATTAAATCAATAGTTTATGTGCTATACACCAATTTATATTTTTTATTCAAAAGTTTGATTATATAACTGAATGTAATGCTCTTTGGTGGACAAAGGTGCTCTTCTTTCCTAGATGTTTCTGTAACAGTGTATATGACTAGATTAATGCTCTTTGGTGGAATGTTTCTAAACAGTGTAGCTATATAATCTATTTTCACAAATTTTACGAGTTTTTGGTAAATGTTTTTATTCTAAGATAAGGAAAGATAAAGTCTATGCAGTGCACAGAACTATTTATTATTACTATGTTGAATAACTCTAGAAAGTTTTAAGCTATTTTTAAACTATATATGTATTTAACGAGCTGATCAGGGACATTAAAGACATTACAAGTGTTTTATGTACACTATGGAGTGATAAAATTGAGGACTGCCACAGGTGTAACTACTGTTATGACTTCAGGAAAAAAAAAATCATACTTGGCGATATAATTTTGATTATAAATTCGGAGTTTCCGAATTAAAACATCGACCCACAAATGGATTCAAATTTGATTAAACGTATGGTACACGGCCCTTACGGACTTTTTAGTCGATCTTTTCCGTGCATGCTGAAAAATTATCCAAGGAGATTACAAAGGGCTACGTGGACGGCCATGACGGATTTTTCAAATACCGTAGATAACAAACATTCCGACGATGAAGGGTGTTCGGCCAAGATCCTTTCTTGGGCGTTGAAGAAAGACGCATGGTTTGACCAAACCCCTTTCCGTTAATAGTGTACAATTCCCTAATTATCGTGGAGCTATGCAGTTTCATAAAATCCTTAAGTGTGTAAGTAGTGGTAATAAAGTAATGTTTAGTATTATCTTGACAAATGGGGTGAAACAATTATTTCAGTAGGGGTTATTCAAAGTATTATGCATTTAGCTATCCATCTCAAGAATTTAAAATATGCATATTTTATAGCTTTTATTTTACTGAAGTCACTAACAACTCATGTGACACACGATTAACAATATTCTTCAAACTGGCTCTGAAAATCTGTTTGCGAAGTCACTTACTTACAGTTATGTTGCTTAATATTTTGCTTGGAAAACTAAGAAATGTTGGTGTTGAAAGCAATGTGTTTCTGTTGAATAATCTCCCGGGGTGATGTTCTCATCCGGATGTATACCATACATCCGTAAGACGCAGTATACGACTCTCCGACGAAACCTCTTTTGAATGTTCTTTGGAACTTCAAGAAAACCAGTATTTATTTTGTGTCATTGTATTTATTTTAGTGTTAGTGCTTTAAACAGTTTAGTAACACTTGAACTACGACTTGGACTACATTCAATAATAGTACACGGTAATTTTCAGCACAGCTGCTTAAAGCTTGGTCGTACAAAGATGAATGCTAGCGGATCACTGATCCGAGCAGGACTGACAGAACTGAGTTAACTGACTGCCTTGATTGAACTATTCTAAAACAATTTGACAGGGTTGAACTCAAGCCCCACCCGCGTGGATGGTAGAGGAATACACTAAGTGACTTGCCCTCTACCGTCAAACACGGCGGGTTCACAGTTCAACCGCGCGGGTAATACGTAGAGTGTGACGTCACACTCTACAACTTTAATAAAAACATATTTGTAGCCTAGGTTTGATTGGACTGAACCAAGCTGTAAGTTATTTCTTAGACGAGAACGTGAAGGACTTGGGTCTTTATACCCAGCAATTTGTATGAATTTATATTCTATACAGATAGACCCCTTGATAGCAATGACACCCGACCAAAAATTTCTATTAGAAGCTTTGAATACAAGCCTCCACTGAACACAGAACAACATACCGTATACCTAAAGTTATTATAGAGTATCTTAGATCCAGTACCAAAAGTATTCTTTAAAGATATGCCTAAAGATGAAGGCATTTTATTAATGATTAATATATTATTGGCTAAGCTCATATTTGAGGGATTTGTTGTTTTTGCATTGGTTTTGTCGGATATAGCTGTTGATTTGCTTTAAGGGGGAATAACAGCAAACGTGACATTTGCATTTTTTTTAACGACCAAATTACCGTGTAGAGCATATTGAAGTAAAGTCTAACCTCAAAATGAATGCCAAGATAGAATGAAAGAACAAAGATGCATAACATCTCAATTGAAGAGCTAGGTAGAACTCTGAGATATCCTAAAAAGCAACAATGTACTAATTGGAGGCGTCATAATACTTCCCATAAACTCACCGGTAATTCCGAAAATTCAATAAAACTGATGAGCTCAACGCCCGTCTGAAAATATCCTAAATGTGCCCAGACGTTGTGAAACATTCCCTGTCAACCAACATATCCATCCGCCTGTACAAAGAGATAAATAAATGGCACGGTGCACGGCACGGATATTTCTCTCTTTAAAATTAAAATAAAGACATTCACCAAAAATTCGTATGGTTTGTGAAACGAAATAATACACACTATTGTAGAAACACCCTACTAAAGAGCATACACATGATAATATAAACTGTTATAAAGATATTAAGAAAGAAGAGAACCTCTGTCCACCAGAGAGCATAACAGTCATTTGCATATTTCTAAGTGTTCCATAAAAAAGTGTATGGATTATAACTCAGAAATTGTTTGTATTATAAAAATATATTCCAGATTAATATAATTTTAATTTAAAGAGTACTACAACTATACAACCATAGGTTATTATTTATCTCAAATAGATGGGGAAATATGACCAACATTTTTAAATTTCGGCATAATTATTAAACCCTCAAAGTCACTTTCATAGATAAATACAAATTGTCATTTTGTGTATAATGCTAAACACTGTTTGGATACAAAATCTAAACCAAAGTGCTAAAGTGGATTTTGAGGAAATCGATTTTTTCTCTATTTACCTTTCAGTAAATTATACTTAATTTTAGGAATGGACATATAGATCCAAAAATTCTTCCCAAGAACTTTATAATAACCTTAGATAGCAAGTCTTAGCCCTATCGGTAAAATGTTCTAGGCTCTAGTTATAGATAAAATAGACAGACAGCAACCCATAAACAACTATTTTAGGAATGTAATATTATAATTCAATGTGTAACAGATTTTGAAATTTGGAGTTTAATATAAAGTCCAAAGATCAAATAGAATAAAAGATATGAAAACCTTTGATTGATTAGAAATTAAAATGGATTGACAATTAGGGAACTTCACTATATTTAAAATAATATAATATAAACTTATAAGTTTAAGTCAAGTGTGAAGTTAAGGCAGAAAAGGACAGATTAGATATAGGTTATAAAAATAGAAGTTTATAAATTACCAAATATTGAAAAGTGAAGTAAGAATTTAAGTTGAATATAAATTGAAATAAATTGAATTATATTCTTATCTGTTCTTTAATTCCCTTGTTCCTTAAATGCTGGCACATTCCAGCCAAGGTTCATGACATGTTTCGGCGCTACATCGACGCCATCATCAGAACTATAGAAAAGGGGTGGATCCACAATTAGTTAAGGTGCAAATCTAGTGTTAGATAATCATACAAACTATTAATTCACATAAATATAGATAAGGGTTCACGAAACGTCGACATTTACCAAAGTCTTGAGTTCAATCTTTTTGATGATCTACGACCTTCTTTCTTCAAGGGGTCGAGAGAAAGTAAAAATAACGCAATCAAATCCATTCAGTAATTATTTATTTATAAGCGAACATATAGGTACAGAAACTAGCCTTCGTAAAAAATAATCTGTAAATTAAAAACAACCAATTAAACCAAAATATTATTTCTCTTATGATTTACAAATTGAAATGTATTATCTAACTAGTCTTTAGATTCGTTGATCAATTAATTCACAAAAATAATTAATTCCTAATTCAATATCTAAATTCATCATTGATTACGCATTTTAATACACAATATATGAAAAACATAAATTTTATTTGATTTAACTCGTTTGATCTCTTTACTGGTAAAAATATACTTAGTAAAACTGCACCAAAATCATTTAAGTGATTTCAAAAAGTCTAGTCAACGGACATACAGAAGACATTTGATTTTATAAGTTGTGGAGATAATATTAGCTTATTTAATTTAACATTTTAGAAATCATTGTAAAGTAGTTTAAAGTAAGAATTGCTAATCATTAAAGTTAAGAATAAGGTAGAAAGTTAAAAAAATACCTATAGCAATTATTTTTTTAACTTTCTACCTTATATACCTACCTTATATATATATATATATATATCTCCTTAATAATATTATAAATGCAAATGTGAGTTTGTTTGTTTGTTTGTTTGTTTGTTACGCTTTCACGCCTAAACTACTCGACCGATCATCATGAAATTTTGCATACACTTTGTCATGGGTACATAAAAACACATAAGGTAACTTTCATCCAGAAAAAAGTACTGTTCCCGAGGGATAGAATAAAAATAACTTTTAGGTGGTCGTCCCGCATAACAACTCGGCCTACTGATATGAACATGAATTGCTACACGATGCCTGGAGCACAGAAAAAGGGACCTGCGGTATCCCGTAAGAAAATCTGATATCCCGAATTAAAATCTGTTCTCGAGTTATTTTAGGCACATCTATCTTAAAATGGTTAAAAATAATAATATTCAGCTAATTAATAATAATAATAATATTTAGCACCACGTCTTACTACCCGTTCGGGTTATACGCTTTAAGTACTAATTACTCTAATAGATTAGGAATTGGGAAGGTTGAATTAGAGGAAGTGAACCCGCATTTGCGTGGAAGGAGAGTGGAAAACCATTTAGGAAAAACCACCCCCAGTTCACCCGACCGAGATTCGAACCTCAATCTCCCCGTCCTCAGTAGTAGAGCTCAACACGACAAGCGCGTTAGCCAACTACGCCACCGAGGTGGGTTTCAGCTAATTAAGCTCTGTCTGTTCACCCCGTTATGGTAAATGACAAAATTGTCGTAAGAAGTTTGGTATTATACTGTGATGAACTCAAATAAAAACATTATTTTTACTAAAGTGCCTTTAACGTTTGGTACTATAACAACTCGATAGATGACGCTGAGCACATTTTAAAACGCGGTATCGTTTTGTATTATCTATGGCTATTTTAAACTCGTAATTGTGAAGTTTGGAGAAAGGGAAGAAAGAGAGTTGGGGGACCGTATCGATGGGAGATAACAAAACATGTTTGCGATTCATTTGTTTACAAACATTGATTAGTTACCGTTTATTCATCTGTGTTTAGTCCAATTTTAATAATATTGTAATTATTTGAGGTTTTCAGTTTATATTGTTCCTTTTTTTCCTTGAGCGAAGGTATATCATTATTTATTATTTTTAGGTTAGTTATCTTACTTCTAATTATATTTTTTTACCTTTAAGGCAAGAGTTTGTTTGTTTTAATATTTAGTTTAAGTATCTTTTTTTTTCTTAAAAAAAGTTTTTTTTCTTTTTCTTTTTAGAAATTCATCGAAACGTAATTCTAACTTATCCAGGAACTCATCGCGAGCCCGGGCAGCCAAAATTGCTCGATCCCAAGAATCCTCCGTTCATGCCAAATTAAGGAGGCAAGACCAAGCAGAGCAACAAGCTGCTTTGAGAGCTACTGAGACCACCCTTCAAATGCAGATCCGTTTAGAAGAACAAGCCAGCAGGCAGCCATTAGAGTAACCGAAACTACACAACATTCGCAGGCGAGAAGAATCGTTCATGCAGAAATGCAAACTGAACGCCGACGAACTTTTATGCGTAATAGTTGGTCCGTATTTAATAATTCTGGATTGGAATACGATCCTTTGATTGATTACAAAAATCATTCATTAATTGTTGTTGGTTTGATGAATTAAAAATACCTGTTTTTTGATGCTTTAAAATGGAAAGATGAGACCGCAGGGATGTGTTGTTCTAATGGCAAAGTTTCCCTTCCTTTACTTAGTGAACCAGAACAAGTTCTGAAAACTCTATATTTATATGACGCAAATAAATCACGGTGCTTTTTAAATAGCATTAGAAAGTATAGCTCGTGCTTTCAAATAACCTCTTTTGGAGTATATAAGGAGATAGGAATGCCCGGGTTTTCGCCAACTTTTACCGTACAAGGTCAGATATGTCATCAAATTGGTTCACTTTTTCCAACAGAGAACGAACAGAATAAATTCTTGCAAGTTTATTTTATGAGTGACGAAGAAAATGAAGTAAACCATCGTTGCCTATACATTCAAGGAGTTGAAAGAGATACGGTATTAAAAATTCAAAGAATTTTACATAAACACAACATATTTATAAATACCCTTGGGGGAATCGGGAAAACGTTTTTGCTGGACCTATTATTGGCGTTTATAAGAAAAGACTAGAAAATTGCTGTTGCCGTGGCTTCCTCCGGTATAGCAGCTACACTACTGAACGGCGGCCGTACTGCACATTTCGTTCTTAAATTGCCATTAAATCTTGCACTTGCACAGGAAGAGTCACTCATCTGCAATTTCAGCAAAGATAGATCTCGAGGTATGATGCTACGACAATGTAAACTTTTAGTGTTGGACGAAACTACGATGTCCCACAAAAAAGCTAAAGATGCGTTAAACCGAACTCTTCAGGACTTGCGAGACAGTACAGATATTATGGGTGGAATGGTAGTCTTACTGGCTGGTGACTTCCCACAAACCCTACCGGTGATCTAGAGGGGCACACATGCAGATGAAATCAAAGACTCTCTCGAGTCATCAAGATTGTGGGCAAACATTAAAAAAATTCAGCCTAACAACGAATATGACAATCCACCTTTATAATGACGTAGATTCAGGACATTACGCAGAGACACTATTGAAAATTGGCGATGGACGTTTGGACACGGATGCTGAAGGTTGTATTCTATTAACAGGGGAATTCTGTAATTTGGTGTAAAATGATGTGGAGCTCATTGCTAAAGTTAACCAAGACTTACAACTAAATTTTAATTGTGATCACTGGTTGTGTGCAAGAGCAATTCTTGCGCCAAAAAATGAAATCGTTAACAAAATCAACACTGACATTTTAAAAGAGGTGCAGGGAGAAATAAAGGAGTATTTGTCAATAGATACAATCATGGACACAGAACATAGCACTTCATATCCAGCTTAGTTTTTAAATTCTCTGGATCTATCGGGTGTACCCTCACATAAACTACAATTGAAATTAGGTGTACCAGTTATGCTTGTGCGAAATTTAGATGCACCTCGATTATGTAATGGGACGAGGCTTCGGATTACACAATTAGGGAAAAATATAATCTGTGCCACCATTTTAACAGGTGTAGTAAAAGGGGAAAGTGTAATCATACCACGACTCCCAATAATCCCCACTGACCTACCATTGCAATTCAAAAGACTCCAGTTTCCAATCAAAACTAGTTTTTCTATTACTATTAACAAAGCGCAAGGGCAAACATTGCAGGTAGCAGGGGTGCATTTGGAAAAGCCATGTTTACCCCATTGCCAGCTATATGTAGCATGTTCGCGTGCGTCCAATGCCCAGAATTTGTAATTATTTGCGCCAAATGGAAGGACATACAACATATTATATAGTAGCGTTCTAAAATAATGAACTATTCTGTTCCCATCATTGCTACAGCCAAGAACAAGCGGAGTAAATAAGGGATGTTAATTAACTGTAGGTAAAATTTAAGATGGAGTGGGATCTTCAATTCGCAGCAAGGCATATCCTATGACTCTACTGACATACACTCCGCTACTTCTTTTCTACTCCTACACTAAATCCTTATTTATATTGTGTAGTTTGTATGTTTCTTTATCTCTACCTGTATTGGCCAACAACCTGAATAAGTTCATCGTTTTTATTTTCATACTTCTTGTGTCGACCGACAGCCTGAATTTATTGACAAAATAAACATTAATGCGAGCGAAGCCGCAGGAAAAAGATAGTATATATATATATTGCTAAAGGAATTTTCAGAGCTTTCTATTATCTAAGTCTTAACTTTAATTACTTAATTTAAATAGCTATTTAACTAAACCATAACCAAATAACAGGTTTTGGGCTATGCGACCCCAGGACCTCTGTGCTCCAGGCCACCACTTGTTCTCCTAATGGACAAGTCAGCCCTTCTTGGATTGTATAATAAACTCCACTGTACATAATAAACAAATGCTATCACATCTTCTACTGGTTATGGCACCCATTTTTACTGAATAAATCGTTATTATGGCGGCGCTAGATGCAAGCAGTAAACAGTTTTGATTAACTAGTTCAATTTTAGCAGACACAAACGACTCCAACTTTGTGTGAAGTTCATGTAGTACTTCAATAAGAAGGAGAGAATTACTACAGATCAAAATCTTGCCGAGCTTCTCTGTATGGAGATTACATGAACATTCGAGAGGAAGCTCAAAATAATACATCAGACATTAAACTAATTAATTAATTAATTACAATTTCTTTGGGATTATATAAATATTTTTCCATCGTTTTATACTACAGAAAGCGTATAACTCAAACGAGTAGTAAGGCACAGTGTTTAATAATATGTATATATATATATATTACAAATATTCTTACAGTTGTTCACTATTAAATTACTTGTTATTAAAAAACATTATTGTACTTCTCTTTAAATTGATAAAAACGTTCGGATGTTTTTTTACAACTGTAAACCTCTTGTAACAATTAACTAACATTATTGGAAGTGTGATGGAAAAACCAGACAAGAAGTTTAACAATCATAAATATAGTTTGTTTTATATAGGATGAAATAGAAGGTAAATACATAATTAGAGCAAAGTATAACAATCTGGCGTGAAGCGCTTCTCATCTCAGATTTAAATAACTCTGCTGAGATAAAGAAATTAATTTACATTACAATATCTGAAATTATAAAGGGGAGACATATAGTTATATTCTGGTTGTCAGTTCAACAGTAATATTAATCGCCATCATGGAAATCTATGGTTCCTCCTATGGTTCCTTCGGTTATATCATTAAGGGCTAGCAACGATACTACATTGCAACTCTAAACAAACATCTAAATTTAGGCAATAAAAAGAACAACATTTACGCGCCTTTAGATCTAAACAAATCAACATAACGTTGAACTAAAACAATGCACTGTCATTGCATATCATATTATTTAAATTAAATTATGAGGTCTAGACGGGGAAATCGAACCCAGGACTTTCAGCTTAGCACGCCAATGCTCTAACCACTGAGTGAAGAATGACCCTGGGTACGGAACAAGTCCTGGATAGCCCAGTGGTTAGAGCATTGACTTACTAAACCACAGGTCCCACGTTCGATTCCCAAGTCCAAATGTCATTTTTCAACTAAAAGAATATATTAAGTGTATTATAAATGTCTCATATTTATCTATAAGATTAAATCACTAATTTAATTTGAGCTAAAATTGGACTTTCTCCCTATTTCCCCTCTAACGTTTGGTATAAAATCTAATATTTAAGGTTCATATAAAACGTAAATATTCAACATAATCTCGATATTGGTTTTTTCACAAATACAGTACTTTCTCTGAATATGAGAAAGTAAAAATCACCTAGATTATTTTATAATCTTCAGTATGTAAGTGTCTCGGGTTTGAAATGAGGGGAGGGCATAAAATGTATTTTTTGCTTGTCTTGTTCATTTTAGTTAAGTATTAAATTCATAGGTCCAGGTGTGGTTGTTGTGTTTATGACGCTATCACATTCACAAATATATTGATTTCGAACATAATTTTATATAATAACATTTTTATTTACATTGGATTCAAGATTCTACAAATACATATAACTCTCCTTGGTGGTTTAGTTAGCTAACGCGCATGTTTCGTGTTGAGATAGACTGCGTAGGACGGGGAGATCAAGGTTCGAATCTCGCTTGGATGAACTGGGACTGGTTTTTCCTACATAGTTTTCCCCTCTCCCTCTACGCAAATGCATATTCACTTCCTCTATGTTCAACCTTCTCAATTCCTAATCCATTAGAGTAATTAATACTTCAGCGTAAAACCCGAAGGTGTAGTAAAACGTGGTGCTTGATATTACTATTATTATTATAATCATCATCACGAATACGTATAGTGTATATAACTTTATATTTTGAATTAGTTTTTGAGCCCTAACATAATATATTGGTGGGTAACGTTATAGAACCAACATAATAATCAGACCACAGACAATTAATTAAACAAATAAACTAAATGTAATATTATATTGAATGCATTATTTCACAAAATGTTAAAATCAAATCTTTATTTTTATTTCACATATCCTATTATTTCAATCATTATCTCCAAGATTCGAATATGAATCCGGTATCCGTAAATAATATGAATATTTAGATTTGCAAAATAGTGGATTAAACCCAAATACGTATTATTCAAATACCCATCTTTATACCAAACATTATTAAGGAAATGAAAGGTATATTTTAATGTGACTTCTTCATGTAAATGCCGTATTCAGCGCAGCTTTTCTCCCTAATCACTTCACTCAGTCAAATTCTAGAGGAAGGGGGCGTTGGACCTCTAACTCCCGAGGGATATATACCTTGATTCCCCCCAAGGGATATTCAATGCCAGGGCTGTCCCATAACCATTAATTACCACTCCATATTACATGGGAATGTGTATGGTAATGGCCCTCCTCTATGACATACTTAGCCAGTCTCCCACCCACCCTTACCCCCTAGACTGGTCTAAACGGGTCGCGCAGAGGCCGGGAATTCATATCTTTGCATAGTTATCTCTTTCATCATAGCACTTCATACGTCATGACTAAAATTATGTATATTTAAATGGTAGGACTAGGATTAATTATCCAGCATCTACATTCATTTCTCAGTTCAAGTTATGTGTTTTTATTATCAAGTTTATTAACATTGTTAAACCGCTTCTGTGGTCACGTGACCTAGGTCATCCCTTTTAAAATATATTTAACTCCTGGTAACATTTTGATCAAACTTAAATTCCCAATTGAGTATTCTAAGAGTAAATATTTCCAAATAGTTAACCACATTACTTCCACACAGATTCGGGTACATTACTTCTAAATTATACCTTCCTATCCATACCAATTGTGTATGTATGTTTATAGACCAAAAGGGTATTAGTCCTAAGCAACGGCGAGGGACAATAATTAAAAATAATAGTGGTTGTTATGGACTTATTATAAGGGCTGAGGATTGGGTGGGTATTTGGGGGAAAATCCACTCGTATTTGTGAAGCTAGGAGATTGAAAAACAACGTTGATAAATTAAACATGTAAAAGCCAATACACTCAACCGAGATTCAAAAACTAACTCATCTTTGTCACCTATAGTTAATGCTAATACAATATTGACTCTTAGACAGTGCGTAAACAAATGTGTGATTTGAAGAATTTAAATAAAAATTGGTTTATGTTACATATTTGGTCAAAAAAGACACGTTTTAAAGTGATTATATCGTGCAAATAATCAAAAACGTTGCAATGCCACTTTAGATTATTAAAATGATCTTGTATTTATTTTCAGGAAAATGTAATCTTAATCGACATTAAAATATTATCATAATCTATTATCATGAAGTATCCGGCTACTCTGTTAACCTCTTCTACCTTTTTTGAATTATTTTCTCCTTCTAACCCTTTTGCGTTTATGATATTTTTTTCCTTTTTACACTTTTTACCCCTTTTACCTCGTTTACCCTTTTTCCCCGTCTACCCCTTTTTAAACCTTGTTGCACTTTGTCACTTTTTACACTTTTTACCTCTTTTATCCTTTTTATCTTTTTCACTCTTTAGCCTTTTTATTAATTAAAAACACCTATTTTATTATATACCTGACTTTGACTGGGATAAATATTTTAGGAATAAAAGGTTAAAAAGGGCAAAATTGTATAAATTAAATTGAATCAAATATTTTTTAAGGGTTATAAAACAGAAAAGAATAAAAAGGGTAGTAATGGAAAAGGGAAATATTTTAATAAACGCAGAAAATAAATATTATGTAAATTGAAAGTTTATAAAAGTTAAAGGAGGTAAAAACCACAAAATAGAGTAGTTTTCTATAATAGCTGCGCCAATTTTGAGCTATTACATTTACGGGGATAAAATTTTGAAACTAGATATGTTCAGATGTCATTTGTTTCTCTGGAAAAGTCTATTGACTTACTGTTTTAAATCACACCAAAAATTATGTTAATGCCAATTTTAGGAATTGTGAGGGAACCACTTTTCCCTATTTACTGCTTCTTATTTTTGAAATTTAAGGATTATAACATAATGGTTGCTTTATGTGGTTCTTGTAAAGCCTAGCAAATTTCAATATCCTACCACAGGGAAAAATAATGTATTATTTTAATTTCGCCAATGGTGAAAACCCCCTTTTTAAATAGTAAATATTTAAAATTCATTACGTTATTAGAGCTATCCCTCTAGATTCCTGGTAAATTTAATCTGCCCTACCTAAGAGGTGTTTTTACCTAACCCTAGATCATTCTCGCCCCTATTTTCTCTATTAAAAATTTCAGGACATTGTGGGTTATTTTAGGCTAGCTGGAGCTGTCGTTCAACCTACCTTCCTTATTTTAGCTTTCTACTACACCTTTATAGAGTTTTTCCCTCCCCCTATCCCCCTTTTTCTCAAAGTCCCGATTAAATCTTTACAAATTTAAGTCTTCACTATTTATTTGGAGTCGTCTTTATACCCACCTGGCAATGTTTTCCCTATCATATTGCGAAGTATCTGTTTAAAATTTGTGCTTGAATTTTTAGCCCCCCCCCGCCAGCCCCCCCCCCCTCATCACCATTCCCTTTTCTCCAATTCATTCTTAGAAATTTCAAATTTTAATATATATTGGATTATCTGACGCTGTGGTTCTATCCCTCCGTTAAGTTTTTAATTTTTTACCTCATCTCAAAAGTAGTTTTCAAGTTATAAGCTCCCCAATTTATTTGAGCCCCATTTGTAAATATCCAAATTTTAGATTTTTATGGTTGTATAGGGCAGACCCACCCCCTCACTATCTTCCTCCCAAGCGAAATTTCAAGCTTCTAGGCCCCGGAGTTGAGTAAATTTCGTGATGAGGGAATCACACAACTTTATCTCCTAACCCACCTTCTTAGGGGATGAAATTTGGAAACCCCTGAAAAATGTTAGCCCAATTCTAGAATGGAATTCTAATTTTGAATTTCAAGGCTTTATGTTCATTGGTTCAAATGATACATTAATGAGTTTCGTAAGCTTTTAACCCCATTTTTTTCCCTCCCCTTTTTTTATGGGACGAAAATTGAAAATACCACCAAAAACGTTAGGAAAAAGTCTGTAAGGGAGACTTAATTGAAATTCCAAGATTCTATGTTCATTGGTTCAAAAGCTATATCAGTGAATTTAGAAGACTTTCATCCCACTTTTTCCCCTCCCCACACTCTTAGGGGATGAATTTTTTAAAATCTTAAAATTGTCTATCCCAAGTCTAGACAGGAACATTAGTTTTAGATTTCAAGGGTTTATGTCCACTGGTTTAAAATATACATAAGTAAATTTGAAAAAAATCCCAGCCCCCTTTTTATCTTTTAGTTGTCAAATTTAACAAAATATCATCATATTTCTTGCCTAAGGCATAAAAGGACCCTTCATGCTAAATATCAAGTTTCCAGGCCTAGGGGTTGGAGAAATCAGTGATGGGTGAGTGGATTTTGCCTTTATATAACTATGTAGATACAAATACAATAATGAATTAGACCTAGTAAAACAATTAACTGCACAAAAATGTAACACAATAATCACTTTAAAAATGATCTACTTTGCTGGTAGCTTGGCCTAAGGCAGTGGTTCTTAACCTTTTATTGCTCGTGGCTCGCTAAATATAATAAAATATTTTCACAGCCGCCTAGTTTTTAATAATATATTAATTATTAAGATTTGTTTTAAAATAGTGGCTTTATTTACTGATTATAATAACAAACAGTATTCAAACAGAGAAAATAACCTACCTAAATTTATTTAATGGGATCTCTGCTGTTGAAAACTTACTACTAATTTGTCTAGTCTTGTTTCGATTGTATTAATTAATGCCATTCTCATGCAGGAGTCGATTTTGCTTCTGTGTTTTAGTATTTACCTTTATGGAAAATCCCTTTACACATAAATAAGTAGAAACAAAGGGAAGAAATTTTTTAATGGTGGTGGTAAACAGGTGGTGATTATTTGTACTATCCGTGATTTGTATTGTTCGTGCATCCCCTTCCCTTCATTACCCCAGAAAAATTTAGAGTCTACTGTAATTACATGCCTACGATCATCGAATTCCATCTTCCAAAACGTTTGAATTAAAGATATTTGACTTCAGTAATAAGCAAATAACATTATAAATTAATTTTTCAAGGCCACACAATAAACCTTTTGCGGCCCTCAAGAGGGCCGTGGCCCCTAGTTAATAATCACTGGTCTAAGGCATCAGGTTTGTAGATGACTGGTTTGCCGGAGACTGAAAGGTCAAATTTTGAGCATCGGCTGAATGTACTGAAAATATTGTTTTCCATATGGGATTTATCATCATAGTTTTAATATTTCTTCTATGTATAAACAAACATTATTATTATTATTATTAGCACCACTTCTTACTACCCGTTCGGGTTATACGCACTTACGCTAATGTGTAATGGTAGGGTGATTGTGAGATGAAAATGGAGGACCTACAGTTTAACGTGGAATCCGAACCACGGTGGTGGAGGCCTGGCATTCCCCACATTCACAAGATGTCTTGTCAGAGGTGAAGGAAGGGTTTGGTAATCAGATAAATCTGTGCCGGGACCGAGGATTGAACCCCGGCCGCCAACATAGAAGTCTGACACCTTACCCCTAGACCGCCAGGTCACCTTAAACAAACTTTGCATCACTATATCTAAGTTTAATCTAGTAATAACAATTGTGCTATACTACAAATGAATCAGAAAGGCGAGCCTAATGTATATTTAAGCAACAAACATTTCCATTAAACCTTATTAGTGACAAATAGAAATATTTTTTTAGAGTAAAACTTCAAAGTAAGAGTGAAGGTGAATTCACACGTACGCTGAAATTTGGAAGCAATACAGTGAGTCCGCAGCTCTTAGTGGAACAGCTGTTCACACAATCATGGAAAATTTGGAATTTCTGTTTACCCATAATGCATTGAAACGTCAAACATATAAATGTAAATATTACAATCAGTGCGATGTACTGTATTTAAAATAAAATGAAATGTTTCACATATTGCTTGGATTTGATTTTGTCATTGATAAACCTCATGGCTTCAAATAAATTAAATAAATTCTCGTTTTTAAATCCTCACTTTTGAGATACGCCATGTTGGAAAGTTTGCTCATGCACTGATCGGGTCTTCTTGGCGGGCTATCTGTAGCAGCGCTGAAAAGTTGAAAATCTCTCTACTCGAGCAGCGGACTTCTTGTGATTGGATTAGAGTTGTCACGTGACCAAATATCAGCACTGATCTTGTTTTACAGTGAGCGTGTGAATCCACAGTAACACATTAAACAAGTAGGCCTATACCAATATTTTGGGATTTATTGATATGCTTCCTATAAAATAGGAACAATTTAATGGTAAGCCTTGAGTGAACCCAAGCAATTAAAATTTCCTATAAGTCACCTTATTAAATGCAAATTAGTATATGCATATACCAATAGACTTTAATATAGATTGTTTTAAAACACAAAATTTAAATAAATAATGAATGCGACTGTGAAATCGCCTGCCTAATAGTTTGAAATTAACAATGAAACTAATATTTACGTTTAAATTCTGAAGTTAATACTTTAAAAAGAATAATTTTTAACTGAATATATGTTATATTTAAAGTCCTTATTTAGTATTTCAAGAGATTTTTCATTCACTAACAAACAATCCATATATGTCATTAATTAATTAGTATTTTGAAAGTTATGTCAGTTATTATTTAACAGAATTAGAACGTGAAGCACTTTCGAGTCAAAACAAAACAGGCTAAAGCTTTACATGTACTAATTCTGCATTTTTGGTATATGAAGTTGGTAGAGGAAAAAAAATACCGCATTCCAACTTTTGTTTATTAATTTAAAGACTCTTTCAGTTATTAGAGGGAACGAAATTCATTTCCAATTAACCATAAGGGTTTGCAAATTATGCGGCCGTACAGGAGGGCCCCACAGTTTGGGGAGACCTGCACTTACTTAGGTGAGAGAAGGGGAAAATAAACAGGGCGGTCCAGGAAATATTTGCTTGCACGCTCGTACCTGTATACTACCTGTATAGGTGAACCACCAGACAGTCGTGTTCGCGTTTTGTTTGTTTTGTTTAACCTAAAGCTTATATTGTTCCGGTTTTCGGTTGACCTCTGTAATTTACTTATAGTAAACCTTAACATGGCACACATGATTGATCTATGTATTGTGTTACGCTCAAAATGGTACTTGGGGTGTGGTGGTAGTGTAATTTAGTCGTGTCTCGTGAGCACTACGATCTTTGAAAACTGGTATTTAGCTGCAAACTATTGTATTAACATTGAACCAAGATTATTGTTACTATTTAGGAGATTTAAGTATATAACTTTGACCCTGGAAGCGATGTTCACCCAGGGTCTCACATCTTTTTAGGGTTGCCCTGATTATCTGGTATTCTGGGAGATATGCCAAACATGAGTCTGCCACGCGACATGTTACAATGTATGATATAATTATTTATGGCAGTGCATAATAACTCCCAGATTATTCTACAATGAGATTATAGAGTTTTATGTTGAGTTGTTTGTCAGTAAGTCATTTTTAACCAAATATTACTATTTTTTATCTAATTATACTTTTAAAGTAGCACCCATATTGTATGTAAAAATTTGTGATTAAATTAGTTCTGAGAATACTTGTTTGGATCAGTATTAAATAACCCACCTCGGTGGCGTAGTTGGCTAACGCGCTTGTCGTGTTGAGCTCTACGGCCGAGGACGGGGAGATCGAGGTTCGAATCTCGGTCGGGTGAACTGGGGGTGGTTTATCCTAAATGGTTTTCTACTCTCCCTCCACGCAAAGTGCGGGTTCACTTCCTCTAATTCAACCTTCCCAATTCCTAATCCATTATAGTAATCAGTACTTATAGCGTATAAACCGAATGGGTGGTAAGACGCGGTGCTAATTATTATTATTATTAGTAGTAGTATTAAATACCACCTATTATTTGTGAAGAGTTCCTAATTGATTTACACTATAAATATCTTTTATTAAAATTGTTAAATTTTGAGCACTTAATTTCTTATTAGGGATAAAATTTTGTTCAATAGTTTAGACCTTTAATAATCTTATTGCATTCATACATGCATTTATTCATGCATTTATTCTAAAATAATTATATAAAATGGCTTTAGCCTGATTATTTTAAGTGATGTGGAATTATGTTACATGGAAATATATTGAGTATTTCCCTACCAAATAATGTAGACTAGCTCATAATAAATTTTGTGTAAATGTCGATGCGTAATATGCTACAACACATCTAAAGTGTAAGCTCGTTAAGCTGACGAGGTGCTATTTGAAAAATTGCATACTATGTGATCATAGGTTCATAAATTTAGGTACGTGTTCCCAAGTAATCCTTTCCATATCCCACCCCCTGCAGGTGGGGATCCAGGTCACATAAGCGGGGAAGATTACATGTAGATGAAGAGGGGTACAGCTAGCTAGCTGCTAGGAAATTTACGCCCCACCACCGTGACTCACTGTAGATTCTTTAATACCATTAATAATTGTATAGGTATTACATATTAATGTTTTTTCGTTTCTCAAATTATTTTCTGTTTTAAATCTTAATAGCTGTATCAATAGTTATGTTATTATCTGGATTAAATTTAAATATTTAAAACTTTTATTAAAACATGGTCGCTATACATATGTGTATGTGTGCCTATTGTAGGGGTGGGGGGGGGGGGTAACACGTAACCACCTTCCCTACATATCTAGAGTATACCTCAAAGACAATTTCTCAGAGATATACTTTCGACATTCTTTAATTTATTTATATATTTTGCTAAGTACTAATAAATATTTTGTGTTAGGGAAAGGTAAGGTTTTAACTATAAAAAATGTACCTGCATGAAGGAGTAGTGGATATCCATTTAGGAAAGAAACACCCTCAGTACACTAAACCATAGTCGAACCTTAATCACCACGCCATCGGTGGTCTAGTCTATTGCAACTTGCAAGAGCGACGCCTTAGGCTATAGAGCCACCGAAGTTGACTGTCTATTTTGACTTTAGCTCTACTATATACATTGGATACCTCGGTCGGTTTAAAATCACACTTAATATTATGATTATATTTTTGTTAAGGACTTTAATAATTTATTAAGTCATAATCGTATGTTTTATCAATTCTGTATAAAACAAAAAAATAATTTTTATAGTGTAGTTAATGATTTTGCTATTGTTTAGAGTTTCATCTCTTAGTTTATAATTTATTCAGTTGTTCAATTTTCAACCATTAAAATATTTGAAAAGCATGTTAACAAATTTGAATTGATTTTAAAACTTATTCAAACCAATTTAATCAATTATCACATTAAAGATAAAACTTAATACATGCATTATTAATTTTGGTAAATAATCAATTAGATATTTTAGGTGTAATACAACTTATTTTATAATTTTGCTTACTATTTATATACATTTTAAATCTTAGTATACCCAGCTGGGATACAAACCTAGACATCTCCACCAACGTAAAGTCGGACAAGAAGAGTTTGGTGATTTGGTTTTCATGTCTATTCTTGCTACACTTTTATTCTTTATTTGATTAAGCGAGAAAATAACATTTTGACTAAAAATTACTTGGAAAGCTATACACGATTTGAAAGAATAAAAACAACTTTTGTTTTTTTAACGAGCGTATTTTTTTAACTCAATCCTCACAATATCTAACTTATACAATCAAAAGTTTAAAAACATTACCCTGTTAGGAACAAACAAGATACCGCACCGCTCCACCAAATAATGAGAACAGAAGGCCCAATTCGCAGCATCACATGCACTAGTTTAATGATGTGCATAATGATGTCAGCCCAAAAGTGCGAAATAAGAAGAGAGAGGAGAATTACTTCCTCTCCCGCCTTAGACAGAAAGAGAGAGAGTGGCCAATATGAAGGATGAGGAAGTAAGTGAGAGGTTAAGAAGGAGAAAGCGTACAGAGAGAGAGAGGACGTTTTGGTCGGGTCCCGATTTTCGCGCCTGCGTCGTTCCGACGGTAGATGTCGCGTCGGTAGGGCAGAGTTTCCTTGACTAGCGCTCTCTAGTGGATCATTTGAGAGAACGTTGGGCCCACCGTTTGAACTCCCGTGGCAAAAATATCCTTTATTGTTTTTATTATTAACCATAACAATAATGTGATTAATTTGAAAACGGAAAATCTGATATTAGCGTGCGCGTTACAGAACTTTAAACTTTAAAACCTACCCTACGTCGCGTGACTTGTTTCTTAAAAGTGTGCACGTGCTGTAAAACAATAGCTCGCTCTTCTGAAGACAGCATGGCCTTTCAAAATACTTTCTTAATCATGATCTTCTTGGAAATAATTCACTAACGTAGCCTGTGTATCGCCTTCTTGAATGATATAATTAGTTAAGAGTTGTTTAAAGAAAATATATAATGCGTGTGATAAGTTTAGACTAAGAGTGTTGTTTTTTATATTTTGGTGATTTGCTTTCTATTTGAGAACTTGAAACGTTTTTTCCCCTTTCTTTTGAGAACTTGATATGAAAGGGGACGATGGAGAATACCACGATGCAGCACTGCTTTTGGGGATGGTCCCTTTTTCATTAGGACACCGTCCCCCAAAAGCTAAAACAGTTATTTGAATTAATTTGTTTCTTAATTAAAATCAAATATAATAAATAGTCAGTTCTTCGTTAACTTTATATGAAACAACTGAAAGGGAATCAGAAGAATAATTTTAAAAAAAATATTTGAAGAAGTTTTCCTCTCTCACAATATTCAAAACAATTAAAGTTTTTTTTAAAGTAAATAATCTAGTGTCGTCATAGTTTTATCAAGTAGTCAAAGATCACAAGTACATAGTGTTATCGTGTTTATTAGTGTTCACAGTCGTTTACTTGCCCTAGTCCATCGATCACCACTGTTTACTATTAGTCGTATTATTGTTCTTAATCGGGGAAGGGTTTGGAGATGAGAGTTAGTGAATGTTAAATCCGAGAAGAGTAAACCAATCTGTGTAAACAATGCCGGCAATTTGGATCTTCAGTTTTCCCTCTATTCTTCTGATGTTAGCTGGTTTGCTGTTAGGTGTCTGCTCCTACAGCCATGGTATGTTCGTTCATTAATTTATCTACCTTTTTTGTGTGTTATTGAGTAAGATATGATGAAAACCACATTTAGATTTGTTTTATAGTCTAAACTTAATCATGTACCCAATATCCGGTTAGTCGGACTTGCGATGAATTCTTAAGAACCAGATATCTGTAAATCAATTTTAAATTTCTATTTTTAAATCAACTACTCACATTAATTTTATGTATACTATGATTAAAATATAATAAATAATATGCCGTTTAATCTGCGGAAATTCTATGTGTCTATTAATAGCAATTGAATCAACATAAAAATTCTACAATTGTAAAGAAATTACAAATCGAGTAAACTAAACATCCTACGGTTCCATCCTAAATCACTAAATGTTAAAACATTAGATTTTTAAATGAATATTTATTAAAGTTTTTTTATTTTAGTGTTTTTAATTCGTATCAATCAATCAATCCTATAAAATCGATTCCAATAGTTAACATATTATTTTATAGTTGGCTATTGTTGGTCTGTTTGGATACGTTTATTATTTAAGAATGTATTTTTATGTAAGAGCCTTTGAAAAATCATATATATTTTCTTATTCAGAATTACTATACTGTCTCTCATTCCAATTCAAGCCTAATCTACTTGATGGTACAGTCAGATTACGTAACTACAAAAACTCAAACGAAAACTAAATAACAGTTTGATAAAATCAAACAGTTTCATAAAGTTAAGAACGAAATTTGAAACAATATTGACATGGTAAGATAATATATACACAGCTTTTGTCAAAATTATTATCGAAGGCCAATACCAGTGGTCTTGGGGTAGAGTGTTCACCTCAGGATACAGTTTTCATGGATTCAAACCCAGCAGGGGTCAACGGATTATTCTTGAGCAATGAAAATCCTTAGCGCAACTTCCTTTGGAGGCGAAATAAAGCCATTGGTCCCATGTTGATTGTGACATGTAAAATATGTGAAAATACCTCTCCTGGCAAGCGTTTAACCCGATTGGGATCGCGGTGCTAAACCACTTTCCCAGTAAAATTGGTAAACTATTTCTCGCTCGCTCATGGAAATTCTCATATATATTTATATAATTTGTAGGTTCAAAATATGTACATTAAATACCACCAAACAAATGAAAACACTCAGAAAATTCTTAATCTCAAAAAACTTTTAGTTAATATATGTTATAGGCGATGCATAGTTATTCTAAATGTTAAAATGTGTATTTTTTATATAGCAATAAATAAGCCTATTTTAAAAATGCATTACAATGGCATTAATATTTTGTTCTTTTTAAGAGCCGTTCAAAAACATAAGTCAAATGTTTAAAGAAATACACCTTGACATTGGGACCGAATATATTAATGTCGAATATAATGTATATTAAAAAGTAGTAAATTTAATTTTAAAATGTGTGATAAAAAATTTGACACTATCTTTGATAAAAAAAAAATATGTGTCATTACTCATTACATTACATCCTATTTGTTTAGAAGATTGTACAATTTATTTAAATACAAAAATATCTCTAAAATCATTTAATGTCATTTCACGCATTAATAACTAGGTCACAGCCCTCGAGTGCAGTTTCTCTTAATCACCGCATCTTACTACCCATCCGGGTTATACGCTGATGTACTAATTACGCTCATGTTTTTAGGGATTAAAGCAGCTATATTTATAGGAAGTTTACTAGCATTTGTGTTGAGGGATAGGGGCAACCAGTTTTGGAAATTCATACACCAGACCAAGTTTCAAACCCCAATTTGCTCATCATAGGCAGTAGTGCGTTAGACCATTTGGCCACCTAGGCGGGCCCTCAAGAACATTTAATTTTGTTGAAATAATAAAAAGGCAACTACCTAAATATTTATTTTGATAGTGGCTATTTTTCTAACACTAGGCTTTAAAAATAAAACTTCTTTTTTCAAAATAATTAAAATACATTATTTTTGAGAATGCATAAGTATAATCCATGAATACAACTATTTGACAAAAATAGGCGAAAAGGCTACACTGATCACCTCAAGGGCCATAGGTTTCCCCAACTATGATTTGGAATCATGTATACAATATTTACTAGTGGTTTGCGAAAAAGCTAAATTTGCTTCATTAACAAAATTTAAACAAAAACATAATAATTATATAAATGTTGAGTGTACCATAAGGAAATATTACGTCATACTCTACACTAATAACTTTTTCCGCCTTATTAGTTTGCCGCATAGTCTAAGGTGTTACTCTCGCAATAGACTGGCTGCCGATGACAGGGAGATAGTGCGTGCTTCAATCCCGGTCGTTTGTAATGAGGCAGGTGACCTGGTGGTCTAGAGGGTAAGGTGTCAGACTTCTATGCTGGCGGCCGGGGTTCGATCCCCGGTCCCGGCAAAGATTTATCTGATTACCAAACCCTTCCTTCACCTCTGACAAGACATCTTGTGAATGTGGGGAATGCCAGGCCTCCACCGTGGTTCGGATTCCACGTTAAACTGTAGGTCCTCCATTTCGTCTCACAATCACCCTACCATTACACATTAGCGTAAGTGCGTATAACCCGAACGGGTAGTAAGACGCGGTGCTAATAATAATAATAATAATAATGAAATGAGGCAAATTTTTTCTAAATAATTTTTCGCTCTCCCTCCACGAAAATAGAGCTAAACACCTCCAAATTAAACCTTTCTATTCCTTAATAAATTAGAATAATTAGTACATAGGCATATAACCCGGACGTGTAGTGGGAAGCAGTGCTAAAAAAATAAAAAAACACTCGATTGTATGTGCAAGTTAATCTTTCAAATTTCAACATTTTCCGACTATTTTTCATGATTTAAAAGATTGATAAAATGCATTATTGGATGGATGTTATTTGATTTATATTTCTTTTTTCAAATAAATATGATAATTTAATATTATTATTATTTTTAATAATATTAGCACCGCGTCTTACTACCCGTTCAGGTTATACGCACTTACGCTAATATGTAATGGTAGGGTGATTGTGAGATGAAATGGAGAGACCTACAGTTTAACGTGGAATCCGAACCACGGTGGAGGCCTGGCATGATAATTTAATCCCTTTACAGGGACTAGTGGGACTGTCAGTTCTCAATTACCTGATATGCGCCTTACTACCAGTCCAATTTATCCACGTATTTACATTGATTAAGTAGGGATGATTAAGGTACAATTAATGGAATATGTACCCAAATTCCCCTATAGAGATATTGGGGATCAATTTTCTTAAAAAAAATTCCTCCCTAGACAGGTCCTAGTTTAAAAATGTAACCTTCTGTAAGCATACAACCAGACAAGACAAGACTAATGCATTTATTCGCTTATCTACATCTTATTTAATTTAACTAAAATAACTATCATCTGGTTTATATTCAACTATGTGTAATTTTTGGAACTAGTTTTTTTTATGGTATCTATGCCATCCTGTGTGTAGGAATTTTAACTATTTCTCTATTTGCCTTAACGAAGCACTAATACAGAACAAACATTTTATTATTGACTTTACTTTACCTAACTTTACCAACAAAAAATAAATTTTAAACTTATTTAAAAACTTATATTTTACATAAATATAATAATATAAAGTTATAAAGCTACCTTGAGGTTTATCACCCCCTGATTTGTTATAGTAAAATTCACCCGTGATAGTTTTTTTAACACAACTTTTGATATTATCTTTCGATTTAACATCTTTTGGCGTTTTAAAATATTTTATGTCCAAACAAAAGTTTAAAAAAAGATTTAGAGTAGTAAACTATCTTATGTTTTATATATACTATTAATAAACTGTGTCAGGAAGTATATTAAATAACACGTTAGCGCTAAAATGAAATAAAAATATGACTTACAAATTATTTATACATATAGGGTTTCCGACGAATCATTTGAGTAACCAGAGACATTGTTGTCCTAAACGGGAGCGTTTGGTATGAAGCACCTTAGTTTGACTTGCAACCAAGTCAATTAATTTTTGGTCCTATTAATTATATTTTTAACTAGCCTTGTTAATAGTATCATTTAATTTATTGGAAATTAGCTATAATCCTATTCTGAAATACTCGAGTATGTATAAATACTTCCTTATTTTTATTTATACATTAAGGAAATTTAATTCCATTACTATGACATTTAATTTTTTTTCTAGATTATTGTGGTCCGTTGATTTAATAGAGCTCTATTACTACATATCCAAACCATACATACTTTTAGGTGATTTTAGAGTAAATATGTTCACATTTGAATTGAGGGATATGGGCAAACTTTTAGGAAAAAAACCCTTAATATACTCTTCCGGGGTTCGAAACTAAACATCCACATGACTGACAAGCCAGTATAATGTGGAAATAACGCCTAAGGATCTGCATGCACTGGCATGAGTGAGAACACTATTTAAATCAGCAAATAATTAAATGCTTATATTACGCTATGATTTCCCCTTTCAGTGTTGTAAAAAATAAATATAATATTAATATTAATCATTATAATAGTTTATCAATCATCCAATTATGATTTATATATATATTTGATTTAAACAATGGTTTGCTCATACAAGAAGTATAACATCATAACAAGTATAGTAAAATTGAATCATGTAATCCAATTACGTAGCTATTAGCTTTGAAAATAAATATACTAATCCAATATACGAATTTCAATTTAACTCCATAATTAGAATAGTTTTTACATATAATAAGGCAATTTTCCAATTTGTAGGTTATTTGATTTGAAATGCACTTTAAATAATACGGCCTCGACGAGGCTGCGAAATATAGTAATTGATGTGTTTTACGACATTAATTTTGAAAGCCGTCATTGTGTGTCTATGATGTGTGTGTGTGTGTGTGTGCTTGTTGGTTATACGCGTGAGTGTGTCGGGGGGTAAAGGGGTCGAGGATAGGGTTACGCCATGTGTGACACGGGTAAATGTTTCATACTGAGATGCATATTAGGCAGCAGACTGTTTACTAAATCACAGGTAAATAATTGCTACATGCAAACATGTTTATGAATAAATGCCAATAGAAGAATTCACTGAGTGTTTATACACTGCGACAAAAAAGTGCAATACTAGTTTACACCCTCTCTTTTATATAGGTACTTCATTTTTATTTCATAAATATGTTCCTTTGAGTTATATTTTTGACATAGCTCATTAAGGTAATAATGTAACGGACGTGAGAAAAGATAAGCTTTTTCTCCATTTATTACGTCAAAACAAATAAAATATTCCTTTAGTAGAAATATAAAGTTTAGTTTTATCCACATAATGACGTCAACAGTTATATGATATCTGTCAAGGGTGTCCTGGAATTTAATTAAAACTATTTATTTTCATTAAAAAAGTTTTGTCATTTAATGCAGCTTTTCCTTTGCCAGATATTCAAGAAATGTGTATATCAATATGTGAAGAAAGTTAAACTCTATATTTCCACTGAAGAAATAGTTAATTTATTTTAGCAAAAAAAAAATGTTTTTAGAAAAACTGTAAAAAAATACCTAATATTTAATCGCGTCCCCTACAATTCCCATTTCAAGAGCCCACTTTATTCCAAGGCTAACACCCAACTTAGGAAGGTTATAGATGCTAATCATGGAGCGTTTTCCTGTGTTATACTTAAAAATAAAATTTAATTTAGCAAAGTGACACTGTTTAGCAGTATATAAAACAAAATAAAACAAAAACAATAAAATCTATTTGATACCAATTTCGTGGTTACTAAGTAAATAATTTAAAAAAAAACTAAGTTTAGATACTGGTTCGAACATAATCGTATATCTAATGTCCCGCTTAATTGATCGTGAGATTGGATCTTGAGGTAAAATGAAAGGAAATACGAGCTAAGATAAATATTTATGCTGATTTTATAAACTTTTTTTGATCAAAATAAATCAAATATTGCTACTGTAGATACATTTAGTTCAATCTCCTTCACTTCTTAAATATTTGGCATGCACTATTGACAGTTGATGAGAAACCTTTTAAATAAAAATAGATAGTATACTGAACAAGTTGTTGATGCTCGTGATCAATATTCATTGTAGATATTACTTTATAAAGCAAATTGTATTAATGTTTTACTGAAGTAATATTTTATTTATTTTGGCCAATATATATATATATATAGACTACAAAAATACTTACCTTATCTCATGCGACAACCCCTCCCATGTACTTGTTCCATGTTCCCCTTCTTACTACCCGTTTAGGCTAGTAGGAAATAGTTTAAGCTCGCAGGGGAAGGATGAACTAGCTGCAATTTAGAGAAAGGTTACCCGCATTCTGGTGGTGGTAGAGTGGGAAACTATTTAGATTATAAACACCGTAGTACTTCCGGTCGATACCTAAACTACAATTTCCCAGTTACTGGCCAACTAGACGCCTTTGTACGCTTCTTCACCGGTGCGTGTCTTGTAAGTTATACCGACACAATAGCACGGTAGGAGGTGTTTTAAGCACTACGTTTTACTACCCATTAGCATATTTGCTAGTTACACTAATGTATCAGGGATGAGGAAGATTGACTTAAATAAAGTGTACAGGCATTTGCGTGAAAGGAGAGTGTAAAACCATTTAGGAAAAAACAAACTCGATACACTCAACTAGTAATTCAAGCCCTTATCTCCCCATCATCAATAGTCCAGTTTGTTGTGAGAGTGACGCCTTAGACTATTTCACCACCGAAGAAGATCCAGTGTGTAAAGCTATCCATAGTACTCACATCCGGAATTGGATCCCAGATTTCCTTCCCATCACCGACCTTTAAGTCACCAGTGAGAAAATTTAAATAACAGCTACTCTAGTCCCTATAGCTTAGTGGGAAGAGTCATCACTACAATTCACTGGTACCCGGGTTTGGTACCTGGTGGGTCTGTCGAACACATATATTTATTTACAGGTTCGCCCCAATGTCCATGAAGTAAAGTAAGTTATCAATATACCAGGCCCTAGTGTTTAATATTAGATTCACTGCCTAAGGTAGGGATGGATAAACTACGGCTCGCGGGCCAAATATATCCCACCAGTATGTTCAATCCAACCCGTGGAATAAATAATTAAAATGTGTTGCGTTGTGAAGTAGAATTTTTTAAACACACCAAAACTGTATTTTTATCAAACCATACAAAAATAAACATTTCCGACCTTGGTAAATCATTCCCAAAAATATATGGCAATGTTTTCACCATCATATCTTTGCGAACATGGGTTTTCAACCATGAAACTTAGGAAAAGTATCTTAGAAACCGACTTACAGATGACATATGAGCATCTTTTTTCTTTCTTGAGAATCACTTCCTCACAGTTTCACTCATCTCTCAACCCATGATATACATCTTCTGAACGAACTTTAAACCAAACATAAATCACTAAAGTATTTATGATTGTTTTGCCCTCTCACTATATTTAAGCTTACCTATGTGGTTCTATTATGTTTGTTTGGATGCATTTTGAAGCAAAATCGACAAATAAAAGTATTTGGTAATTTTATTTTTTCATTTGGCTCTCCTTTAAGTAGGTTTGTACATCCCTATATCTGAGCTATTTTTTAGTTCCTGGACTGATATTATCTCTTCGTTTAGTAAGTGCATGCTAAATATTATAATATAGTAAGGATTAAAATAATTGTTAAAACAAACAAAAAAAAACAAACAAATGGGTCTGTCATGTATTAATGTTAGCTAAAGTATACAATTGAGGCAGTATTTCAGGCAAACTCTGGTAGAAAAATTTCACTAATTGTGTTTTAAATATGTGTATATAATTACAGTTTTATAGTAAATCAACTCAAACGGTTGCTACGTGATATACTTCAATGGAATATGGTCACTGTTGATAAGTAAGATTGGAGATCAAATACCTGTCAAATGACTAGCAGTATTAAAATTTCCCAAAATTGTACTCATCACCCTCCCTCCAGGCTTTTGTGGGCGAATTTACCTCTATGCTAGCCTTCTTAACCTTACCTATTACTATAATATTTTTTTTAGCACCTTGTCTTACCATCTTTTCAGGTTATACACATCCCTATCTATTAGTTTAAAATACTACTATCTCATGAGTTAAATTTACCTGTAAATATAAAAAAACGCAAACATTCTACTGGACAAATTAACGTAATAGTAAGGGGTCGTACATCAGAACTCGTTTGTTCCGTGTGCCTGTGCCTCAAATGTGTTCAATGCTTCTATTTTTTGGTGAACAAAGTATACCTCTCATATAATGAAGTTCTGCTTTTCAATGGTATCCAGTTAGTAGCAACCAATCTCCAAATAAACACGCTTCCCAGCTATGTAACCAATTCTGTTCAAGTGTAATTTTGTGTAGGGAAGAATTAAAATTTGTTCTGTAATTCTATTTGCCTATACGCAATGAGATGGCCAGCAGCATTACAATTCTCGATATTTAAACTTGCATGAGGACATGTGGTAAAAATAAAATAAAGTATATGTACTAGTTTTTAACGTTTAATCGCAGGGATTTTTTTCATACAATTTGCAGTACACACATAATAACTTGTAGTGTTCGTTTTATTTACAAGACATGGGTGGTTAGTATATAAAATAACTGTGATTTTACGAAAATATTTTAAATATTTATCCAATTAAATTTAAATAAATACATCTTTAAAACATTACTAGGCAAGCAATCATTATAGACAATTAAATTTTGTTTTGGAATCGTAGCTTAGAGTACAATCCATCCAGGATATTCGTATATTTTTATTTTATTAATGAGTGGTTGAAATGAAATATAGCATAATTAGGTGTATTATTAAATTATCCTAGTTTATAGTGCTTACGTCCTCGTAAAATATTTAAATTTTAGCTTTCAAACGAGATGAATAATCGCCAGACGGGGAGCAATTGTTGTTTAATAGTCCTAGTAAAGAAAACTAAGTGTAACACCGCCCTTATTAACAACTGAATAAAGGCCAGTGCACAACAATAATATATAAAAAAAAATCCAAAAGGTAAAGAGACAATATTTGCAGAGGAGCCGATAGGATAATCAAAAGCTAAATATACCATATATTGGCCCATTTGTCTTCTGTTTCCCCGAACCCACTCCTCAAATATTTAATTATTTTAAATATTACCAGGTTCCTCAACTATCAGTGGGAGATTTCTGGATATTCTAATTACGGGAGGATATCCATAGTTTACAATTAGTTACTCGAGAGATTTATAACCCTTACAAATTGAAAATATAAGAACGTGCTATTCTTATAGGTCACTAATAATATTAAAAATATATTTCCAAAACATTTATCTATTGGCATAAGTATTACCAAATTTACAAGACGAGTTTCCAAGCCTGACGGGATATAAGTTGATATCATAGTAACCTTGACAACCTAAGAATGATTACAAACAATATGGCATCATGCGCCAGATGAGTATTAACCCATAATCGAATTTCGAACGATACGTCGTCTTGTTTACATTGACAAACATAGCGACATGTAAACCCAAAAGGGGATTTCCCATTAATCAAAACATAAATAAATATGATGATCATAAGCCATAATATACCAAAAAGATTAAAGTATTACGTAATCCATAAATTTTATGGTCTATTAATTTGCTGAAAAAGAATTTTGCAATACAACAGCCGAAATTAATTTATGTACCTATTATAATATCCAGGATACCTAAGTGTGTCCAGAGACAGTATCCAGTTAAGCGTGACATAGCAATCAGAGTTACATCATTATATACGCTCATATTCAGGCTCGGAAAGGGGGAAGAGGGGTAGTGAAAACAGAGGTTAACACACAACAAAGAGGAGGGGGAAGGGGTTACTAGATGGGGGTAGGACATTCGAGCATGTTATGGACGGAGTCAGAACAAAAGTTTGTTGGACAGATCACCGTCTTTTAACGGATGTACACCATACTTTCCCAGCATGCCTCATGACAAATCATAGTTCGAGTTTACACACAGTTCACTCGTTTAGTCAGTTGTTCAATTTCTAGCGGCATGTTGTGTTCGTGCGGGAAGTACACTTGGGAGGGACCACAGCTGAATGGGGCAGTGGTGAGTTCACTCGTGATTATTATTATTATTAGAAACCAGTCTTGTATATTTTTCACTGTTTAGTAGCTTTTATGCCAATAAATAATGAATAATGAATAATAAATACTGTTAAAATTTAGGCAGCTTAGGACATTTTAATTTATATAAGCCAACTGTCAAACAGGAACTGTTCCAGGCTAAATTCTCATCGGTTGGGTCTTTTCTGAGTGTCATGGGGTTTAAGTGGGTCAGGCCCTCAATATAGACTCGATTTGAGTAAGTTTTTGATAGTCCTAGAGCGCGGAGGTTCTATAAGTACTCCATTTTATTCTTTGATTGTCTAAGGGTACGTAGGTACGATAGGCATTACGACAAGGTTGTGGGGATATAATAGGCAATCCCCCTGTGAATATGAGGCTTTGCTTGGTTTTTATAATACGCTATATTAGGAAGTGGTTTAATATATAAATTAAAATAAATTAATAATATTAATTTTAACACAAAATAATAGTTTATAGAATAACCAAATAACTTGTGCCCAAACAGAATATAGAATACTTCAATATAATCACTAAAGGACATCCAAACACCGATAACTGTTAGGTTGGTAAAATAAATCCGAAAATGTTATATGGTTAGGTTATGTTTACTTTGTTCAATTTAAAATTATTCTCTTTTTATGAATCTAGGTTTCTATCACAATATAAATAAGGTGATGATATATACTATTTTTTCGGGACAATAATGTTTTTGTAGTAAATTCCGGTTATTCTTTAGAACATGTACATCAATAGGTAGTGTTTGTAAACCTAGTTCTTCTTAAATACTTTTATTCCGAATTGAATAGCCATAATTTTATTTTTTTGAGAAGTTGTATTAACAAGTTTTATTTGCCAAGGGTAGGATCTTGGTAGTAATAAAGACCTTTCCAAACTAAATACCTAACAAAGCCAGTACATGACATTGCTTACGGTTTTGTTGTATACGTTTTTAAAGATGTTTATTGATATTTATATTTTATTTTATTTTAATACCACATAATTAGAACTTAAGTATCGATATATTAGTTTGAAGTGATTATAAACAGGCTTCATAAGCTTATTTTATCAACAATTATGAAAGTAAAAAAAATCAATTTACTTATTTGTCTGTACATAGTTTTTCTTGAAATTAATATCTGTTCGTTTAAATTGACGATGAAACTAATGTTCTTATAGGCATTATTTGATTTGTAAATCATTATTAACTTAAATTAGCAAAGAAACGAGAGATTTATCCTATGCTAACATCATTGATGTTTATCTGAAGCAAGTTGTTGAATGCATCTTGTTCCCTAAAGGGGTGCTGAAGTAGTTCTGTTCTGATACTGTTTTAAGACGTTATATCTGAACAGTTTTTCCAGGATTATCTCTCCAAAGGATCGTTTGTAAATGAGTATCATTTGAATCAGTCAAAATCAGTTTGTATTAGTTTATCTGAGTCTTGTAACTATTGAAAATATATATGGTAGTATTTCTGGCCCGAGCATAAGTGCTTCACTAAGAGAAACACCCGTTGAAGACTTTGCAGATAAATTAAATAAAACAAAACGTCTATTCTTGCCATTAATCTCATTCACTATATCGTGAAGTGATAACCTCATATTCATAAAATGAGTATTACTTATCTGCATCCAATGTAAGTTTTCATATTCATTCATGAAGCTAATAAAAGTTTATTTTCGTTAAGGTTGTTTTGAAAACTACGTATTCATTATCTTCTCTCAAACGTCCAGCCATTGTTGAAGTAATTCGTTACCAAGTCTGTATCACGCAGAGTGTAGATTTATTTATCACATGGTAGTCAGTTATTTCTAATATAGAACCTACATCTTTATCATATTGGTGGACTGGGGAAAACAGAAATTACACACATAAATGGTTAAGGTAGTTAAGTTTTAAACACAGTGGGTTGGTTCGTTTTAGGTATATTTCGGGTTGAGTTAAAATAAAGTCATAATTATAATATATTAAATACTACAAAAAAAGGTGACTAGGATCTCTTATCTTGATGGTTAACTGATTCAATCTATATTATTAAATCTCGACAGTCGGACGTGTGCACCACAACTCTTCCTACGTTTCTGAACTGATTTGAACCGTTTGAGTCTTAATATTTTTGACCCAACTTGTAGATTTGCAATTAATTTTCATAATTTTTAAAATTGCGTCCTTGAAGATATTTTCTACACACACACACACACACACACACACACATGTATATATATAAATATCAAAAAGATTTTGAATACATAAAATGTCAACTAACATTTTCCTCATTCTAATTCTTAAAGTTATGATCATTAGTCACAAATCTGCATGGCTAAACAAAAAAATAAAATATCAACTGTTACAATCGGCTCAAAATTTTAGAAAGATTTCGAATTAAAATTTAATTTGTATCACTAAACTACCATTGAAATATTCGGCTCTGCCCTAGATAGATATTCAAGACCATAAAGGGTATAAAGTAAATTCAATATAAATTATTTTAACTTAGTTTTACAACACACACTTCCCATTTACTATTTTTACCCCATTTACCCTTTAAACCCCGTATCCCCATTTTACCCCAGCTACCCCTCTAACCCGTTTACCATTTTTATCCATACATCTCTGTTTACCTTTTTTCCTTTTTGGCTCTTTTTACCCATTATACACTTTTTTATCTCTTTTATCCCCTTCTTATTTTATTAGATTTAATTTTTACCCTTTTTAACTATTTTGGCCCTTCTAGCAATTCTCTTTCCCCCGTTATTGAAATTTTTTCCCCTTTTTCCCCTTTTCGCTTAACCCCATAACATTTTAAAAAAAATTTAGAGATACCTTTTTTACCCTCTTTGACGTGGTTACTCTTTTGACAACTTTTATATTAAGTGCCCGCTCTGGTATAAGATAAATATTTTAGGGGGGAAAGAGTAAAAAGGTTAAAAACTGGTACACAGTAATTAAGGGCAAAAAGAGAGAAAAGGTAGTTATAATAAGGTTTTTGAAAAGTTATAAGATATTAAGTAAAGATATAAAAAAAAGTTTAAAACAGAATAAAAGGGTATAAAGGGTAAAGGGGGAGTAAATAAAAAAGTGACAAAAGGGGAACATTGCAAAAAATTGTTAAAAGGGTCTCAACTTTAAAGTAGATTTTATAAAAATTATAAGGGTTAAAAGGAACATAAATGATCAAAGTGACGAAAGATAAAATGGTCAAAAATGGTAAAAGCGGGAAAAGGTACCTAAATAGCTGAGATGGTAAAACTGGTGGCTAAGAATAAAAGATTAAAAATTAAATCTAATCAAATTGTTTAGATTCCAGCTTCCAGATGCAAATGTGCGTAGAGAGGGACTACACATTTTAAAATTTCGGACCTTTGCGTGGGGTAGATATTGAACAACACTCATGATAGACATACAGACAGTCTCACTCTTCATTTTATTAATATAGATGGCCTAGTCCACTTAACACTCATGCCTTGCTAATTAACACATTGATTTCATCATTACGTTCTTACATTTACTTTTCCATTATTAATCTTATATAAAACTTTTTCAAAATGAAAAAATAAATTAATTCCTCTTAATTCTATGAAATTCCCTTTTTGTTATACGAAAAATTTCGTCTTTTTCTGGAATGATGCCGTTAACTTAGATATTATTTTGACCAAAATAAAAGCCAAAAGTCAACTGTGAAAACCAGATGTTTAACCTCCCAAACTGCTATAATCTATGTGTATCACTGCTCCTTGACATATTTCATGGTTTAACAGTAAAGTATAAAATATATATTATCTATTTTATTAAATTTCTACCGTAAGAAGTTTGTAACCACAACATTTTATTATTTTATTGAAGTAGTGATCTACTTTGCAATAAATTCCTCATGTACTGTACGTCGGGATGGATGAAGCACATCAGTTTGACGGCGATGCGAAAGTAACAATGCAATAAAGAAAGAGCGACCCGTGCCACAACGATCCAATAATAATGTTGAAGAAGAGCTAATGCAAGTAGCATATGTGGAAGAAGAAAACTAGTAACCTCTCACTCTGTAACAACTACAGTAGCCCCATGGCTTCTTTGGTGCTGACTGACAGCTCACAGCTGACTTCTGACAGTCAAACTCTAGGTATATACCGAAATTTTTTGCTAAACACATGTTTTTGCAGATCATCTGGTTTGGCGTAGGGATACGTAATTTGGTCTGGTAACTTTTTAAATCTGTCAGTCAGCACCAAAGAAGCCATGGGGCTACTGAAGATTATATTATTAAATCAAATATGGGAATTCTAAAGTTTCAGATTGACCAGCGTGTGAGTGACTCGGTGGCCAAACTGGCGTGTGAGCGAGTTCGTGATTAGAAGATAGCTCTCGATAGTAGTTGACGAGAAGGCAAAGGTTCGAATCTTGGCTCAGTGAACTGAGGGTGGTTTTTGACAAGTGATTTATTGGTTTGGTTTTCTCATCCTCTCTCCCCGTTAACGGTGATTCTTATTTGTAAAGGCTTACTTTGATAATATTGAAGTATTTTAATATTTAAGTTTTATAAATATATATTCATTTGGGTATGGTTCACTAGTTAAATTAAGCAGTTAGTAGCAAGTGTGCTAAGCCTATCGATGGTAATAAAAATTTCAAAATGAGAAGTTGTCCTAGCATTCAATGAACTAAAAAACAATATTGCCTAGCGCCTGTAAACTAGACTTACCGGGTCGAGCGTGCGAGCTTGAATAATAGAACCAGTTCCATCTTTCAAGCGCGCTCGCTCCAGTCTGGCCACCTCTCATTACAACCAATATGTTATATTTTATATTTTAGTCGCTCGCGCATTAGCTCGCCCAGTCTGGCCGTCCCCAGTCATATTTGCGAATACTGTAGGACTCAAAGAGAAAAAAATAAGATCACTAGATTAGACTGACTGGTGTCACCGTGGTAAGGTTGCTCTAACAACATATCAAGAATCTTCATTGTTATACGAGCTCTTAACTGGACATGTTGAACAAACAAATAACGATAAAACAAGTAAACGTTCGTTTGACAGTGCATTAGTGATGGTTATTAGTTATGCGAAAACGGAAGAATATTCAGTTGGTGGCTTGTACAAAATTCACGATAACGTGTACCATGGTATTGGACAACTTCACGTTACTGGTTATTGCACACCAAAATAGGATTAGGTGTAAATCTAAGACGTAATTACAACTGTCAAACACCATCTGGGAAACCCAGAAAACGCAGCGTATGATCCACGATTAATGCGTGAGCTTACGCAGTACATCATAAACGACAACACTTAAATTCTATCCTTCCACAAAGTGCACAAGTTGCCACAAGCTGAGAGTAAAAACAGCTGACTAAGGAAGACAATTTAAATCTCTGCTAATGTACTAATATATAATAAACCACACCGACCCAAATCAAAGATCATTTGATGTTGCTGCTATATTCAGAGCAGTAGTCTAGTATGGCGTATGGGCACCATTTGACTTACTTTCCTATTGGATAGATTTGGACACGTGACCCCGCCTCCTCGCTCACTGATAGGCTGTTGGTTTTCCCCCTCCTTTCCCGCCCCCTCCCCTCCTCCTTCAGACCTCTTTTCTCAAGGACGAAATGTCTTCTCCTATAACCTCTCTCTCTGCAACCCCTCCCCTACAACTCCCTCCCCTACAACTCCCTCCCCTACAACTCCCTCCCCTACAACCCGCTCCCCTACAACCCCCTCACCTACCTACCCAGCCATGGTAGTTCTTGGTGATTAATTATTAATGATTGTTAATTGATTATTGCTAATTAATTATTGGCTAGGATTGAGGTGTTGGAGTTTTCTATTTATTTGTTTATTAGCATAAGGTCCGTGACGTTTCGTCATGAAGGTGCTGCACGAAGCTCTTCTGACGACGGAGGGGCGAAGAATGAACTACTGCTCCTCGGACTGTCTTACACTTCCCAGCAGCTCACCCTCTTCTACATTCCTTTCTCTTTTCAACCCCCACCAACCCCAAAGTTCATGGACTTGGAAATATCAAATTTAAACATCTGGTTTAAACCGTAGGCCATGTTGTTAATAGCATAGACCCCATTGCAGGCTTGTTAACTCCGTATTGTACCGTTATACAACACTCGACCACTTGAGCTGATCGAATGTGGTAGCCAAGCCACCAAAAAGGTGTTTTCGTGACAGACAGATAGACAGAGATTCAACCTTGCACTAAGATTGTTGAACGGCAAAACCACCCTCGGACTACCCGCTCTAGAAACGATCTATACATGTACTAAAATAAATCAATAAAACATAAGTTGGTCTCAGGTATAGATCGTTTTGCCGGTGATGACCACCTGAAATAAAAATATTGAATGAATGTTAGGCTTAGAGTTAATTTAAATAAAATATAATCTGGAGATGTCCAAAAGGTGAACAAAATCAATAATAATAATAATATTTACGATTAAAATATATGAACAATTAACATATACTAAAATAAATAAATAAAACATAAATTGTTTTATGGTGATAGATTGTTTTGCCGGTGATGGCCGTCTGTAATAAAAATATTAAATGAATGTTAGCTGACGACTGTTTGTGGTAGAGTGTGATAAATGGTTCCCCTGCCTTGAGACCCCCTTTCATTTCCCCCTTCTTAGAGGTATGTGGTGCAACCCCTTATGCTGAAATGGTTATTTCCAGTGTTGCAACCTTGGCGCCTTTATTTGCGTCACTACTGATTGATTTTGGGCATCAAATGTAAATTATTGTTAAAGTAATCGGTTTAATATGGAATCCGAGAGGATTAATGTATTCATAACCTCTTTCTGGATGAACGGTGGCACCCTTTCACCACCCCCAACCAAAATTCGCTACTCTTTATGGCCTACAAATATGTTTTTGTTTAATAGGAAAAGTTTGTTAAATCACATACAGACACAAACGATCCATGTTGATCTAGACTACGGAGGGCGGTGGAGATTGTGGGGAGATTCTCAGTTGGGTGTACTGAGGGAGGTAGATTGAGCCCATACCTGCACTTGAAAGGTCTTGTTGGGAAATAAAACATCTGATTATGTGTAGAGTCCAAATTTTTTTCTATGATGACATTTTTATAAAATACAAACTTTTTTCGGTCAATATTTATATAATAATACTACAGTATCGGTTATATTTTATAGGTATTAATAGGTTAATGTATATCACTTGTCTTGACGTATGGATACATGAAATTAGAGCTAGGGGCTTTTCTAGTTTTTCCGATGAAAATGGGATTGTAGTTTGGCTAGTTTCGATCTTGTTTTCTCTCTTGCGTGCATAGCTATCCATATATTTATATTAATAGAACAGGAATCTATAATAATAAAATAAAGTGTGTGTGTGTGTGTGTGTGTGACGCCCGAGCCCGAACTACTTACCGTTGTATTCCAATCGAACAAACTTTCTCACTGAGGATACGTATATCTGCTCTACTCCATCTAGAGGGATAAACGCTAATTACTTTTATAAATACAAACCATATATTGTTGCGTCGGGGTTCAAGCATCTTAGAGGGCAACAAACACAAGGGGTAGTAAAAATGTGTAATTACTGTAGAGAAAAAATAGCGAGTCGCAGCGAGCGGGAAGAATATTTGTGATCGTACGTCCGGTGTTAGGGGATGAAGAAGTTCACTAATGTTTACGGTAGGGATATTGCTACAAGGGAGATATTACAGATTCTTAAATAAATCTTCCGAAATTTAGTGACTCCAAAAATATAAATTATGTGTCTTAGCTATTTAAAAAAATGAAAGGTTTCTTCTTCTCGTGCAGATGAGTAGAAAATGGATTTAAACCCATATTGACCTTACTGAGAGATGTGAAACAAATCAACGAACAGAAAAGAGATTTAGACATCCCTATATAGGTGTATAAAGATAAAGTAAGTGAAATATCAGCCTCAGTGGTCGGATGGTCAAAGAAGTAACTCTCGCAAAAGCTACCGATGACGGATAGATTGGGGCTCTAAACTCTTTCAGACGTACTGACGGTGTTTTTTTCCTATAAGGTTTTCCACCCTCCCTCCGCTCAGATGAAGGTATATTTCATATACCTTCAACCTTCTTTGTTCCTATACTATTAGTGTAAATGAACGGGGAGCCCGGGGTAATGCCATTTTGCGCAAAGCAAAGGGTTCTAGGTTCAATTTCCGTGTCCAGGTGTTAGTTTTTTTCTTCGAATCAGGTGACCTGGCGGTCTAGGTGTATGGCGTCAGACTTCTGTGCAGGCGGCCGGGGTTCAATCCTCGGTCCCGGCAGAGATTTATATGATTACCAAACCCTTCCTTCACCTCTGACAAGACATCTTCTGAATGTGGGGAATGCCAGGCCTCCACCGTGGTTCGGATTCCACGTTAAACTGTAAGTCCTCCATTTCATCTCACAATTACCCTACCATTACACATTAGCGTAAGTGCATATAACCCGAACGGGTAGTAAGACGCGGTGCTAATAATAATAATAATAATAATTTTCTTTGAATCACGCGAGTGAGATTAATGTTGTTGTCTATTTCCGCGTTTTATTATCAGGGATATCCACATATTTACACTAATAAGGTAGGAAAGATGAGGGTAGACTTTTCGAGGATTTATATATTTGTAGGTGACCTGGCGGTCTAGGAGATAAGGTGTCAGACTTCTGTTCTGGGGGTCCGGGGTTCAATCCTAGGTCCCGCCACAGAATTATCTGATTACCAAACCCTTCCTTCACCTCTGACAAGATGTGTATTAATCACAACTTGTGAATGTGTGGAATGCCAGGCCTCCATTGTGTGCGCGGGGCTCCGTGTAAGATGCAGATAAAAGTGATAGAAAGTGAGTGTTGAGTAAAGGTTTTGTATACATCTTGTGTGGAATGGTGAGAGGAAGAATTTAAAATAAGTTTGAGCACGATCAAATGACAGGTGCGCTCACAGTAAATGGACCCTCTTCTGAGGGTGCAGAAATAGAAAAACCAGCAGTTTTTTAGCTCAGAAAAAATAGGGTAAAAATTAGGTGCATTTTTTTATTGGTAAGAGCAAAATCGGGTAAGAACTTTGGGAGTTATTGGTTCTTTAAGTTGGGGTATGGGAGGTCATTACTGACTTCCTTGTGTTTTTCCAGACCGAAACCGATAGTAGGTTTAATCGTGGACCTTCGAAACAATTTCTTCAGAGTGCTGTAACTTACAGGAAATACGTGATAAACTGGTCGAACTAGGTATATAAAAGGTCAGTGAAGTAAGAAGAATAAGAATTCTGTGGCGGAGTAAGAAAAATTAAAGAATTTTTGGAAAGGAGTGATGGCTGATTCGAGGGGGATGAAAAAAGGGAGGAGAGAGGATAGGAGGTATGGAGAAGAGGAAAGCGACAGTGGGAGCTAGGAGGAGGAGCCTCCTACGGTAACTCGGGAGAAGATGATGGGTGAGTTGGCTAGTGATAGCAAACGTGTGGAGAATTTTGTGAAGGGCTTAGAGAGATGTGTCAAAAGTTTTGGAATGGAAACAGAGAGTATAAATATGCAATTAACGAAGTTGATGTACAAGCAGGTGTTGGAGGAACTTAAGATGTCAAATGAGCAGGAGCGGAAGTTGGAGGAGAAAAACTGGCAGTTAATAAAATACATAGAGTTGCTGGGGAAGGATAGAGGTAGTGTTAGGGGTGAGGAACAGGTGAAGAGTAAGAAGATGGTACCCACGTATGCGGATATGATAGCCGCCATTTGCCAAAGATCGAGGTGTGAGGAAGGAGAGGTGCTTAGCGAACTCAGGGACAAGAGGAAGACCATGATGTTTATTTCATCCTGCAGTGGGAAGAAAGTGGAAGAGGTAGAGGAGTGTCTGATAAGAAAGGTCGATCCGAAGGTAAATAAAACGCGTATTAAATTAATGAGGAAGGTAGGGGAGTACGTGCTGGTAGAAACGAATAGTGAGAGAGAGCTTGAGAAAATAAAGAAGATCAAGGATGCCAAGAGGGAACTGAAGTTCTCTAGGCCAAAAACCATGGATCCTCTCTTGATATGCTACGATATAGATAGTGAATTAACAGGGAAGGAGTTTGTGGATGCATTCTACGACCAAAACTTCAACGGAAGTGAATGGGAATGGAAAGATTTTGAAGTGGAATTTGTTCCGGTATTCTAGACTGGATGGAGAGGAGGGAAACTAATAAACCAAGTGGTGGCATTAGACCCGTTACTGAGGAAGGATATACTAACAAAGGGGATCTTTGTCGGGTTCAGTATGGTAAAGGTGAGGGACTATCTGGTTGTAGCCAAATGCTACAATTGCGGAGACATGGGACATATGCAAAAGTATTGTAAAGGATCGAGGAGGTGTATGAAGTGCGGGGGGAAAGAACATGTAGGAGCAGACTGTAAGGAGAGCGATAAGTTTATTCCATGTTCAGTAAGGTTAAGAAAGCAATTAAAGGAAGGAGGATGCAGGCATCCGAATAGTAAGGAATGTGAAACGTACAGGTTGTTGCTGAAGAGAAAGATAGAACGGACGGACTATGACGGAGAGGAGCAATGATGGGTAGATGGAGCTAAGTGAATGAAGGTGTGGGACTAAGTAGGATGGTGATTGGGACAGGCAGGGGAAAATAAGGAAGGAAGAGTAAGTAGAACGTGGGGGACTCAGGGAGCGAGGAGGGAAACGTGGGAATAGCTGGAAAAAGACTGAAGATGGTTTCTGTTAAACTGGAGCTCTGACTGATGGGGTTCCCGCTGGCTGCTAGTGGTGGTAGTCGCTGATGAACTGGGGGGCCAAATTTCGGTCGGGAATATTGCTCCTGGTTGTCCGAAGCCCTAGCCGATGGTGGTCTCCTGGATGCCAGTGGCGGTAGCTGCTGAAGAACAGAGGAGGTTGCGGTTCCGGTTGGCCAGAGAGAAGTTGGATGGAAGAGCATCTGACGGCGGGAGGTATCCCTCTACTGAAGGGTCCCGCACCTGGGAACAGGTGCGCAGTAGGGTCTGGGTAGTCGGGCCTCCTGGATGTCCGGGATACTCTCCGGCAGCTGGAAACAGCTGACCTAAGGGAGGATCTAGAGAAGTGGTTTAGTTAGGTTAAGTTTAGTATTAGTATTCGTTTAAGTTAGTTATAGGTCCAAGGTAATGGTTTTGAGAAGAATGTAGGCGGAGCGAGATCTCCGGTGGGGCGCCTCCCCAGGTGGTGGATAGGGGGATGCTCGACTCCGCTGGAGTTCTTGCCGACCAGTGATGAGATCCGTTTCGGGGGGGATATCTATTGGGGTGGGGTACCGGGGGCGTAATATAGCCGGGGTGGACCAACATAGCTGAACAACATATGGTAGATGGTAATATATGGACACTATGTTTAGGTGCTAACATCGATGTAGTTATTAAATAAAAAAGACTTGTGAGGATAGGAAAATATAGTTAAGAAGGATATCACGCCCAAGTTTTTAAATAGGTACTGGGGTTAGGTCTAGGATAACGTCAAGGTTGTTCTTTTTCACTTAGTTGAATATATCTGTTATTTTTATTGTTTTAAGAACTGTTTTTCTTGTTGTTTACCTAAATTGTACGTGATTGATTGTAGTACTGAATGTTTTTATTTTAACTATGTCTAAATAAATTTCTAAATCCTCCACCATGGTTCGGATTCCACGTTAAACTGTTGGTCCTCCATTTTCATCTCACAATGACCCTACCATTACTCATTAGTGAGAGTGCGTAAACTACCAAGCGGGTAGTAAAACGCTGTGCACCCCTTTAGCGAAAGCAGGTCTCTAGTTAGAATCCCTCAATCGTCAAGGTCAAAAAATTCTAATTTCACCTTTCAAACCCTGGGCAAATGTGGGTACATAATAAAATATATACTTTTGCGAGCAGTGTGTGTGTGTGTGTGTGTGTGTGTGTGTGTGTGTGTGTGTGTAAATATTCCATGGTCTGTTATAGACAAAATGAAATTATCTGGTAAATACTCTCACACAAATCAGCACTTATTTCACTGTTGCATTAAAAACATAGTGCGCGTGCCAGCTCCAGTGTTACTTTATTTTTCAGCTAACAGGAAGCGTGGTGATCTCTAAATTGTCGTTCTGACTATTGAATATGATTTTGTTCACCTTTGGACATATACAAAATATTTTTTTTTAATTAACTAGAAGCCTAACATTCATTTAATATTTTTATTACAGACGGCCATCACCGGCAAAACGATGTATCCCCAGAGACCAATTTACGTTTTATTTATTTATTTTAGTACATGTTAATTTTTCACATATTTTAATCAGAAATATTATTAATATTGATTTTGTTCACCTTTTGGACATCTCCAGATTATATATTTTTTAAATTAACTAGAAGCCTGACATGCATTTATTATTTTTATTACAGACAGCCATCACCGTCAAAACGAACCATCCCCATAGACCAATTTATGTTTTATTTATTTATTTATTTATTTTAGTATATGTTAATTGGTCAAATATTTTAATAAGAAATATTATTATAATTGATTTTGTTCACCTTTTGGACATCTCAAGAATATATTTTATATAAATTAACTAAAAACCTAACATTCATTTAAAACTTCTATTATATGTGGTCATCACCGGCAAAACGATCTATTCCAGAGTCAAATTTATGTTTTATTGATTTATTTTAGTACATGTATAGATCGTTTCTAGAGCAGGTAGTCCGACGGTGGTTTTGCCGTTCAACAATCTTAGTTCAAGGTTGAATCTCTGTCTGTCTGTCTGTCACGAACACATTCAAAGAATTAAAGTGGTCGAGTGTTGTATAACGGTACAACACAACAACAAGCCTGCAATGGGGTTGATGCTATTAACAACATGGCCTACGGTTAAAACCAGATGTTTAAATTTACATTGGGTGAGGTCAAGATTTCGAGTACCATATAACGGACAATGAGGATTTAACGAGTCTGTAATGGGGTCGATGCTATTAACAACATGGCCTACGGTTAAAACCAGATGTTTAAATTTGATATTTCCAAGTCCATGAACTTTGGGGTTGGTGGGGGTGAAAAGAGAAAGGAATGTAGAAGAGGGTAGAGCTGCTGGGAAGTGGAAGACAGTCCAGGGAGCAGTTGTTCATTCTTCGCGTCTCCGTCGTCAGAAGAGCTTCGTGCAGAACCCTAATGATGAAACGTCACGGACCTTATACTATTAAACAAATAAATAAATAAAACTCCAACATCTCAATCCTAGCCAATAATTAATTAGCAATAATCCATTAACAATCATTAATATTTACTCACCAAGAACCAACATGGCCAGGGTGGTGGGCGAGGGGGTTGTAGGGGAGGGGTTGTAGGGAGAGGAGTTGTAGGGGAGGACATTTTGTGCTAGGGAAAAAAGGTCATAAGGAGAAAGGGAGGGGGTGGGAGGGGCGGGAGGGGAGGGGGAAAACCAACATCCAATCAGATAGTGAGGAGGCGGGGTCACGTGACCAAATCCAGCCAATAGGAAAGTAGGTCAAATTGTGCACATACGCCGTACTAGACTACACCCGCACCAGGTATTATGGGAGAAAGTGATCCTCCTTACACCGGGTGTGGAGGATCACACCCCGTGTAAGAAGGATCAATGTTAACCTTATTTGAGAAAGTGTGCTGGAACTCTCAATTCAACCACTACTCAGAGCTAATGAAGGAGCACCATCGAGAAAACGAGATGTAACTACATTGTTTATAAACGAAAGAAAGATATTCATAGTATTTCAGTAATTCATTCAAACCTTGATCCGTTGGAGTATCCTCTAATATTTCCATATGCTTATGTCCTTACATCCTAGAGTGAAATTATCTCATTCAGAAAAGTTTAACCATTCAAATTACAGTGCATGTAATTTCCGTTGATACTTACTTTTGCCATTGCCATTAATAAGAGTCACGGTCAAATTTTTCAAAAATGGAGTAGTATTGCCTAAATATATCTTTGCTGATGGCTAATACGTTACACTAAGAAGAGCCAGCTCATTCAATGGAGACAAAATATTCCTAACTGAAGAAAAAACAGTTTATGAAGAGAACAATGAGTTTTTAACAAACTACGTTGTTTACAAACAGGATCTTTAATTTATTTATTTGTAAGGAGCTTATTAATTAACTTCCTTCATTGATGTATTTAATTCCACAAAAAATAAATTATTGTGTTTAGTAAATTAATTCTTTTTAAATTTTTAAAATTTCTTGTTATATTTATGTTATTCATATTCTTATAAAATATTTAAAAATATTGTTTTGTTTAATAAATGAATTCACGTTCAATTTAAAAGAATAATATTTTTTATAGAAGTTTAATATTTCGGCCAGGACAACTAGTTTGCATTGCTTTCTTACTCGATAGCACTAAGAACACAAAAGTTAATTACGCACCTCACCAAAGTACGCAAACTATACCTATCTTGGGTTAATTCTATCCAGTCACCCTAATTACAACATATCTCTATCTGATCCCTTATATTAATTATTATCTTCTCATCTGCTTATAGATATTCCCGATGGTCTCTTCCCATTATATTTGCCAGCCAATACCTCAAACGCGGATCGAGTTTTTTCAATTCACATTAATAACATAAATAGTAAAAACCCCAGATAAAAAGTTTCAATTATTTCTACTGTAATATCATTTAAAAGAAAACCATGAGGCCCTTTCTTTATTCCAAATTATTCCAATCGTACTTTCACAGTTGTAAAAAGAAACCGAGTCAACAAGATTCTCATCAACCTGACACCTTCACTAGATGAAAAGTGCTGGCGGGAATAGTGCTTTAGAACGCTCACTCAACTTTTTACTTACTTTTAAATGAAGCAAAGAGCCTCAACGTTGATTGGCTGACAATTGCGCGAAAAATGAAAAACTCTTCGTACTTGGTTCCAAGCCCCAGGCAAGCTAGAAATAAGCCAAGACCTTAGAGAAACAAAATTTATAATATATTTATGGCCAACTTTGATTAAAGCAACAATAGCCTTCCAAAAATTTAAAATACTAATTCATACATTTCGAGGACTATAATTACAGTGATTAAATTTAAATTTAGTTTATATATTTTAACAAATTGTACAACTTGTTTTACTTAAAATCAGGATAGACACCTTGCCATAACTATTTAAAGTTTGCAGTTTGTCAATCAGATAGTTTGGACAGATACAATTAAAAATCAATATTTTAATAGTTTACGAAAGAAAGAAACAATATTAACATATTTAAAAAATAATCTACCTCAAAGTTTATTTTCTCTGTCTAGTTGCAGTCAAATTAAATTACGTGTTGCCCTAAACTGAAGCACGTGGTGGTTAAAAATATTGTCTTTCGATAAATACTGTAGCAGTTATTAAAAAAGAGGATTAATATTATCATATTTATAAATAAAATACGTTAACGCAGACCCTTTGCCATTGGATGATGTCGGATGGATTTACTTACGCTTGCCATGCTTTCTACAAGAAAATATAGTAGAGTACATCTATATCACAAATTCTCATAAAAATAATAACGGATCATAAATAATATAATCATACCAGAGATATTTAAATAGAAGTTGCTTTCATATCCACTCACCATTTCAAGATGTTCTTCGATTGAATTGCCACATGTTCGAAGAAAATTATTCAAAGATGGCAGCCACACGTACTTACATTATAACACCTGTCTAAGGAAAGGAGTGCATATTGAGTTAGACCTACCGACTCACTCCACGTCAAGAGACTCTAGCGATGAGCCAAGGAAACTTGTTCCCTCCTTTTCCCCGCAAGTGGATTTCTCTTGTTAATTTCTCTTTCTGCCCGACTTCGTCAGTATTTTTCCTTTCTATGTTCCTGTGTTTATCACCTTCTCTGATATGTTCCGTCCATATCAGATTGAGTACTATATAAGGGGCCACGCCCAGGTTCCCATTAGAGCCAATTTACTGTATCACAGCGTTGAAGGAAGAACTCCTGCATCGTCAAGAATCAAAGACCACGTCGACCATGAAGTTTGAGGCGTCGGATACACCGCCACCCTGGACAGGATAACGCACTTCGATGACCACTATAAAGTTTGGGCCGTTGGATCCACCGCAGCCATGTATAGGACCACGGACTTCAATTAATTTAGTATTTCAAAGTAATCAACCTGTCCTTATGACTCAGAATCTAATTTTGGTAGTAAAAGACAGGCAATGTCTGTTTGCACCCTTTTAGTTTTCTGTATATTGTCGGAGACAATTTTCATTTGGTTTGATAGTATGTCGAATTGACAATAGATCAACTGCAAGTCTTGTTGACTTCTTAACTTAAAGGTTTATTTTGTTGTTTAGATATTGTGTCATCCAGAATGAGGGACAAGTCTAATAACAGCTAGTTTCGTGTATTTTACATCAGTCCTAAATACTATGTTGCTCTGTATATTTACCATACAGTGTTTACGTTACGAGCTTTGGGCTTGGAATACAGTAATGTCTTAGTTAGAGACTTGCTAAACTTCCACAAGTTCCATTAGTCTAACTTGACCCAATGTTTCGCATGACACCGTGACCATCATGTACATCTGTTTAACTTTTGGATGGATACAACCAGGTTGTCTGTATTAGATTCTATATCTCAGTTGAGTTGGTGGAATTCTTTGTTTTGTGTTGGTTAACCAGTCACGCTTCTCCTGCGGTATTAGCTTCGGTGAGCAAACCGGGGAACTGCTATAGAGTCATAGTGGGGTTCGCGAAAATAATACCCTTTTCTTTGCCCGGTTTTTGGGCTCCTATTGTGTTAGTGTTACTCTTAGTTTAATTGCAACTAGGTTTGCGTGCACTATAGAATGCGTTGTCAGTACCATAAGGGAAATAGACCAGCCATGGTAGCCAGCCATTTTTTTATTAGCACCACGTCTTACTACCCGTTTGGGTTATACGCACTTACGCTAATGTGTAATGGTAGGGTGATTGTGAGATGAAATGGAGGACCTACAGTTTAACGTGGAATCCGAACCACGGTGGAGGCCTGGCTTTCCCCACATTCACAAGATGTCTTGTCAGAGGTGAAGGAAGGGTTTGGTAATCAGATAAATCTATGCCGGGACCGAGGATTGAACCCCGGCCGCCAGCACAGAAGTCTGACACCTTACCCCTAGACCGCCAGGTCACCTTTATTGTTTATCAGTTTACAAAATGTATCAAAGAGATTATCTTACAACCCAGTCTAGCATAACTGATTAAGAGTATATATATATATATATATCTTGTTTTATATTTTGTTATTAACTACTTGATCATTTTCTTCGTCAGAACAATTCATCCAGTAGCCCGGCTCCTACACAGCCCTAGTAGCTACAGCAGAATATTAAAATTCACAAAGTCTAATTATCTGCATCAAACTTCAAAGTATAACCTGTAATATCATTGTAAAATCTCAATTTTGTTATTTTTGTTTTATTGTAATAAATCTATATGTTGTTAAACATAATTCTTTTTATATAAAATGTATAACCAGTAGAGGAAAATTCCTTTCAAGTTTAAACAGAACTACAATGAAAATTTACTAATTTAAAGTACTGACATTTAAGTTATGTTTAGTACAAAAAAGTCTAGGGCTATAATATGAAGTCATTAGAAAATTATAAGAAGCTAGTAAGACTACAATATGCATACCCAGATGGATGTTATTAAAAAAGAAATTCTGTGGCTATTAAGGCAATGAATTCTGTGGTTGGAATCTACCAATGTAAAGTTAAATACGGCCCATGCTATATCATGATGACCCACTGACATTTCTAAAGGCCGAATGAACTTTGTTGCATCGCCGTTGACCAATGTTTTCAGATAATGAAGTTTCTGTTTATTTATTAAACCACTATTGGTATGGATGTGTATGTGTAATAAAACCACAATGACCGTCTGTCGTAATCTCCATGAAATGCTGGAAAATTATTTGCTGATAGCCTGACTTGCATGCTTGTGGCCCATGTGAGCGTGGCTTTGTTTGATAATGAACCAGGTGTGGGATAGTAGCAATATAGAAAAAAAAAGCTATAATTATTTCTTTCTCATGCATATGTGATATTAAATCGTCTAATAATTCAATCTGTGTTAGTTATTACATTTTCGATCTATGCTCATTGCTCTAATTCTTAATCTTAATTTCAATTGATTTATTGATTGTTCATCATCGAAGCTCTCAAAATATGTTTTTAATCTTTGATTTATTTATTTATTCGGCATCTTTTTAACAATTTAGTTTAAATTTCCTCGTCCATGATTTTATATTACTATAGAACTATTAACTACACATATATTTTGAAAAGTTTTAGTACAAATAATATAATGAATAAACTTTTTTGTTAACCATCTAAAACTTGGAATTGAATTCAATGTTGTCTCGTTGAAATCTAATTAGAAGGAAAAATAATGCACCCAACAAATTTGTCTTGGCTCACACACTAATTATCTGTGTTGTACTTTTGTCTAATTATTATTAATGATCTGTACATGTTTATTTTGTATTATACCTACCACGACACTGAATGCTAGACAATTCCAGTTCACTTCAATGCCAAGTTCTCTTTCAGAATCGGTCTAGGTGTAAGGTGTCAGACTTTTGTGCTGGCGGCTGGGCTTCAATCCTCGGTCCCGGCACAGATTTATCTGATTACCAAACCCTTCCTTCACCTCTGACAAGCCATCTTGTGAATGTGGGGAATGCCAGGCCTCCACCGTGGTTCGGATTCCACGTTAAACTGTAGGTCCTCCATTTCATCTCACAATCACCCTACCATTACACATTAGCGTAAGTGCGTATAACCCGAACGGGTAGTAACACGCGGTGCTAATAATAATAATAATAATAATCTTTCAGAATGCAGACACAGCCGCTATATCCTCTAGCGGCGATGGAAAATACTTTTATCACACTGGGTGCAACAACTTCTTTAGCTTGAATAGGGGTGATCCATAAATCACAATTCAAAAATGATGAGGGTAACTATGTGCCGTATACAAGTGCACTTTTTCAACGTACATTGGAATGATTTTTGCTAAACTAAAGATCACTTAACTCTTATTTATAGAGTTATGTATTTGAGATTCCGATGAACAGTCCATTTACGCTGAGAGGAAGCAGCAGTGTCTTGACTAAATACACTTGAAACTATATTATTAGCCACACAACAGTGTAAGGGATACATTAGAGTTTGCAGACTTCAAGGGTAAACAGATGCTAGGTACATTATTCAGAATTTAACTTTTTGGTTTACTCCGAATAAATTGTTAATTTTATTTTAATATGTTTTGTATTTTATTCGTTTTAAAAGGTAAACACTCATATTTCTTAGGATTTGTCAAATTAAATATTTTAGCAAAATGTTTAACAGAAATAATAAAAAAGAAGTATTAAAACAGTTTATTAAATATTAGTTTATTTTGAATATAACCCTTTCCTTACAAATTCTGAGCTGAAGTAATTTAGTTTAAATTGGTACACAAGCATAGAAGCGAACTTCACGTCATGGTATATTGTTGAATTCCGTGTCTGGTAAAAAGAAAACCCTGTATAAGAGATGAAAGTTTAAATTAAAGAAAATAATGAAATCATATATTACAGCTGTACCTTCTTACTCTCTCCGGTGCTACTGCAGCGTCGAGTCGTCTTCAGAGAGAAAAAAAAAGACAAAACTTAAAGCTTGACTCGACTAAAGAAAGAAAGAAGGAAAGGAAAGGACACTCAAGCCGAAATAAATGGGTTCAATAAAAGCTTAGAGCTGGTTGTAAACAAACAATGCTAGGAAAGTCGACTACGATTTCCAAGAAGAAAATAGAATGTGATGGATGTAGAAGGAAGAAAAATGTAAATAGATATAACAAAGATTTTCTTTTTTAAATTATGACGCTCTAAAATTTGATGTTTCTAATAAAGATTTTGTTTTTAAAAGAGCTAACTTAGGTTTCATTCAAAGCGCCGAACTGATACCATTTGTTTTAGTGGTGTTTTATTTCATTTTTCGGAATTACACAATGGTTTTCAAGTCAGTGGCCACAGAGTGTGATGAAAGAGGGAAGAGAGTGTCTCGCTCTCTCCCCCCTCTTCCTCAAAACCCTTTTTCTTTACAGCCCTCTTCCAATCCCTCCCTACTAAACATATTGCCAACACACAACTTCTAGAAAAGCTTTCCGTGTTTAACTGTCTTTTATAGCTGACGGACAGAAAACCTTACATCCTAGCAGGACAAAGTTGAACTAAATGGTAGAACCATTCTGACCAACATTTTACCTTATTGGGGGCAGGGAGGGGCAGGAGGGGGGAGGAGAAGCATTTAGGGGCTTTGAGTGAATATTAATATGATTTAGTTTTCTAAAATGTGTTTTCCTAAATAATCAATATATTATATAAAGCTATAAGCTAGAGGGTATTGATGGTAAATATTATCTTAAGGTGGGAGTGTAGAGAACGTGAGTAAACAGCCATTTATAATTGAAAATTTATAGCAAAACAATTTTTGGTTAAAATCAATAAAATATTTCCCCATTAGAAACATATAATTCAATTTTATTCACATAGTTACCTAGACAGTTTTTAAATATCTGTCAAGGGCGACCTGGGATTTAATAACAACTTTTTATCTTGATTTACAAAGTTTTTTAATCAAACGCTTATATGCTCATGACAGATATTAATTAACAGTTGGTATAACCATGTGAAAAAAATAAAAGTTTATCTTTCCAAAAAAGCAATATTTGATTTATTTTTGCAAACAAGAATATTTATATTTCTATAAAAACTGCAAAAACACTGAAATTTTCTTCTTTCCGCTTCAACCTTAAAGTCCTGATAAAAGGAAGTTTTATTATTGGCTTGATATAAGAGTTATATCTTCGTTCAGTATTTCAGAATATGGTATCGTTTCAATATTTAAGAGGCAGGGTTTGGCTCAATATTAGAGATTTTGTTTTTAGAGAAATGGAATACAAATATGATATAATGTTGGCTTAGTATCAAGGAATCAGCCGTTTACGCGTTATTAGTGAATTAGATATTTACTAAATATTAATAAATAAAGTGTTGGCTCAGTAGTTGTTGTTTGAGTATTATAAAATTATTCTCAGGGTCTGGATCAATTGAAGATAATCGTTTGTCTGCTCAACAAAAGGTGATCAAGGGTTGACTTAGTATTAGGGAAGAGGTGACCTGGCGGTCTAGGGGTAAGGTGTCAGACTTCTGTGCTGGCGGCCGGGGTTCAATCCTCGGTCCCGGCATAGATTTATCTGATTACCAAACCCTTCCTTCACCTCTGACAAGACATCTTGTGAATGTGGGGAATGCCAGGCCTCCACCGTGGTTCGGATTCCACGTTAAACTGTAGGTCCTTCATTTCATCTCATAATCACCCTGCCATTACACATTAGCGTAAGTGCGTATAGCCCGAACGGGTAGTAAGACGTGGTGCTAATAATAATAATAATATATTAGGGAAATGGAAATATGTATATTATAAAAACTGTGTTGTGTACTCACTGTTATAGATGTTTAGCGCATGCTCCATTAAGCAATGTTCGCGGTGGGCTTCACATGTATTTGATGTCAGCAAGATTTACTGTTGTAAATCGGGTCACTGTATCGGTAAACTAAATATCACACGTGAATATCTTATTATAAAGAAAATTGCATGCTTGTGGGGACAACGCGTATAGAGAGAGGACAGCCAGGGTCTTTACACGAAATATACATTGTGGGGATGAGACAAGGAATTTTCTATCTTTATGCACTCTGAAATTAAAAAAATTACCTGGATATTTTAAAAGTTGGATATTTACAGTTACAGTATTTACATTCATCATCATTGCATGTAGGAAAACTAACAATTTTCGGCTCAATAAAATTCCAGGCTTTATCAAGTGATGCACTTAAGGCGTTAGTTAAATTTCTTAAAGTTACTACTACTACAACTAGTAGTAGTAGTATTAATTATTTTACAGAAGGTATCACCTTTCAACGTCCGTTGAATTATGAAATTGGTAAAATTTTAAAAGTAGAGATTGACAGTTGAGTAGGCTGAGATTTGTCTTTACATGTTATAATAGAAAGTACTATAGTACAGAGTAATCCTAGAATTTCCCAAATAAAGATCTCTAGTTTCCACAAAATTCCCAACGTCCAAGCTTTTTACCAACATTTGTGGGGTATACACCCCCCTGGGCCCCCACCACACCTCCACCGCTAAGCCCCTTTATTCAGGATTGTGTTTTAATGACAGATGAATGTGGGGTAGGTGAATGTAGGTACAGAGTGAATAGAAAAAAAACAATATATTTAATTTCGACAGTCGGGTGCAAATACAAGATTCAGTTTGCGGTTGAGGGGGATTAATGGGGTGGGGACAAAATATCACTCTCTCAAACCTTACACAGTATGATATAAAAACTTATTACGGGTTTTAAACGAAGCAGTCCACACCATATTGTTTGTGACGTCACAAGCCATGAAAAAAACCAAATTCTGCCAAAACAATGCATTGGATCATTTGTGTTTCTCAGACGACCGCTCATGTTGCAAAGATCATATATTACAAAATCCCATAAAAATATTTGGATAACTTGAGACTCAATAATAACATATATATACATATATATGTTATTAAATTAAATTAAAATTGACACTTTCAAAACATGAACAATATATATATAATTATTGAATCTCAAGTTATCAAAATATTTCAATGCGATTTTGTTTGTAATATATGATATATATATATTTTATGTTTTGAAGGTGTCAATTTTAATTTAATTTAAATTTAATATTATCTGATATTCGATTTCGATCATGTGAATAAAGAGTTATGTTCCCTGATTTTTTTATTATAGCAAAACAAAATTATCTCTTTATATAAGTCTTAACTTGTGAATTAAAGTAGGATAGTTCTGTAATTAATTTATTTTATTCTTATTAGCAAAGATAGTGATGAGAAGGGTAGATTTGAGAAGGTTTACTTAAATCAGCTTGGAGAGGTGTTTATAAGCCCTTATAATAAATAACACATTTGGTATCTGGTCATCATTTGAACTCCAAACTTTCAATTAATGACTACTGATGCATTGTAAACCCAATTCCTTTGCAACACCCACACAAGTGGGCTTGTGGACCAAGGCAACCATCTCGTATTGTCTGGTGTGTAAGTGACAGGAAAGTCAGCGTTCACACATTACTATTTACTCTCCTTTAGTGTGAATTCGACTACAATTTCTATAAATATTCACCTTCTTCATGTCTGATTTGTACTAGTATGCCTTCCGGATGAATAGGTTGACACAAATCACGTAAATAAGGGCCAAAAGGAAATATCTTAGATTTCACCACTTGGGAGATTACTATAATTAATTATGTTTACGTCTTGGTGACTTCTTAGTATTCACGTATTAAGTGTAAAAAGGACCCGATAAATTTTAGAGCAGAGTATACATTAAATAGTTTTTAAGGCTTAAGGTGTCATTCTCAAAACAAGTAAAACTACCTATGGCAGAGAGCTTGGGGTTCAAATCATTGAAGAATATACGGAGAGGGGCTTTCCGTAAAAGGTTTCGTACTCTCTCGCCATGCAAATGCGTGTACAATTCTCTTATATTTAACCTTTCTCATTCCTAGATAATTAGTACATATAATGTGTATGACCTAAATAGGTAGTAAGAGACGGTGCTAAAATAAAAGTCCTTAAGAATTTAGGCCTGTATATTCTATGTAATGGTTTATAACTACTTTCTGAACTATTGCATCAGAATAACAGAGGATCTCTACTTAGGTGAGAATCACACACGTACATATTTAACACCAAGTATTTTGAGTTGTCCGCATATTTACTCTATTGAGGTAGGGGTGATTAAGGTATAATTTATAAAAATTTATCTATATATTTTACTCATATGAGTGAGATAATTTTAAGGGGAAGGAAATATCATCATTACACCTGAACTGAATTCGTACTCTGTCACTCAAATCTATTGCGAGAGCTACGCCATATACCATGCAGCCCCTTATGGGGTTAGCCAAATATACATTTCCCTTAAACAGGTATAGCAACAACCAAAACAAGATGTTTCCTTGCATTATTATTATTAATATTATTAATATTATTAATATTAGTACCACATCTTACCACCCGTTTGGGTTGTACGCACTTACGCTAATGTGTAAAGGTAGGGTGATTGTGAGGTGAAATGGAGGACCTACAGTTTAATTTGGGATCCGAACTAAGATGAATGCCTGGCATTCCCCACATTCACAAGTTGTTGTAATACACATCTAGTCAGAGGTGAAGGGAGGGTTTTTCAATCATATAAGTATGTGCCGGAACCGAGGATTGAGCCCCGGAACCCAAGCACAAAAGTCTTGACACCTTACCCCTAGACTGCCAAGTACAAGTTTACTTGCAATAAGATCTCAACTGAAGATCTGGCCACATTTAAAGATGAGAATCATACTCATATGGTAAAATTATAACATGATACAACATATACACGAATATACAAGAATAGATTAAAGAAGACGTGTTTCTACTAACATAACATAGGTCTGAACATTTTTCAAAATATAAATATTTATTGAGGAAGGTACAGTACATAAAAGTATGTTATTTACAAAATGTAAGTTTTCCTACCAAGATGTAAGAAAGTTTTCCAGTATTTCTCCGGATAGCTTTTCGATACGATGCAAACAATATTTCAACATAAAAAGGGGCTGAACGGTTTAAAAATAATGCAGAAATTTAATTAAAGTATTATTATCATTATTATTTGGAAAACATATCTTAAAGCCAAGTTTATTTTGGCTTGATCCACACCGATGGACACGCAGTCCTAGTCTTAGAGTTTTACATGACATGTATAAATTATTAGCACCAAGTCTTACTACCCGTTCGGGTTATACGCACTTACGCTAATGTGTAATGGTAGGGTGATTGTGAGATGAAATGGAGGAACTACAGTTTAACGTGGAATCCGAACCACGGTGGAGGCCTGGCATTCCCCACATTCACAAGATGTCCTGTCAGAGGTGAAGGAAGGGTTTGGTAATCAGATAAATCTGTGCCGGAACCGGGGCTTGAACCCCGGCTGCCAGCATAGAAGTCTGACACCTTACCCCTAGACTGCCAGGTCACCCGATATGTATAAAGTTTTTTTTAGGAGAAGAACTCACTTACTTATAGCTTATTGAAAATTCAAAGTATGTTTTTTTTAAATATCCCTAATGGTTTTGTTTAAAATTGATATCAAGAAGACAGGCTTTGGTTGCCGCATGCTCTAAGACACTTCTCACGCATTAGATTAAACTACTGGTGACGGCGAGATCATGTAGTTCGAACCCGGTCGGGTGTACTGAGCGTGGTTTTTCCTAAATAATTCCCACTCTCTTCACTCATATGTGGGTAAAATTCCTCTAAATTCAACCTTCCTTATCTTAATCAGTGCATAAGCATCCGCTTCGGTGGTCGCGTGGTCTAACACACTACTCTTGCAGTTGGCTAGACTGGCAATGACGGGGAGATTAAGGTTCGAATCTTGGTCGGATGTACTGATGGTAGTTTTTTTTTCAAAATGCTTTTCCGTTCTCCTTCCACGAAAATGTAGGTACACTTCCTATTAATATACCTCCTAATCCCTAAAACACCTAGCGTAATTAGAACATAAGCGTATATCCATAACGGGTAGTTATACGAGGTGTTAAAATATATATTTACATAATATATTATATGGGGAGCTTTTTATATGATAAATAACACCATATAATTTTTTGCAGAAAAAAATATTTTTATACACATTGTAGTTTACTGAAGACTGAATTTAGAAAATTATTTCACAAACTATATTAAACAATTTGAGATTATGTTGAAACATTTCTTTTGAATTTATTTATTTTTATTATAGAGATATTGCTAACCCTACATGAATAGGGGATTAGACCCATTGGGGTTGCGTGGATTGTTGCCAGAATACTCAGAAATGGTGATATAGTCTAACCCGCAAGCTCCTCGTTGGAACAACCATACTCATTATTAGCTCTTCATATGTAAATGGGAATGTAAGGTCTTGGGGTGCGAGGCCAATAAGTATTCTACCGAGTGAAGAGAACTGCTAATAATCACATTATAACAATTATTATTCTTAGCGTAGCAGCAATCTACGCTTCGCAATTGATTTATCAAATAAAGCATAAATAATGGATGTGAAAATTTTCTACTTTCATTATTTGAGTCACATAAAATATTGTCATTTCCAGTCGTACAATACAACTTTCACTTACTTCCATAGGCTAGCAACATAGCAAAGTGATTAGGAAGGCCAAAATCATGTATTTAAGATGAATTATCGATCCTAGTTACAAAATAATTATAATTTAGCAAACTTTTTACTTTCTTATATAAAGATACAGTATTATAATCGTGAAAAAATATAGCTCAAGATAATATTGAATATTTACGTTTTAATTGATCCCCCCTACCCCCCACCCAAAAAAAAAATAAGTGGATTTTACCATTATGCTTGTCCCAATGTATGTCTGGCTGTCTGTCTGTCCATAGCGACAGATCCGAATCAGTTAAATGGATTTTGTTCAAATTTTATAGTTAGATTTTATAGGGCTACACCTTGGGAAATATTTTTTATTATTTTGAGCTTCAACTTCAAATTAAGGGTAGTTTAATGGTAAGTGAATTTTTTAAATTCACAACTATTCGAAAATGACTTTAATGATCATGTTTAAAAAGCAATTCTAGGATTAGATTTACAATTAAAAAAACACTGTGTAGCTGGTTTTTGGGAAAAAAACTCGTTGAAAGGTAGTTAACTGATGGGTAATTTTTGAAAATTCTGAAAATTTAAAAAAAATCGATTTTGTTCAAAATGTATATCTTGAAGTGGTGTGTTGTGACGGGTAACATCGTATAGTTGGTTTTGGGCTAAAATTCATCTGTAGATTGTTTATCAATAAATGATTTTCCTAAACCTTGAAATAATCTATAAATGGCCATAATTATTTGGTACCAAATGGGTAGTTTGGGATTGTCGTACATTGGAATTCATAGTGTTTATTTTTGGGGGGGAGAGGGAAGGGTAAAACTAATTTCAGAATAATTTACCAAAGACTAGTTTATTTTCGGGGTTAGCACACATTTATGGTTAGTTTAATAATACTTAACGTTTCAAAAATTTGAAAATATTAATAATGGCCATAACAATTTGGTTTCAAATGGGCATATTGAGAGTGTTGGACATGAAAAAATGCATGGTATATTTGTTTTATGAGTAAAAATTTGTTTAAGAGTATTTTACAAAGAGAGATTTCTTAAAAATATAAAATGCTTTAAAATATGTCTGATGATTTGGCTACAAATGGGTCTAGTGTTTGACATGACAAATAATTTAGTGTGTTGTTTTTTGGGTTATAAAAATATGTTTTTGGGTAGTTTGCTAATGACTAGTTTTAAAATTATTTTAAAATGACTTTAGTTATTTTTACTTTCTCCCTCAACCTTACACGTAGAGAAAGTATTGTGATCGTCAAAAATCTTGAACTCAAGATTTTAATGACGTTTAATGACACCCAAAATTTAAAAAAGTTTTTTTTGCATTTCCCCATGTTTGTCTCTACCTTGGAGTAGAACCTAAACTGTTTTAACGATCGGGATAAATTTTTGTATCTAGGGTTTTAAAAGGGTTACCCAGAGGGATTTTTTATATTGGATATCTGACCCTAAAATTAAGGATAAGTAGTTTAATTAAGGACGAAAAGAGAAAAGATTGGTTTTATCCAAATCGGCTTCAACGATTTTGATTAAATTTCATTTTCAAGCATTGATAAATATTACAAACAAAATAGTTACTATCAATTTTTTGTCAAAATTAATTTAAGGGTTCCGGTCGAATGCGTAACTTCTGACTTTTTTTTTATCAAATCTCTATAACACTTTGATATATAGAATTATTTATCATTGTAAAATATTTTATTTGAAACATATATTTACTAAACCAATAATTTTCAAGATTTTCGAAAACTAAAGGTAAATAATTGCAGCCTTTAAGAAAATCTAACCCGAAATGTTGATGGATGTCAACGTTTCATAACCACTAACCCCTAAAAACATGTTTTTTGCAATTCCGTCTGTCTAGGTGTCCGTTTAACCCTAAAATTAAAAGTAGTTTATAAAAGGCGAAAATAGAAATACAGAACTCCGCATGGACTTTCTCGCTCTATTTTATAAAAATGGAAATATTTACTCAAAGCTCGTAATATATATATATATAACGAAATAATATATACTAGACAACAACCCAAGCATAAATTGCACCCTACTTAGATAAAACATTTTTGAGTCCCGGTTTTAAATCTCATAATTTTATTTTTAAAGAACTAATGACCTCATTTGTATGTTTAGACCAATAAAAAAATCAATATTGGGTCCACAAGGGTATTAAAATTTTGACATCCGGTTAAAAATCTTGACATTTTATTAGGTGTTGCACATCTTCAGGTCATCGCATTGATATTACATTTCTCATTTATACATTTTGACCCAAAAAATTGTATATATTGACTATTGGGTCCAAAATTGTAATAGATAATTGTTGTACAAACATTTCTCCTAGGAGGTTTAAGGAAAATTAACATAAACTTTTTGAGAAAATTACTTAGGTTATATTTAATTACTCTATGGTATTGGAGAATTATTGCGTTAAAACTTAAGTAGTATCTTTGTAAAACTAAATCTCACAAAGTTGTATTAAAATATTTGCCAATATCTCAGAAACTGTTGGTTTTATAAAAACAGATTTTATGTAAAAGTTTTAGTTTTTAATACTAATACAATTTTGCAATGATAATTTACCTTATCTCTCAAATAGTTGCGGAGATACAGAAATTTCAGCTTCTGTAAAGCACCCTAAAAGTTATTTTTATGGGAAAATGAAAAGAACCAGTTTATTTAAAAACGTAATCAACGACTAAGTACGAATTTTAATCAAAATCGTAAGAGCCGATTTTGAGAATAAAATATTTTCTCTTTTCTCCCTTAATTAAACTACCTTTAGTTTTAAATTTAAACATACACACAGACAGACAGACAGCATTGCGAAGACCACTTTTTAGGGTTTGGTAGGTCATGAGACGTCGACATCCATCAACATTTCAGGCTAGATTTTTTTTCACGGTCGCAATAATCTACCTATAGATTTCGAAAAGTTAATATATATATATATATATTTATATTATAGTCTAGCTTGAAAGTTATTGGTTTTATAACAAATATGACTCAAATAAAATATTTGTATTATAAATAGATCTACATATTTGTGAGAAGTAATCTCATACCACGAATAGTTTCGGAGATATAAAAAATGAGAATTTTCTCATCAGACTTGAGCCCTTAAAGTCATTATACTGAAATATTGAGAGTAGCCATTTTTTTCGGAATATCTATATAATTATAGATTTGTGGAGATGAAATTTAATCAAACTTTTTAGACCCAATTTTGAGAAAATCGACTTTTTCTCTTTGTTTTCCTAAGTAAACTACCCTTAACTTTAGGGTTAGATTTCCAATTCCATAAAACACTCTTGGAAACCCTATGAAAACCCTAGAATACAAGTTTTAGCCCAATCGGTAAAGTAGTCTATGCTCTATTTGAAGGTACAGGACGACAAACAGACGGAAATTCAAAAACAACTTTTTTGGATTCGAGGGTTTATGAAACGTCAAGTTTCATCAAAATCTCTAGTTCTATTTTTTTGACGATTACAATACTTTATCCAGCTGTAAGATATCGAGAGAATAAAAATCGATATTTTCAATATCGGCTCAAACTATTTTGATTAAAATTTATTTTTAGGCGTTGATTAAGATTATAAATAAAATGGCTATTATCATTTTACCATTAAAATTAATTTTGGTGTTCATTACAGAAGAGGAAATTTCCATATCTTCGCAATTATTTGAAATACTAAATAACTTATAACTGAAAAATTTGTGTACTATTATTATTATTATTTAGCACCGCGTCTTACTACCCGTTCGGGTTATACGCTTTGTGTACTATTAAAAATAAAAAAACTTTTATTATAATCATATCTTTATTGGAAAAACATTTGTAAACAAATAATCTATCTCTCTAATTTTACACTAAATAGTTAATATTCACCTTTTGTATTGGTCTAAATTTATAAATTAGGAATTTAATAGCAAATAAGATAACTATAATATGTACCACCCCTAATAAAATGTCAAAAATGTTAACCATAAGTTTAAATTTTAATACAAAATATTTACCCTTGTTGACCCAAAATCATAATTTTTATTGGTACAAATATACAAATGAGGATTTTAATTCTTTGAAAATAGAATTATAAAAATTGGCATCTGGCGAATGATTGATCTTCCAAATAGCACTGTATGCTTTGATTTTGGAATAATAGTTCATTAAAGTTATTTTTAATGCTAATATTTTTAGAAATAGCTTTACCAATTTTATTAAAAATAAATATCGGGGGATGATTTAACACCATAACGATTAATGCATCTTTATTTTGCTAGAATAAATTAAATTGAGGTTACTTTACTTACGATAAATTATATAAATTATTTAAAAAAAATCGAGATTGTCTTTAAAAAATTGAATTAAAAATGGGTATCAAGAATAGTCTCTGTGATAAATAAGAATGCGTTTATATTTTTACAAATTATTTTTGAAAACTTGTAGTTCGTTAAAAATATTAGAACAATTTGGTTTAAAGTTTATAAATAAATAGTTTGTATTATGATTAGCTAGATGATGTTTTTGTTTTTATGAGTAAACCTTAATTACGAGTGGCTTACTGAAAAATATTCTATTTAAATTTTTTTTTAGTTATGATACAGTTAGTGCGGTTGTATCGTACCATTTAATTATTTTTGCATCATTCTTAAGTGGGCGGCTTACTAAAGATTAGAGACGCATTGCGGGCGTATAGAATTTACGCATTATTTAAGATGGATTTGTTATTTCAAAATATGTTTCACTATAAAATAGGAGAAAATTTAAAAAATATAAAGGTATTGTTATTATCTCTAAGTGTTAAATTTAATATTAAAAAAAATAGACAGTAGTTCTAGCTCGTTTTTAGAGACGTTACAAACGAAATATCACATTTATGGATTCTATGTAAATTGTTAAAAACATAAATATTGCCTTCCTAATACAATTTAAGTAATTTTTTGACAGGGTCACAACAGAAAATGCTAAGATAATTGATTAGATCTAGTAGTTTTGAGTTCTGTAATGATGCCATTTTGATAAGAAAAATACCTCGGTAATATGAGGATATCTCTCTTCAAAAATGCATCGCCCTTAAGATTTAATCATTACACTACTCGTGAGAGGATCAAGTTTATCTGCAGATCCATATACCTGTGCTCATGCGTTTAAGACGTTAGACTCATATTGCATAAGGATGTTGTGATACCATTTGTTTGTTTTCCACGATTTATTTATCACTGTGTTTTATCACTACTCCATTTTAATGTAATTTCACTTTCTTTGAAAATAACCATGGTAATTGATGCTTTTATTTATTTAATAAATTTTGATCACATGTTCCGATATATCTTATCTTATGGTAGTGATTAACACAAACTAAGCCCTCAAAGGTTGGTATGAAGACAAATAGCTAAGATTTATATAACCTGGTTTACCTATAAAGGGAAGATCAGGGTTGTAGTCCTGGAAGAGCGAATTGACTACTTTTCCGGATTGGTTTAACATTCTTACCTCACGCAAGTTGGTCTACACTTCCGTCATATGTATATCTTCCTCATACTTTAAATTTAAATGTGTGGATAGCCGTGACGGGTAGTATAAAGTCGAATATGAGAAAAATCTCTATCCAACGCAGCAATATTTTTTATTTATTTACACTCTCTTTTTCTCTCTCTCTAATTAAATGAGAATTACTTGTTCAATTCCTGGCATTATCAAACGTTCGATTGTTTGTTAAATTTGTGATATAAGGATGGGATGTTGTCTTTGTTCAAGAGCTAAGATACATTGTAAGTCATGTATTAATATAAATGCTCGCTCAAAAATTGCACTATAAGCACTCATAGTGGTAGAAGGTGGTGGTAATAATATATTACAACCTCTATAGACTCTTTAAAATTAACATTTATTTTATTTGATACATATAAAACATAAACTACAAAACAAGAACTATATATAAAAAAACATCAACTTATTCATTTCCAAATAAGACAAAAAATAAGGTTGATGGAAATGATGCAAATATCGTGGTTTAGTTTTAAAACCTCCGGCGGGAAATCAATTTGAAATGTACTTAATTCTTCGTTGACCGATTTCCAGCCTTTGGTTTACCACGTGACACCCGTTGTAAATGAGGTGATCGTGCTCTGCGGTTGATCTAGCTGTCATTTCGAGGTTTATGGTTGACAGCAATCAATTTATGTTTGACCTGAGCCGTGTCTATGAAAGGGAAGATTATGATAGTGTTGGACATTTTGGGATCAGTGCGACATAATGACAGATGTTCAGAAATATTTATAAAAAAACTAAAAAAGGAATAAAAAATCTTCCCATTCAAAAATCTATGGCGACCTTATACACCTTCATACTTAAATAATGATTAGTTTATTTTTAAGAATATGTCATAATATGTTTAGTTGTTAAGTTTAACAACAAGATTTTGTCCGAAATCATACTACCCACTCGGGCTATACGCTAGTAATGATAACGTTAACGTGATATGAACGTGAATTATATAATTTTATAGGAATTGTATCCACATTTGTGGGGAGCAAGAGTGGAAACCATTTAGTAAAAACACCCTCAGTATCTCCGACTGTGATTTGAACCCCGGCCTTCTTATAATTGACAAGTCAAACTAAATGAAACTGAAATTTACACCACTAGCTTACCGGAATGTGTCAACACCATGCCTAATAATGGCTTAGTTTAAAGGGTAAGGATCAGAAATGTAGATTGGAGAAAATGCACCCGTCTTTACGGGGAGAAGGGATGAGACTCACCAGTGTTAGAATTGATAAGGAGAACCACTTTTAACTCACTCAACCTGGACTCCAACCTAGACCTAACCTTCACAGGAGATCCAATAAATCGCGAGACTAACACCATCTAGACCAAGTGATCCCCAGTGTGGGTTTTATGATTATTTAAAAATGTATATGTGGACTATAATGAAGCTAGTTATTATTATTAGCACCGCGTCTTACTACCCGTTCGGGTTATACGCACTTACGCTAAAGTGTAGTGGTAGGGTGATTGTGAGATGAAATGTAGGACTTACAGTTTAACGTGGAATCCGAACCACAGTGGAGGCCTGGCATTCCTCACATTCACAAGATGTCTTGTCAGAGGTGAAGGAAGGGTTTGGTAATCTGATAAATCTTTGCCGGGACCGAGGATTGAACCCCGGCCGCCAGCACAGAAGTCTGACACCCTACCCCTAGACCGCCAGGTCACCATGAAGCTAGTTAATTTTTTTTGTTTAAATCCCGGGCATGTGAATTTAAATGTTTGACAATTAAATTAAATTAATTAAAAAAGGACACCTGTATACGGGAGTTGATCACTAGATCCTTGATTAGGTGATATTTTACATCTTATTTAATTTGGATGTTAGGCTTATGCTTCCATACACACATAGATACATCACTAGAAGAAGTTAATTTTTCACCTGTGTGTGAAAGAAACTATTAGAATGTGTATTTCTAAATGGTCTCTCATCCTTCCTTTGAATAAATGTGGGTGTATTTCCTCTAAGTTATTCCCTCCCCCACATTGCAATTCCATGAATATGAATATGAGAATAGCCCAGACTGGTAGTATCAAAACCTGGAAAGTGGATGGGAATTTAAATATTTATTATAATTTTCCTATTTTTACACTCGCAACAACAAATACAGTTTTGAACATCAGTTTCAATCCCAAAGCAATATTCCGCCACAATTTTATTTCAACTGACGTTATAGGACACGAATCTACAAACAAGAAAAGAATGTAATTCTTGGAATAAAGTACAATCATAAATCTATATTTTTTATATCTATTCTTGCCATAATACGTTACATATAACATCTTAAAAAGTAGTGCTTTTTTTTTGTATAAAGGAAATTCAACATGAAAAATGTAAAATATAAACTTCATGTTAACTCTGGATGCAATTCGATGCAAAATGAAACTTTGAACAGCTGTGAAGATTAAATACTTTCCGTTTTTACTTTTATACCGTACAAAAAAAAAACACATGCAGAAAGAGCACCGAGATGAAAATATCGACAGGTTGTTTTTTTATCAAAATATTTATTCTTTGCAACATTTGTTGAGCTGTCTGAAACATACTATATTGTGCGAAGTTCTTTTTACGCAAATAAAATAATGCAAAGAACCTAATCTCAGTTCATACATAAATATAAAATATAGTACTTTATTATCAACCGGTAGAATGAAGAATATACTTTGTGTCAACAAAAATATACCCCTTAAGGAGCTATATTTTTTTAAAGTTCTTAGTTATTATTCAAAAAATAAACTTAATCTTAACCGAGTGAAATATGGAAATTGGTACAGTGAAATCTCTAAATAATATATATTAAGATAAAAAATTCTCAACATCTTAGGATAATCATGGGTTGTTCATATAGAAGAATATATTTTTACATTTGAATTAAAAGGTACTATGTTTTATTCCAGCTTGTACTTAGTTTTTATTAATGGCTGAATTATTTAAAAATAACACCAATCTATATATAGGACTTTGTTCCCTCAAACATTTTTTTTAACTAAAGGACAAAAGAATAATATCAAGGGATACAATTGAAACCATTTATTACCACCATTGATTGGATATTTCTGAGAAATTATACTGAGAATTACAGGAATAAATAAAATCCTTTAATTTTTCCTTAATTCTATACAAAGAAAACTGATTATTAGATCAGTCATTTTTTGAAGACACCTTTTTAATAATATATAATCCATACATTATTGATCGTCCCAGTTGCACGATAGTCATCAGCGAGAGGGACAATGGAGAATGAGTCGCCCCAAGTAGCCTGTTATATATGATGATATTCTAGTATGGGAAATTAAAATCCACGTTTGTAGCAATGTAGAAATGATCAAGATAGCACATTTATTTATATGCCCTATAATTAAACGCAAGACCCACTCAATGACTCACTCACCCACCGCAATTACCCTACAGTAAGGCCTGGAAATTTAAAAATTTGCGTGAAGGTTCATTTTAAGCTCTATGCAAAAGATAAGTTGGGGTTCTGCGAAATTTGACCTCCAAGGAAAGTAAAAATAGGGTTGACATTTTCAGAATTATATTGGGTGTCTTTTAAATCAGTGAACATCGAGCCCCGAAATTTAAAATCAAGGTTTCTTTCTAGAATAAAGGGATATGTAGTGCAGGGTTTTTAATATTTCATCCCCTAAGAGGGTGAAGAGGGGCCGAAATTTGTGGGAATCTTTGACTCAAAATCACCGTATTACCCCAAATCCATGCATGGAAACTTGAAATTTAGCTTGACAGAAAGCCAGAAAAATATTAAATATAATAATTTCAAAATGGGTTTTCTGAAAATATTGGAGGAGAGGGTAGCCAAAATTTAAGTAAGTTTTTATGAGATATATAATTAAAATTTGGAAAACAGTTTGAGAGACAACTCCAGATAACCAAATAAATAATAAAATTTGAGATTTCTTAAGTGTTTTGGAGAAATGGTTGTGGGGGTGTTCAAAATCTGAAAAACTAAGAGTAAACAACTACTTCCCAGTTTGTTAAAAACTTAAACTCTGCAAGCAAGTAAAAATACCACTCCAAATAAATACTAAGACAAAGCTAATAGAAATAATTTATTTTATGTGTGGTATGAAATTAAAATAAAGTAAGAAGGTATAAAGAGTACGTGTAATAACCATAAGAGACTGACGATTTTAAATAGAGAACATAAGGAAGAAGGAGGGGGTAAATTATAAAGAAGAAAATCCTTCTATGTGAAGCAATAATTTAAGTCTACCAGTAACGTAGAAGGATTACTCCAATAACAAAATAAGTGTTAGATATTTACTACTTATGTAGGGAGTTGGGGAAATGAGGTGTTTCAAATTGTCACATATAAAAATAATAACCATTTTTCTGTCTTATAGAAGATTGAATATAGTCAGGTGAGGATAAGAACCACCTTAAACAACAAATAATGTCTCCTCCTTGGATATCAAAATGAAGAAGCAGTAAATGGGAAGAGGGTGAGCCCTTCAAGATTCCTAAATTTGATATTAAAAACACTTTTTGGTGTGGTATAAAATAGTAGTTTGACATGTAATTCAACAGACCTTCCCGGAGAATTGAATGACGTTTGAACATATCAAATTTCCAAATAGAGGCTCGGGAAATGGAAGAGCTTAGCATTGATACAACTAATATAATATAAAACACTACCTATCATTATCGTCTAGAATTAAATTTGATACAGCATATAAATAAGTAATAAAAGATAATCAAATTAGTGTTAACATTTTGTTATGACACGTGGCCAGTTCATAGAGGATAGGAGCAGACGCGCACATTTAGGGTAAACTATCCTAATTCTAAAATATTCTTAGACCATGCAGAGGTCTTTAGTTTGACGACACCCTCTGAGGAAGTACCGGACACAACTGTCCTGCTAGCTAGTCAGTCAGTCTGTCCTGCATGAACTACGGGTCATGAACCCTAACCCGAACTAACTGGAATTTACATGGTCAGTACAGAATACATTGTTTCAAGACTAGGAATGTAATTGTAAGCTATGCGGCCGTCCTAGGTTGCGATTACATTCCTAGTTTCAACTATGCACTTCTGTAACTGCATATTCTTAATTTTGAGTGTACACTCTGTTATACATATTTTTGGATCCCAACAATTTCAAAATAGGAATGTAGGAACTGAAAAGTGTACGAGGAAGCTAAGATCATTCAAACATTACTTTAAATTCATCTTTTTTTTAACTGTAGGAAATTAAAATTTGCCACGTTTGTAAAAGGACTAACATCCAATTTTTCACAATTATCTGTAAATTTTGGAATTTAAAAATGGTGCCAGGGAAAGTGTTAGTAGAAAAAATTATTTTGTGTTTAGTTAAAAAATTTGAATTATTTTTTACAGGCAGACGAAAAAAATTAAAAATAAATGAATACAAAACTAAAGCTTATATTAAAGGGTAGGGATCCATTGGCGTAAGAATATAGAATCTATGAATTATATAATACATTATCGCCTGTGTAGTATAAGCTTAACAATTAAAATTTAAAAAAATTGGGCCATGGGTTGATTATCCATAACATCCATGATGCTTATTACTCAATTTATTTCTTCAACGTAATATATTATTTATTAATGCTATTTTTCCTAACATAATTCTGTAACAAAATATAGGCCTATTATTATCTTTATTATTTTTGTTTTATGTCCGTTCTTCAGTGAAAAATTGCATTGTTATTGGATTGCGTTTGTTCGTGCACTCAGTTTGTGGACAAGGTGATATTTAATCTCAAAAATTTAATTAATTATTATTAATTAATTATCATTAGAATATTGCCATATTTCTCTCAGGATTGTACGACGAAATAACAAAAATTGGGTTTCTGGATAATGAACGATTTAATTTGATATGGTTTTGGTGCTTCTTAGCTGTGAGATAAACGGATATAAATGATAATATACTATATGATAAATTAGTGTAATTGTATCGTAAAATCTATTTATTTACTGACTCGAAACTGTGTTTTTTAGTGTCATATTAATTTAACATTCATGTTGTATTATGTGAGAATGGGTGGGGATAGAATTATATATATATTTCCAGGTCCTACTCTCTTAGGTTACGTTTCTCTTCGTGTATTTATTGTTGTCAAGTTGTGTTTATTTTATAAGAAAATATTTTACATCCATTGTAATTATAAATAATGAACGCCGAGCAATTTCATATACATCAACTAAAAACCAAATTTAAACGTTGTTAAAAGAGTTTTTTTTAAAGTTAATGTCTCATTGCTTGTAGTTGTTTTAAGAACTAAACGGAAGTTGCTATGGGTGGTTTTATAAGAAGTCAAAGAGTTCAGAGGGCGGGTAAAAAGACAATGTGTCTGCTCGACATGTTGTCTTCAGTGCCAGGTAGTGGTACGCATCTTAGAGACTACCTCACGGATGATATAAAATAGGAAATATCTCTACCTGCCTTTTTTTTCAACTAATTTAGCTAGATATTTCTTTTCGTAGATTTCCAAGTTTGAGTGGGTAATAAAACTATCTACTAGGTTTGGATATATATCAGCATTTGTTGACCAAGAATTAAAAAAATATTTGCATTGTGTTTAAATGTTTAATATTTGGCATCGTTGTGTTGGTTAAGCTTGTACGTAAGTCAATTACTGATACCCTTTTAATAATGCATTTACGCTGATAAACAAGTGAAGACCTAATAATACACAACAATGTATACAATTTTAATATTTTTTGTGCGTTTGGGAAGTTTTTATGGAATAGTTATTTCCAAAACTATTTAAAATACAGAGGGATTCTAATGCAAAATTTGTTTTTTTTATTATTGTTCAAGACATTGTTTTGAACTTACCCCACTACTTTTGGAGAGCTTACCTATACTGTTAAAATATAGACTAAAATATAACAAGTAAATATATAATGCTTTCCTGAAATAAACTTCCTTTTAACATAATAGTAATTAACGAAGGTTTTTGAATATTTTTTTTTCATATTAAATCACTATTATTTATTTTTTGACTAAATACTTTATTATTAAAATTACTCAGTATGTTTGTGTTAGCTTTTGAACCCCTTCAGGACAATATAAGTTAAGATTATTATTATTATTATTATTATTATTATTATTATTATTAGCACCGCGTCTTACTACCCATTAGGGTTATACGTGGTATAAGTTAAGAAAAATAAATTACTTTGTTAACAAGTAAAGAGAAGTCACAGTACTTTAATTAATATGTATTCTTAATAAAACCCTGAAATTAGTTGTTTCATAACTGAATCCTTATAATACCTGTCCAACAAGACAGGCATCTCTTTAAGTGAGTGTATTTTTATGAGGGCCGTGTATTAGACCTTGTGACTAAATCAGTAAACGTTATAATAGCATGAGTATAGTGCTTCAAATTTCAAACAATTCATTTGCAGGGAGATTGTATAATATAGTCACTAGACAGCTTGAAACTAACCAGTATAAATTTGTATTGTAACATGTGCGGATGACACAAAATAATTGATGAAATTAAAGTACATTAGTGTTAAACATAAATAGCCTTCAATTCCTTTAAGAGTAATTACATTCATATATTCTTTTTCATTTTCTATTTTTGATTGAATTGATTGGTCGACAGACTAAATCACATACATGAGTAAACATTACTATTGAGACTATTCATTAGTTTTTTTTAGCATCGCATCCTACTACCCATTTAGGCAATACGCTTATATACTAATTACGCTAATGATTTTAGAAATTAGGATAGGTTTATCATTAGGAAGTGTACCAGCATTTGCGTGGAGGAAGGGTAGAAAACAATTTTGGAAAAACACCCTCAGTAAACCCGACTGAGGATCGAACCTTGATCTCCCTGTTATCGGCCATCTAGCCTATTCCTAGAGTAACGCGTTATGCCATGTGTCCACTGAATGGGTACTCAGTAGTTGTTTCTTGGGTATTTGTTTAATAACTCTATGGATTGTATACATTCCTTCCTCTATGGAGGCCCAAGCAAACTGTTGTTCAAGATTATAAAATTATAAATATATATTTTTCAAATACAAAATTTAAACCATATTTGGGGGAAACTATCAAAGGTTTGAATCAATTAAATTCATATATCTTAATTGATTAATTTTAATAAAATGATAAATATGATACCTACATCTTTATGAAGTTATTTATAAGGTTTTTAAAGTACTTTTATTTTTTGAGAAATAAATAATGTGGATACAAAATTTATTGGATATTTATTTGTCTTTCATTTAATTATTTTACATGGTCATATAGTTAAAATTTTGGCCAGCCCACCCAATGTTGCTGATGTAGTTTAGACTGCGGGGCTCCCGAAATACAGTTTCTTTAACAAAATACTCTAGCAACAACTTTACACACGAAGCAAAAATAATATTAATAATATTTAGCACCGCGTCTTACTACCCGTTCGGGTCATACGCTTTAAGTACTAATTACTCTAATGGATTAGGAATTGAGAGGGTTGAATTAAAGGAAGTGAACCCGCATTTGCGTGGAGGGAGAGTGTAAAGCCATCTAGGAAAAACCACCCTCCAGTTCACCCGACAGAGATTCGAACATCGATCTCCCCGTCCTCAGCAATCTAGCTCAACACGACAAGCGCGTTAGCCAACTACACCACCGAGGCGGGTACGAAGCAAAAAGAAAATTGCCAAATCAAGATGGCTGCCATAGCTCATAACAAAGTGATTCAAGAGCTTGGAAGTGATGCATCTCTTTTACTCTCTGATCCATGCCGAGCAAGACATACCGACATGGAGGAAGATACAAATGGTATTTTCTCGGGTAATTGGGTGGAACGGAACCAAACGGGGTACCCCATTTGATCGTCGTCCATACTTTATTTGATCCTTCTTGAAATAGAGTGATGTCACGCGAAGTGGTCTGAAGTCACGCTCCGATACCAGCAATGACAATGTAGTACTCTACATCTTCAGCTATTGATGTCAGCTTGACATACATACTAGCCGCCCAGAGAATTGTTTCCACTCTAAATGTTTCCGTATCGTCTCAGTTTTGACAAGCGTACTGATCAAAAACAATTCTAGGATACGTCAACCAAGGGGATAGATAGCCTCGTTTGGACTGGGGTGTCGGGTGTCTGTGAATCCCGTCAAGGTGTGCTGAGAAATCTTCTAATAGTTGGTTTTCAACTCTCCTTCCACACAAATATGCTATTATTATTCTTAGCGCCGCTTCTTACCCCCCGTTTGCATTATACGCTTAAGTACTAATCACCCTAATAGGTAAGGAATCGGGAAGGTTGAATTTATAGGAAGTGAAGCCACATTTGAGTGTAGGAATAGTGGGAAACCATTTAAGGAAAAAAAAACCGTTTACCCCACCGAGTTTCTAGCCTCGATCTCCCCATCCTCAGTAGTCTAGCTCAACACGAAACTAGCACGTCAGCTAATTATGACACTGAGGAAGATCTTTTATTCAAAAAACTCTTAATCTAGTTTATAAGTATGAGGAAGGAGTATTAAGGAAAATGAACTAGAATCCTCATCAAATAAAAATGAGGCTGCCTAATGAGTGATTGCTCACATTTAGAAAACTACATATATGCACCCGTTAATTTAGAAGATTTTTCTTTAAGACAAGTGAACCCGATTAAAGTAAATGTTGTTCTTCTTCTTTTAGCATCAAATATCACTACCCTTTCGGTTTATACTCTTATGTACTAAATACGATAATAGTTTTAGGGATTAAGAAGGTTATATTTCTCTGAATATACGCGCATTTGCTTGGAGGGAGAGCGAAAAACTATTTTGGGAAAAGTCTCAGCACACCCAACCTAGATTCAAACCTCGATCTACCCATCATCGACAGGTTAGTCTACTGCAAGAATAGCGCCTTTGACCATGTGGCCACAAAAGCAGGTTGAAAGTAAATGTTAGTATGTTTAATGAAAATCAAGTAAAATAAAATAGTTAAAGTGTAAGCTAGTTAATATGTAATATCTGTTAACTTATTTTTAAGTCTAAGATTCTAAAATAAACTAATTAAAATTTATAATAATGTAGAAGCATGTAAATTTCACAGATGATTTTTCCTAACGGTTGGGTTTTGTGAGGCCTGCAGGGCTATTATGACCACGACGCAAAACTAATTTGAGACCGTTTACAAAGAGGCGCGATACTTTGCGTCAAAAGTTATTATTGACGATCACTTTCCAAGAGCAAAGTCCTTGTGGGCGCTATCATTTTACTTGTTCTTTGGTTGGTGTTACGAGGTTATGTATGCTACGTTTTGTAATTTATTAGATTTTTTTTACCCGCCTCGGTGGTGTAGTTGGCTAACGCACTTGTCGTGTGTTGAGCTCTACTGCTGAGGACGGGGAGATCGAGGTTCGAATCTCGGTCGGGTGAACTGGGGGTGGTTTTTCCTAAATGGTTTATCCACTCTCCCACCACGAAAATGTGGGTTCACTTCCTCTAATTCAACCTTCCCAAGTCCTAATATATTAGAGTAATTAGTATTTAAAGAGTATAGCCCGAATGGGTAGTAAGACGTGGTGCTAATAATAATAATAATAATAACAACATTACATAATAGTCTAAAAACGTTTATATGTGTTTTTAACATAATCTAACGTTTTAAATAAACCTAAGTCATAATGTAGGCCAAGAGAGGGAATAGTAAATTTACACTGAATGTTAAAAGCATAATTTCATTGAAAGATAATATTATCAAAGGGCATGACTATTCATCATCAACACAAATGATAATTGGTAAATTCCATTACTAAGACTAAATGCGGCTAGGTTTCAACAGATACACAATGTTAGTCATCTATAAACCCACATCAAGGTAGAACATTGACCAATGCATTAGTCAGTCTCTTTGGTCTGGTTTTCCAGTGGTAGGGAGGCTGGGATTTGAATAACAGTTGGGTCTGATGATGGTTTTCCCCTGAAACGTTTGCCCACTCTCCCTATACACACATCCGGATACTTTTATTCTACAACTCTACTCTTTTCATCTATACTCTGTTAGTGTAAAACATGTGGCTAGACTAGATGACGAGACAGTAATATTTAGCACCGCGTCTTACTACCCGTTCGGGTTATACGCTCTAAGTACTAATTACTCTTATGAATTAGTAATTGGGAAGGTTGAATTAGAGGAAGTGAACCCGCAATTGCGTGGAGAGAGAATGGAAAACCATTTAGGAAAAATCACCCCCAGTTCACCCAACCGAGATTCGAACCTCGATCTCCCCGTCCTCAGCAGTCAAGCTCAACACGACAAGCGCGTTAGCCAACATACGCCACCGAGGCGGGTGACAAGACAGTAAAACCAATGTTTACGATTCCTCAAAAATTATCTCTTAATGTATGCCTAATAAAACTGAATCTGATAAAGTTATTACCGTCCACGTTATTAGTATTAGGTCTATGGAATATTGCAGCCAAGACTGGAAATAACCGTTAAATAAGCCTTAGCTTGATATTTGTGTGCGGTTAGGCTTGGGACTAGATTTTTTTCATCATAAAAGATTAGAAAAATTTATCTGAGAGACTGATAATTAGTAGTAGGCCTAGATAACTCCTAAAGAAGAAGAACCATTTAATACGCTTGGTCATTTTTAACTAAGGTCTTAAGAATTCATTCCAACTACAAGATGCATTTTATTATTTAACAATAAACGTCCTTATTTTTAACCATCCAAGCCACACTCTCGTTTCCTTTATTCTGTTAAATGGGTGGGAATCTCCACTTAGTAGGACAACTGGGGATACATGCCCATTGTTTTTAGCTGTAATATGTCGAGAATAGTACATGTAAACACTATTTTTGAGAGTTCTTGAAAGTTTGAATCAAATTCAAATGACCGATTTTATCTCTCAACACTTTTATACATTATAATGGTTTATTCTTGCTTAAACGTGAGAACCTTTTCTACATTCTAAATTAACAAAATTAGCACATAACATATATGTTCAATTCTGAAAATTGAAAAATGACACCTGGACACGGGAATCGAGCCCGGGACCTTCGGCTTAGTACGCCAATGCTCTTACCACTGAGCATATCCAGGATTAGTTTATTTCGGCTATTGTTTCATTAATATATGTTCAAGTTGAGTGCAGCAAAATAGATAGCAAATTTTATTTATCTAAGTTCAACTAATATAAAAACATAAACATTGAAACACCTTTCTCTAGGTACATATTTTGAAATGTTCACGTCCTGACTTGGCAAAGTCGATAACTATCACAATGTAGGCCTAATAAGAAAGGAAAAATACAATGTATTATTTTACTGTTTGAAAAGTGTTGTTTATGAGATAAAGTCTTAAGAAAGAATTTATTTTTATTTATAAAACAAATTTGTTTCAGAGTGATATAAATATAAGCTAGGCCTACATTATAAACTGTTGAAATCATCTTTATCTAATTATAGGATATGAACCAATTTTTACAGTATTAATAGAAACATAATGAATTATCGGGTCATAAAGCATACATATTAAAAAACCTTGTGTCTTTTACGCTTTAAGTGCTAATTACTCTAATTGATTAGGAATTGGTAAGGTTGAATTAGAGGAAGTGAACCCGAATTTGCGTGGAGGGAGAGTGAAAAACCATTTAGGAAAAACCACCCCCAGTTCACCCGACCGAGATTCGAACCTCGATCTCCCCGTCCTCAGCAGTCAAGCTCAACACGACAAGCGCGTTAGCCAACTACGCCACCGAGGCGGGTCTAAATCAGTAAATGGTAGGACTTAGGTAGATCTAATTTAAGTAAGTTATCCAGTATCTCTATGGAAGTGGTGCAGTACATCATTTACGACAAACCCCCTCAGAACACCAACCAAGATTTGAGTCTCAACCTCTTCATCACTCACAAATCAGACAAGATCGGGCGAGACTGACGTTATAGTCTGTGTTATCATCAATTATTTTTATATTAAAGTTATTTTTACCTTGAAATTGAAAGATGACCTTATTTTATTTTTACTTGTAAAGGCTTTGAAATGAAACGAAGATGGAAAGAGAACCGCCCTGAGTGATCGATACGAGGACGTCCTAGTTACATTACAGCTTGCCATAAAGAAATTGGTTAACGAGGCTTTAATTGCCTTTCGAGTCAAGTTGAAGAGATTCCAGACTGAGGACGCTCTTAAACACTTGCCATAAGAGCAGATGATTCGCTTAGAAGCGTAGGAAACAAGTTAAGTGTAAGACGTTATCGTTGTTATTAATGTCCTTTTATCGTTGTTTTAATCCAAAACCCTTTTTTTTACTCAAATCGTACTTCACTACTATTGACGGGACAGTAAGGGGATCTTTATTTTAGTCAATGAGCTTTCCCACAATCTACCCACTCTGGTGGGGGTGCACTTTGTTGATTATTTTTCATGCTGTCGTTGACGTGAAGATACAGTGGAGATAATTCTGTACAGTCCACAAATAATCTGTCCCCTCTAATATGGGGTCGTTTACTTTAATACTCTTTCTATATCTACCTCTTGATGAAGGTATTTGTTGAAGTTCTCCACGTCATATTCTCATATGATTATTTCTTCATTTATAGATAAGTTAGCGTAATCCCTTTTTTACCTTTAAGCACGTTGCATTAAATACGTATTTAAATGTATCTAGTAGAATAAAATATATATGTGTACCAAAGACTCCAAAGCATTTGTTCCATATAAAGCCAATACAGGTTGTGTTTTAATTGCTGTAAAATATTCTAGGGGTGTATTCCTATCGACCAAACATTAAGAAAAGTCTATATAGATATGTGGCGAAAAACACTCAGTCTTAGGGTTATTATAGTGTTTCTTGAAAGGTGGATTGGCTGTGAGTTATTTATTCAATGGCCTGCTTGGTCACCAGATTTGAACTCAGTGGGTTTTTATCCCTGGAGACGTTTAAAGTCCATTATTTACTCAACTCCTATTCCTGATTTACAGGTTTTAGGAGAGTGTATCGTAAATAGATGTGAGCAAATATGTCACACCTCAGGTGTATACAACAAAGCACGACAAAATATAGAACGCAGGCTCAAAGAATGCATATAAGCAGAGGACGACACGATTTTGAACAATTTTTTACAAAATATCCGCCCTTCTTTTGTCTTTAGGTTGTTTTGTTAAACTTTTCTTGTAATCGGGTGACCAGGTGGTCTAGGGGTAAGGTGTCAGACTTCTGTGCTGGCGGCCGGGGTTCAATCCTCGGTCCCGGCAAAGATTTATCTGATTACCAAACCCTTCCTTCACCTCTGACAAGACGTCTTGTGAATGTGGGGAATGCCAGGCCTCCACCGTGGTTCGGATTCCACGTTAAACTGTAGGTCCTCCATTTCATCTCACAATCACCCTACCATTACACATTAGCGTAAGTGCGTATAACCCAAACGAGTAGTAAGACGCGGTGCTAATAATAATAATAATAATAATAATAATAATAATAATTTTTCTTGTATACTAGCGTTAATTCTTCTATTTGATTTTTTATTAATAAAAATATAAAATTACCGTGCCTCAGAAACCAGGAGTTCCTTAGACCCATGTCTACATGCACCCTTATTTATGTTTGGTCGATTGGATAACGCGCCTAGAATATTTAACAACAATTATAATACAGCCTGTATATGAGCTTTAGGAAACATCAGGTAGATAGAACGACTACAATTTATTTCATTTCCCCTGCGTCTTACTACATATTTGGGCTTTCCTTATTTACTTATTCTAATGAGACGTGGATGCGGTGAGTAAAATTTTAAATAAAATGTCTCGGCATTTGTGTGGAAAGAGAGTGGGGAATGACTTAGGATAAATAACTTTCAGTATACTCAGTTAGGATACGAGCCTATACCTCAGCATAAACTGAAAACCAGACATTACGAGCTTGACGTGTATTCCGTGTGCCCACCGATGCAGGTGACGCTTAATGGTCTGGCCATAAGTTATATTTATTTAATATTTACCTCTTTTTTTCTGTTGTCTTATATGACGTGAACAAAGTCGTCAATATCATCTCATCTGGTTTTCTGCTGAGGGGAAGGTCAAGGTTCAAATCCAATCCTAGTGTACTCTGATAGTTTTCTGCTGAGGGGAAGGACAAGGTTTGAATCCAGTCCTAGTGTACTCTGATAGTTTTCTGCTGAGGGGAAGGTCAAGGTTCAAATCCAATCCTAGTGTACTCTGATAGTTTTCTGCTGAGGGGAAGGTCAAGGTTCAAATCCAATCCTAGTGTACTCTGATAGTTTTCAAAATAGTCTCCTACTCTTAAACGTGAATGTTTGTTGACTGTATCATCCCCTCATTAACGTAAATGTGTGGATAGCACGTATGATAAATGGGAAGAGGGGCACGAAATAAACTACAGCATATTTTCTAGTGCAATAAATCGACCAATAAACTCTTTCAACGAACTTATTATATCAATGTTATCTAATTTGTTTGTTCTTAAAACATTGATGTCTTGCTCCCTCAAGCATCTCCAAGGGAGTGAATAATTGAGCAAATTTATAATCTCTACCAAAAATAATAATACAAAAAAGTATATAAATGACCATCTCCACCCAAAAACAGTAGAATATTTTTTTTCCCCTTTGTCAGTCGTAAAAGAAAAAAACCCCACAAACGTCCGGATGAAATAAATCTGTTGTCACATTAGGTTAATTACGACCGGGTTGCGACCATAGTTGGGGGTTGTAAGGGAGAAAGTAGGAGAATAAAAAGGTTTGGAGGGTGTGAGATGTAGGATTGCAAAAGGTAAACGATGGAGATAACTCGTGATGTGGAGGAGGAGAGGTTGGAGGTTAGTGTTGAGGGAGGGAGCTTAAGGGGTAAAAAGGGTAGGGGGTTGTGGGATATGAGCCGTACCCCTCAGGCGCACCCTTAACATAATGTACCAAACCAAAACTCATGCTAAATTTCCTCTCTCTAGTTTATCGTCATTCAGCTACTACATACAACAACGTAGCAGGAAGTGTCACACGTTCATGGATAGCGTGCCAGACCTTGACCCCAGGAGGGGCAGGGTTCAAGCTCTTATTAGCACCATATCTTACTACCCTTTCGGACTATGTACCAATTACGATGGTGGTTTTAGGGATTAGGAAGGTTATATTAATATGAAGTGTACCTAAATTTGCGTGGAGGAAGAGTATAAAATCGATTTGGATAAACCAACCTCAGTAAACCCATCCGAGATTTGAACCTCGATCTCCGTGTAATAGTCAGTCTAGTCTACTGTGAGAGTAGCGAGTTAAACCACGTGGCCACCTAAGCGGGTGCATATGGCTCAAGGACGTTTCTTACCTGAAAAATCATGGGAAATCAATATAGAATGCCCTGAGTTAAGGGGTTTATGTATTATTCAGTAGATAAAACATTGAAATGATAAACATATACTTCCAAATATTTCTAAAAATAATCTTGCACCGTCACAATATTTAATTTTTTTACCACGAAGTAGTTTTACCTAAATTTATTTTTTTATAAGTCGCCTATGACTTAGGATACTAGGTTTATTTGCGAAAATAGCCTGTATGAATCTTCTTTCCAGGAAGAAGGTTGAAAACGTCAGAAGAGAATATGTCTCTCCAGAATAGAAAACTAGAAGAAGGTAATTTATAAAGTCAAGTCAAAGTTTTACAGGAAAAATAATATAGTTATTGTGTAAACTCATTAAAGGAATAGTGGTAGTTTTATCAGCATAAAGAGAGGTCTCGCTGGGTGAAACTTATCTATTTTATCTTTCTATTTTTTACATAGGTGTCTGAGAGTTATACTTCTTAGTGTGTTTAGGAGTGTTAAGTTAATATGAAACCCGCTTTACGAAATAGTTTCCAAATCCTCACGGTGGCAACAGTAATGCAAATGGTCACCATTGGAGAAAGATCCGGAAGGTAGGAAATGAGGGTACGTACTAAAGTGTAGGCTCTCTGTTTTATTACACGTAGTTTTCTCTGTGCTTTTTATAATCTTGCTCCACACTAATGAAAAAGATTTTTCTCTTAAGTCACATTTATCTATCTCTGTACCAGCTCATTGATAACCTTAGTTTTAAACTTATGAATAAGATATTACTTTAAATATGGCAATTTTTTTAATTGATGCAAAAAATAAAAGTATTAATATTATTATAGTTAATAATATTATTATTAGCACCGCGTCTTACTACCCGTTCGGGTTGTACACACTTACGCTAATGTGTAATGGTAGGGTGATGGTGAGATGAAATGAAGGACCTACAGCTTAACGTGGAATCCGAACCACGGTGGAGGCCTGGCATTCCCCACATTCACAAGATGTATTGTCAGAGGTGAAGGAAGGGTTTGGTAATCAGATAAATCTGTGCCGGGACCAAGGATTGAACCCCGGCCGCCAGCATAGAAGTCTTGACACCTTACCCCTAGACCATCAGGTCACCTCAAATAAAAGTAAAACACCTTAAAGTGTGACAAACATTTTTTATATAAAGTATTTTTTTTACTTCTTTTCTGTGACATCTCTAAACAATTAACTAATGATGTAGGGATGAGAAGGTTAAAATTTAGAGTAAATGTATCCAAATGTTCATGTAGAAAGGCTGGAAAATTATTATTTTTTAAATACTATCCACACCTTGTCTAGATTCGAGCTCCGGCCTACACTTAACCAGAAAGCAAGATGAATTTGACGTTTAGACCACATGTTCACTAATGCGTTTCATAGTGTTTCAAAGGATTATACAAAGGGACCATAATTTGTTTTCGTTATCATATTAAAACAGTAATATAAATTGTACAAAACCATATTAAAATGAGATAGTAGAATAATACGCGAGAAAAATGTATGTTGAAATTTACACCGAAACCTTTTTAACATAAATTAAATATTGTTTAAACTATGTTTACAAAGTTCTTAGAAATGCATACTAAGGGTATATAGTATAGTGCTTTAAAACGAACACTTTAAGTAATAATTATCTCTCTTAGTAGCAATAATATTAGCATAATTAACAAGCTACAAAGTAAATAAAACCTAGTTTCCGTCAATATTGGTATTTCATTAGTTTGTCTGGCTGGAGCTTTCTCATCATGATGAAAGTGATGGTTACTTTCACATCTTGATATGGTCTTTGTTTATTAAATACGTTAAATATATACTCAAAGAACACTCCTTGAAGATGGCCAAATTATTCTACGGTTAGTTTAAAATTAAACTTTAGTTCTATATCTTACCTCTATAAATCATTAGTACTATGTTGTGACTTAGGGGTATGTATGGTGCAGGGGGGGGATTCAGATCATTTTCGTAGGGGGTCATAAATATAAATAACATAGTTACTTAGTATGGTGGTAGCAATATACCTAATTTAGTGGTCCTTTCCTTCAAGATCAATTGATTAGTGGAGTTGATAAGCATAATAATCGTTCACTTTATGAAGCAAACATAAAATTTGGAACATTGGTACAACTTTTTGTAGTGAAAAAAATAGGATATAGTGCCACTCTATAAAAGTTCTTTTACATCCGCCATATTGAAAAATTGGCACCCGAAAACAATCTTTTGCAATTATCTTTTAAACCACTCAATATATAAAAATATAGAAAATAACATTGTCTACAAAACATGTAACAATAGACTTTATAGTAAGCCTAACCATTTTCGTGCAATATTGCAGTGAAATGTCAAAAGTGTGATTATCACTATACATTTATGGAGTTTTCATTCAGTGTCATCTGTACAAACTTATATTTTTCTTTTATCCATCCTCGGTTTCAGATTCTAATAATTTATTAGATAGTACAAACAGTAAAAATAGAATAATTTTAGTAGGATCTCATGACATTCCCCGCTGGGTATGTTGAGGGTTTTAGCTTTATTAATTTATTTTCCACTCTCTCTCTCTCTCTCTCTCTCTCTAATCTGATGTGAGCATATTTCCTAAAAATGTTACATTCCTTAACCCTATCCAATTAGCTTGATTAAAAAGCATATATACCAGATAGCTGGTAAACTATAGCTAAAAATCTTTCTCATATTGGCCATCAGCTACGAACATAATTTTTAAACATAGTTTAGATATAAGATACCCTTAATTATGTTTTCCTAATAAAATAAACACACTATATTGTTGATTACAATAACAACTTTTTATTTGTATATTTAAAGTAAATTATTTAAATAAATTTAACAAAATTAAAATTTTACATATTAATTACTTGTAGATTACCGTAAAACTATTTATCAGTAAAAATAAAAAGTATTCTCACCATCATGAAAAACCATTCTCATAGTTCCATTTTGAATTCAATCTTCAAGAACAATTTAAAAGTAAAATAATATTTTCTATATTGTCGTCCTTAAACTACCTTTAAATAAATTTATTTTAGATAAATAAATATACAGTATTATTGATGATGTAAAATAGTTTCCTAATAGCAATTTTGGACTAAATCATTAGCAATGTTTAAAAAAAAATACAAAAAAGTAATTTGTTAATTACAATTTTATCATTTTTTCTAGAAAAACAAATCTATATAACTTTTTATAGTGCAAACAACTTAATAAATACCTATTTTGAACAAATAAATGAAGCCATATTTTAATAAATTCAAATTTAAAAATAAAGTAATCAATGAACTACCAATAGCTGAATAAACCCCCAAAAAACTTTTATAAAGCTTTATTTGTCATGATCCTGTCAAACACTCCCCTGATACATGTAAGCCCAATCATTTAAGCCATTTATAAAATAATTCAAATTTTCAAAAATCACTCATTACTAATCAAACCTTTATCAAATTTTTACCCAAAATCAAGTATATAGGGTTAATTTTTATTTAAAATACTCCCAAGATACACATTTGAAACCAAATCTCTAGTGATATTTATAAAATATTTTTAGTTTTTGAAATATCAGTCATCAGCAAACGAGCCATTAATGAGTTTTTACCCCCGAAACAAATAAGCCTACCGTATTTCCCAGCATATGCATCGAATATTTTATACCTACTATTTGTGGAAAAAGTGAGGTACGACCATTATGTGAATTTTTTTTTTTAAATAATTGTATTATTTAATAATAATTTATTACTCAACCTTATTTGATACATGTTTAGGGTGCATGACAGTTTTCTTTGACATACACTAACACTTCCTCGTCAATTAGAGGAACCTTTACAATTTTAGGACCTATAAACGTTTAAAGGTTTGCGTTTTTTAGCTTGTCTTTTTATTTCCGCCAGGCTCGCACCAACTTTTAACTAAATGAAAACTCTTTTTCCGCACTCTTTTTTTTACCATAATTTCCAGTGAACACATCACTTCCAGCTGGAAGCCTCCAGAATAGGTTTTATATTTATCCATAATCGGAAGAAAAAATAGTTGTTTGCATGTTAATGTATTGCTAGCAGACAAATATCAGTTTAGCTTGCTTGTGACTTACGTTTGATAGATTATATTTAGTGGTGCTTGTTGATGATGGGGGTAAAGGGGGAGCATAGGTAGCTTGCAGGCTTACCTTTTAAATTGACGTTTCAATCAGGACTGACTATACCATGCAACATTTATGAGATTAAATTTTATAATCGTATTTTTTGACAGAATAAACAGGGTTTGAAGATTATATGGTGGCGAAGATTATGCATTAAAATACTTAATATAGTGTTATTTGTCATGTCAAACATTCCCAAGATATCCACTTGGAAACAAATCGTCAATACGGTTTGTAAAATATTTCAAGTTTTTGGAAAAATCACTCATTAGTAAACTACCCTTAATTTGTCTAGGGTAAAAATAAATCCCCAGGTATACTTTAAAAATATAAATTTTAAGTTTTAACAAAATACCCCAGTCGTTTCGGATCCTTAGCCTCGGACCGACCGACATGGAGACAGAGAGAATGGTAAAATAATTTTATTTTTAGTGTTCACATAAAACGTAAATAAGATTCGTCATAATATCAGGATCAATTTTTAATGATCACAATACTTTATCTTGATATGAGAAAATAAAAAAAAAGGATTATGACTATAATAATTTAAAATTCCAGGGCTATTAAATATTTTATTTAAATATAGGGCACTTAATAATATATAATTATTTAATGAAGTATCATTTACATTTGTTGAAGAAAGCAATTGGCTTTATATTAATATGTGTAGTAAAATTAAATTTGTAACCGGAAACCTAGAAGATAGATAATTGTAAATCCAGCACTGAAACCGGTAAAACCCTTGTTAAACCATCACCAATAATATACATCACTTAAAGTAGAGGGAAAATAAATATATTTGATTGGTCTAGTCACAGTTTTGGAAATAACATTTACACTATAAAATTGCGAACTTTTATTATATAAGATAATTGTAATAATGTATCAAAAAACTGAGTAGCTAATATTTGTGCCCATAAATATTAGGTAAGTGCGTGAATCTTAGTTTGTAGGAGTTCGACTCTTGGTCAAATACACGCGCAGTTATTTGAAAATCCCAGTGACAAATATTATAATGGGTCAAGCTAACACAAAGTTCACTCGGATGAGATTTGAACTTCGTCCACCCGGTCACTGGTAATCCAGTCCATTGCGAATTTGATACCTTTGACTGCGGAACCCCCTGGGTTTAATTATGTTCCATCAACAAGCTTGTCACTGATATAAAATATTACTTGAAAGGTATAAATTATGTAGGATAGTACAACCTCAAAAATAATACGTGTCATCGTGCACAGGTGAAGAATCGTCTAAGTCAACTTTTTGCATGTCCCAGTGAGAGTCAGGACGTTTATTATTTTATTTTTGTGCTAATCAATGGTTTTATACATTTTCAAAGACGTCAACCCCCTAAATTAGTAGCACTGCCATAATAGCGTCTATACATTCGCCGACAAACGTGAATGATAAATAGGCTATACATTATGGAGAAAGCTATTATATAGTTTGTTACTCAATATGTATGTTATCCAATAAATATATATAAATTCAATAAGAAATACAATATACATATACACCTCAGTTAGGTCCTAGTCACTAATGATCCAATCGCATAATTGACTTAAAACCTCATGAAAAAATTAATTTTTGAATTTGTTGTTAGATTTTTCTTGATTATAACTCATTTTTAAGCTTTCTGTAATTTATTATGCCTTTGACGGCCGTTTTGACACATGAATATTAAAGTGCAGTGGAAATCTACTGATTCCGTTACCGGGGTGTAAATTAAAACTCAAACTTTCCCCTTTTATAGTGATATGGATGTTGGAACATTCTAATATTTTCGTTTAAATTCCGCAAAATAATTGACCAATGATCATCATTATTTATTAAATATAATTTAATAATTATGTGAGCTCTATTATTTATAAAAATTCTAGAATTAGAAATGTTTTGTAAATATTTAAAATTTTACCAACATTCAATTTTTTTCAATTCACTAACCTTTAAATTAAATCTTCTAAAAGCTTAACACAGTTGCAAAATAAAAGTATTTTCGGGTTTTCATAGCTATCACTCATGAGGTACTAGAATGACAGTTTATTTCTATATCTCTAATAATTTTAACCAACATGGGCGTAGTTATTGGAGGGTTTATCCACTTGAGAAGCTATAAATAAGTTATTTTAAATTAGGTTTTATATTCCAAACTGATTTGGTTTACTGTATTTATTATATATTTTGTTTTAATCTCTGGGTGTATATAATAATCTCTAATTATATACCTACGTTAGGATTCCTGTTTACACTCACTATCACATAGGCCACAGGATGCCATATTTAATGCTATCGATTAAAGTTGTATTCCCTTAAAATTTGACATTTTGGCCAATATATATATTTTTTAAATATCCTCTTCAGTGTCCGAATGGTTTAAGGCATCAGTCTCGTATTAAACTGACCTGTTTATAACATAGGGATTAGTGTTCCAGTCCTGATTGGGTCTATTAAGGGCGGTTTTTCATAAATGGTTTCCCACTCTTCTTCGACATAAATGCGAGTAGACTACCTCTAAAATGATTCCTTACTCATCCCAACCCAAGTAGAGTAATTATCCTACATGCGTATAATCTGAACCGTTAGTAAACATTTTTTTTTTCCCCTTCTTCAACAAATCACCTCTCCTCCTCACACCTTAGCACTACCCCGGACTCCCACACAGAATATATCCAATCCAAATAACTGTAAATAAAATTAAGCTATTTTAATATGTTTCCCTTAATTTATCTGCGGCAGCTCTTACGTTGTTGCCAGGTAAAGAAAGGCTTTACGTGACTGTACTAGTGAACTGTTCCTACCATCCTCACTATCCATGTGACTAACTATAACATTTAGCACCGCGTCTTACTACCCGTTCGGGTTATACGCTTTAAGTACTAATTACGCTAATGGATTAGGAATTGGGGAGGTTGAATATAGAGGGAGTGAACCCGCATTTGCGTGGAGGGAGAGTGGAAAACCATTTAGGAAAAATCACCCCCAGTTCGCCCGACCGAGATTCGAACCTCGATCTTCCCGTCCTCAGCAGTCTGGCTCAACACGACAAGCGCTTTAGACAACTACGCCACAGAGGCGGGTCATTTGACTACAGTAGCCCCACGGCTTCTTTGGTGCTGACTGACAGCTCACAGCTGACTTCTGACAGTCAACATTTAGGTATATACCTACATTTTGACCACCAGAAGTGACAGCTGCTAAACACATGTTTTTGCAGATCATGTGGTTCGGCGTAGGGATACATAATTTGGTCTGGTAACTTTTCAAAGCTGTCAGTCAGCACCAAAGAAGCCATGGGGCTACTGTAACTGTACACAAAATAGGCTGATGAGTGAATGGATGTAGCCTCACCATTTGTCGCGTGATCAAACAGAGTTATATTTAACCTGGCGTACGCGTACCCAAGGAGGTCCTTGAAGACATCTTAGGAAATCCGTAAAATTTTAAATCTATCATATATTTATAAATATTTGGGGTTCCATTTATATTAGATATGTACTAATTTATATGTATAGTTTGCATTATGCACCAACAGTTTGGGGGTGCAAAGGTAATTTATGTCTGTTGGGTACGCGAATCAAAATGGTGAAAGACCAATGGTCAAACGTATCACTACGGTGTTAGACTGGATTTCTGATGTTGGGGTGAACATGGTTCAAATCCCGTTCAGGTGTACTGGCGGTGGTTCTTCCTACATGATTTACCATTTTACCTCGATGAAAACGGGGGGTACATTTTCTCTAAAATGATACCTTAGTTCACTAGCATAAATTAATGTATGCATATAGAGCGCGAACAGTTGTATAAGATGCGGTGATAAATTAATGATTCTATGTATATTGGCTTTGGAGGGCAAGTTTTCTACCGAATGGAAGTTAAAACTTTACTTGCATGGCTCCATAAACATGCTTACCTGGGAGGCAACCCAAAAGCCATCACTGAATATTTAATAGCGCGTTACCAAATAATTTTAAGTATGGCTATAATGTTTTATTTCTAGAAAAAGCAAGACAAAAAATATTATCCAATGTGCACATTGTAAATTATTGATAACGTAGATAAAGGCAGAGATAATAAAATTGTTCAAAGACAGAACTGTATAAAAATCACCCTTTTAATTGCTAATTCGAGGACACAATGAGCTATATCAAGTTATATAGCACCTAAAAGAACATTAGTTTCATCGTAAGTTTCAAGAAATCAATGTTAATTTAAGAAAACTCTGTTCGTATATAATCATACAAATTTAAGATTTTTCTTCATTATATATTATAATTAAACTTGATAAGTTTTTTGTTTATCGATTCAAACTAATACTCGTACCTCAGTACAAAAGTTTTTATAAACATAACATTCAAAACAAAAACCTTTAAGTACAAATAGTTAGTATAATCAAGAAACATCTTTCAGAGACTTACTTTACAGTAAAGTCAAACGTACTGTAAGTATACACTGATTTCGGTGGGAGGTCCGTTCTAAAAGGTCATTTTTCTAAACAAAATCCCTTTTTGGAAAAAAAACTTGTAAATATAAGTTCCCGAAGAGATAAAACACAGGTCTGATATTTCTTGTGGTAGTGTTGTTCGATTAGAAATATTATTTTCACTAACTTTAAAAATAAATACCTTTGTGATAATTTAGTTAATAACTGTACCTATGAGTGTACTAACGTTTGTTCTGTAGGACAAAAGGACATCATCCTTAAACCTATAGTCCTGCAAAAAACATTACGTATGATAACTCTAACTATGACAGAATCCATAAAACTGGGTCCATATTCACAACACGTATAGCGTATATTGATTGTAAGATATCCTATAAGCCTCGTATCTTGTCTAGTGAACTTCCAACTGGGATTCGAACAAAAACAATTGGTAGATCTTAAGAGGTGCTAGACTAGAAACTAGGATTGGTGTTTTAACGATTTGGCCCTATAGAAATTAGAACCCCCCCATATTTGAAAAATAAAATTAAAAATATAGTGGGACAGTCAACGGCCCCCACCGTGGTTCGGATTCCACGTTAAACTGCAGGTCCTCCATTTCATCTCACAATCACCCTACCATTACACATTAGCGTAAGTGCGATACAACCCGAACGGGTAGTAAGACGCGGTGCTAATAATAATAATAATAATAGTAATAATAATAATAATAACAACATATAAGTACTTACGCTAATGTGTAATTAATTGTATGGTGATTGTGAGATGAAATGGAGAATATAAAGTTTAACGTGGGATCCGAACCACGGTGGGGGCCCGGCATTCCACACATTCATAAGTCGTGACTAATACACGTCTCGTCAGAAGTGAAGGAAGGGTATGAAAATCAGAAACATCTGTAACAGGAACGAGGTTTGACACATTACACCTAGACCACCAGGTCATCTAGTATTTTAATTGTAGTCTACCCACATTAATTGGAAATAGTGTGAGCACATTTAGTAATAACCACTTTTAATAGACCTGTCCAGAACTCGAACCTAATCTCCCCGTCATCAGCAGGCCAGTGAAACGCGAGTGTGAGGCCTTAGACCATTCGACCACTGAAGCAGATTAAACTGCTAAATTACGTAAGCAGTTCACAATGTGTAGATGTGTTCTTTCAATTTCATAGAAAAATACACTAAAAATATTATTAGAAGGTATGATATTTAGGTCAAAATGTAGGTATCATTTATTTATTTGAGAAACTTTTGCATTGCCATTAAATAAATATATTTGGTTAAAGATTACTTTTACCTTTAATAACAACTCACAAGTATCTGAAGAATGATCCTGAAATCAAGCCACCATTGGTCGCATGCCACCTGAGTGATGACTTAGCGACCGACGTATTTGCCCATCATTTAGGTGTTTGGGGTGGGGTGCGCGCCATCTCCTAGTATCTTCTTTGCACCTTTCCCTCCACTGGGCAGTTGAATTAGAGCCATGATGAAGTGAACACGAGGGTCATAACAGTAGTAATAATTTCTTGGATTACTTGCGCCCAATTATGTGTGTTTTGATCGTCATCTCGTGGATGATTTGCGCCTAGATGTGTAGTATACAAGCTCTAAATATATAATTCGTTGTGTTATAGTACCTAGGATATTTTATATATTTGTAATATAGTAATATTTTCTTTAAATCAAAGATGTATAAAAAACCAAACAAAAAAAACTGAAAAATCTAAAATAAAGATAAGAGCTATTTGTGATGTGTTTAATGTGGTCATTTGGAAGATGACTTGCGCCTCATGGTGTAGGCACATTTTCCTATATAGACATCTCTCAGATGACACGTGCCTCATGGTGTGGGCACATTTTCCTATATAGACATCTCTCAGATGACACGTGCCACATGGTGTGGGTACATTTTCCTATATAGACATCTCTCAGATGACACGTGCCTCATAGTGTAGGCTCATTTTCATATATCGACATCTCACAGATGACACGTTCCTCATAGTGTAGGCACATTTTCCTATATCGACATCTCACAGATGACACGTTCCTCATAGTGTAGGCACATTTTCCTATATATACATCCCACAGATGACACGTGCCTCATGGTGAAGGCACATTTTCCTATATAGACATCTCTCAGATGACACGTGCCTCATGGTGTGGGCACACTTTCTTATATAGGCATTTCTCAGATGTTACGTGCCTCATGGTGTAGGCACATTTTACTATATAGACATATTTCAGATGACACTTGCCTCATAAGGTTAGTACATTTTCCTATATAGACATCTCTCAGATGACACGTTCCTCATGGTGTCAGCACATTTTCCTATATCGAGATCTCTCAGATGACACGTGCCTCATAGTGTAGGCACATTTTCCAATATCGACATCTCACAGATGACACGTGCCTCATAGTGTAGGCACATTTTCCTATATATACATCTCTAAGATGACACGTGCCTCATGGTGTGAGCACATTTTACTATATCGACATCTCTCAGATGACACGTACCTCATAGTGTAGGCACATATTCCTATATAGACATCTCTCAGATGACACGTTCCTCATAGTTTAGGCACATTTTCTTATATAGACATCTCACAGATGACACGTTCCTCATGATGTAGGCACATTTTCCTATATAGACATCTCACAGATGACACGTGCCTCATGGTGTAGGCTTATTTTCCTATATAGACATCTCATAGATGACACGTGACTCATAGTGTAGGCACATTTTCCTATATAGACATCTCACAGATGACACGTGCCTCATAGTGTCAGCACATTTTACTATATCGACATCTCTCAGATGACACGTGCCTCATGGTGTCAGCACATTTTCCTATATAGACATCTCTCAGGTGACACGTGCCTCATGGTGTCAGCACATTTTCCTATATCGACATCTCACAGATGACACGTGCCTCATGGTGCCAGCATATTTTCATATATAGACATATTTCAGATGACATTTGCCTCATGGTGTCAGCACATTTTCCTATATAGACATCTCTCAGATGACACTTTCCTCATGGTGTAGGCACATTTTCCTATATAGACATTTCTCAGATGACACGTTCTTCATGGTGTCAGCACATTTTCCTATATAGACATCTCTCAGATGACACGTGCCTCATAGTGTAGGCACATTTTCCTATATAGACATCTCTCAGATGACACGTGCCTCATGGTGTAGGCACATTTTCCTATATAGACATCTCTCAGATGACACGTGCCTCATGGTGAAGGCACATTTTCCTATATAGACATCTCTCAGATGACACGTGCCTCATGGTGTGGGCACATTTTCCTATATAGACATCTCTCAGATGACACGTGCCTCATAGTGTAGGCACATTTTCTTATATCGACATCTCACAGATGACACGTTCCTCATAGTGTAGGCACATTTTCCTATATCGACATCTCACAGATGACAAGTTCCTCATGGTGTCAGCCCATTTTCCTATCTAGACATCTCTCAGATGACACGTGCCTCATGGTGAAGGCACATTTTCCTATATAGACATATCTCAGATGTCACATGCCTCATGGTGTGGGCACATTTTCCTATATAGACATCTCTCAGATGACACGTGCCTCATAGTGTAGGCACATTTTCCTATATCGAAGATGACACGTGCCTCATGATGTAGGCACATTTTCCTATATAGACATCTCTCAGATGACACGTGCCTCATGGTGAAGGCACATTTTCCTATCTAGACATATCTCAGATGACACGTGCCTCATGGTGAAGGCACATTTTCCTATATAGACATCTCTCAGATGTCACGTGCCTCATGGTGTGGGCACATTTTCCTATATAGACATCTCTCAGATGACACGTGCCTCATAGTGTCCGCACATTTTCCTATATCGACATCTCACAGATGACACGTTCCTCATGGTGTCAGCACATTTTCCTTCTACACATATCTCAGATGACACGTGCCTCATGGTGTAGGCACATTTTCCTATATAGACATCTCTCAGATGACACGTGCCTCATGGTGAAGGCACAATTTTCCTATATAGACATCTCTCAGATGACACGTGCCTCATGGTGTGGGCACATTTTCCAATATCGACATCTCTCAGATGACACGTGCCTCATGGTGTGGGCACATTTTCCTATATAGGCATTTCTCAGATGTCACGTGACTCATGGTGTAGACACATTTTCCTATATAGACATCTCTCAGATGACACGTGCCTCAAGGTGTAGGCACATTTTCCTATATAGACATCTCTCAGATGACACGTTCCTCATGGTGTCAGCACATTTTCCTATATCGAAATCTCTCAGATGACACGTGCCTCATAGTGTAGGCACATTTTCCTATATCGACATCTCACAGATGACACGTGCCTCATAGTGTAGGCACATTTTCCTATATAGACATCTCTCAGATGACACGTTCCTCATGGTGTCAGCACATTTTCATATATAGACATCTCTCAGATGACACGTTCCTCATGGTGTCAGCACATTTTCATATATAGACATCTCTCAGATGACACGTGCCTCATGGTGTAGGCACATTTTCCTATATAGACATCTCTCAGATGATACGTGCCTCATGGTGAGGGCACATTTTCCTATATAGACATCTCTCAGATGACACGTTCCTCATGGTGTCAGCACATTTTCCTATCTAGACATAGTTCAGATGACACGTGCCTCATGGTGTAGGCACATTTTCCTATATAGACATCTCTCAGATGACACGTTCCTCATGGTGTAGGCACATTTTCCTATATAGTCATCTCTCAGATGACACGTTCCTCATGGTGTCAGCACATTTTCCTATATAGACATCTCTCAGATGACACGTGCCTCATGGTGTAGGAACATTTTCCTATATAGACATTTCTCAGATGACACGTGCCTCATGATGTAGGCACATTTTCCTATATAGACATCTCTCAGATGACACGTGCCTCATGGTGAAGGCACATTTTCTTATATAGACATCTCTCAGATGACACGTGCCTCATGGTGTGGGCACATTTTCCTATATAGACATCTCTCAGATGACACGTGCCTCATAGTGTAGGCACATTTTCCTATATCGACATCTCACAGATGACACGTTCCTCATAGTGTAGGCACATTTTCCTATATAGACATCTCACAGATGACACGTGCCTCATAGTGTAGGCACATTTTCCTATATAGACATCTTTCAGATGACACGTGCCTCATGGTGTGGGCACACTTTCCTATATAGGCATTTCTCAGATGTCACGTGCCTCATGGTGTAGGCACATTTTCCTATATAGACATCTATCAGATGACACGTGCCTCATGGTGTCAGTACATTTTCCTATATAGACATCTCACAGATGACACGTTCCTCATGGTGTCAGCACATTTTCCTATATAGACATCTCTCAGATGACACGTTCCTCATGGTGTCAGCACATTTTCATATATAGACATATTTCAGATGACATTTGCCTCATGGTGTCAGCACATTTTCCTATATAGACATCTCTCAGATGACACGTTCCTCATGGTGTTAGTACAAATTTCGCCACTTTAATAAAAATCTTTTCAAATAAATAAAAATTGATTACGATGATATTAAGCATAAGTTTTATTAACTAAATCTAAATACAACACATACAAAGAGTGTCAAAACTAATAATTTACATTTTCTTAGAAACATTTTATCTGAGGAAGCAAATATTGCAAGACAGATGACATGCGACCGATGGTGTGAAAAAAAAGGCGTTCCTTATGGCGGGTTAATTGCTTCGAAAGTATGTTCTGTAAATTTTACATTTAAGGCCATTTTAGCACATTTGTCAAAAGTGACAATCATTATAAAAGCGAAAGAAACTCGCACATAATTTGAATAAAATTTCAATTATTAGAAAAGTCTAACATTACCGTAAACCAATTATAGACTTAATAGTTATAATACAATTTTTACAGGAATAAATTTGTAGAAAATACACACATTTTGTGGCTAACACTGATAGCATTTTACTTATTTTATTAATGTTATTTTATAGTTAATGATGAGACCTATCAAAAGTGACAGCTTCAGATCACGTGATTGATACATGATTACGGGATATGTATTTTGTGGTTTTTCTAGATGAACGATAAGTTTCTTACTATGACAAAATTTACTCTATTTGATATAAACATTAAGCGTATAACCAAAATGTTTAGTAAGACGTTGTGCTTGTTGTATATATATATATATATATATATATATATATATATATATTCTAAACAACGTTTTGTATAAGCACACGACATACTCAAGATATCCATAGATCCAGGAATAGCAGTATCTGGGTAGTATGGTGAACCCGTTCACAAACACAAAATAATTTATGAAATCACCAGGATAAAACCAGTGTCTTATTGTACCTAAACTACAAAATTCTAAAACAATTTGACTGAGAGAATGGTAAAAATATTACTTTGACTATTTTGTTAGAAATCGTAGTTTTAGTCATATTAGAGTTAATAACATGCCATTTCTTTTAGCAACATTAGATTCCGGTAATATTGTAATTAAGACTATTCTCTGACAGAAATACGAGATATCTCACTTATCTATACAGTTCTCCTCCCATTTTACTGTTTTTCACGTCTTACTAGACATCCGGGCTTTTCAAATTTAATTACATTATTAAAGTGAAGATGAGCAACGTAAAATGGAGAAGAGTATCTATATTTTTTTGGAGGGAAATGAGTAAAACAATTTAAGATATATCACCTTAGAACATCCATCCGGGATTCCAGCCCCGAAAGTTGCTTCACTAGAAAACAAGACCAGATGAGATTGACACCTTATATAATTAGTTTAGTAGTAGGGGTTTATATCTAGAAAAACTTAACTAGCCGTATATTACGAATATTAATTTAACTATTGAACTTTGAAAAATTAATGTGTTCAGGTGAACACAATTTATTCTTTGATATTAATTATTTTATGTCATGCAAGTAAGGACTTATAAATTTTTTCTTCTTTTAAAAACCATTAGTCTATTTAGTAAATATACCCCAAATACGCCTGGCCGGGATTCAAACAACTGACATCGCCATTACCGGAAAACCAGACTAAACGAGCTTGATTTGTAATTCTCGCATCCACTGATAAGGATTGATATTAGTCAATTAATAATTTGAGCTGACTGAGGAAAATATAATAAGTATCACGAGTATTCAAAATCTCTTATTAGTTTTCATAAAAATGGAAAGTTCTTAGTACAAGGCAACTACAAAGCTACCTTTAAATAGAGATAGAGACTCAGAAGAGATAATTGTATTTTTTTTATTCTTGTTGATTTTTTTATAGGATTCTTTAATCGCTAATTTAAAAGTTATTGAAATTCAAGTCAAAAGCGTTGTCAACAAACAAATCAAATTGTTTTATTTTTTAGATTATTAAGTTGATCTATTCCAACATTAGTGTTAGTTTGTTTGAATACAAATTGGAAAATTGTAATGCAATGTACACTTTCTAACTATATTGATATTACAATAATATTAATATTCATTATCTATTAAGCTTAACTGCGTTGATATTACCAGCTCAATGCCATGGTTGGGGAATAAAAAGGGGCCTTTAGACCTATGCACCTTTATAAGTGGGAGAAGAGATGTAAAAATTCAGGGTAAGCCCATAAGATTATTATGATACTTTTAAAAAACTATCTAACTTGGTTAAGTTGATTAATTAATTAATTAATCTAAGACAAACTATACAGTTAAAATATTTAAATTTCTTGTTTGACACACACACACACACACAATATATATATATATATATATATATATTAATTCTACTCCACTTTGTCCTCCACATGTTACTTAAGCTATTAAAGTATGTAAAAGTAAGGTATACTTTAAAGGAAATGTCCCCACATTAGTGCAGCTCATAAGTGGGAAATGATTTAATAAACACTACCATAAGTACACTAGCCCCACGGATTCTTTGGTGCTGACTGACAGCTCACAGCTGACTTATGACAGCCAACATGTAGGTATATACCTACATTTTGACTGTCAGAAGTGACAGCTGCTAAACACATGTTTTTGCAGATCATATGGTTCGGAGTAGAGATACATAATTTGGTCTGGTAACTTTTCAAAGTCGTCAGTCAGCACCAAAGAAGCCGTGGGGCTACTGTGCACTCGGATGAGATTTGAGCTCGAGCCTCCACATCCCCAGCAATTACAAATAATGTTATACTGACGCCTTAAGCAGTGTGAACACCATAGAGGGTAGCACTAAGTATATACTTACGAGCCTAACCTAAGAAACGTTTTTTTCAAGCAAAATGGTACAGTTTTTGTCTGTTTAATACACGTACTAATTAAATTCCGTTAATTTTTAACGGAGGATTTTAAAGTTGTCCTTGTCTGGAACGGGAACTAAATCTCCGAGAACGCGTTGAACAATCGATATCGGAGAACCAATTGAAGCTTCCTTTAAGTAGGTCAGACAAAAGGCAATCGGTAAAAGTTGGGTGGTGATCGTAAAGGTGAGCCCCTCAATCATCTCACGTCGTAAATTCTCACGAGTTCTTCTTTGTCTTACGGCTCGTGTGAGGATGGATACATTCCGGTAGGCATTTTTTTAGGAACACACATATAAATGTTTCTATTATCTTCCTTTTAAAATAATTAGAAATAGTGTAGGTAGTTTTTACTATCCCTTTTATATGTTAGCTCTCTTTAATAATAGAGATATTACAGCAGTAATTTTTTGGTAGAAATATTACACAAAGTTTCTATTTTTTTTAATATAGTTAATTTAAGTTGTTTTTACTAGTTCTTTTATTTTTTAACTTTCTTTCGTAATAGAGTAGGATTCGTTTAGGAGTATAAATACACAATGTTTCTATTAGTTCCATTAAAAAAAACTAAAAACAATTTGAGTTGTTTTTAATATAACTTTTATTTTTAAACTCTCCAGCTTTCTCATAATAGATACACTGCAGTAGGAATTAGAGACATACAATTCGTATTGCTCTTACTAGTCCACTTTTAAAATAAAGGAAAACCAGCGTGGTTAATTTTTATTACTTCTTTATACTTTCTGCAACCAGCCTCCCTCATCATCCCAATCAAATAATGGACAGAGGTGGAAACAAGAGAGTTATAATTTTTATTCAATCAAACAAAATACAGCTCGATGGAGGAGCGGCACATTAGAGTTTACAAGCACCAAGCGGCATCATACGCCAGACAGGCGGAGTAACACATAAACACATTCCAGGGCCAGAAGGGCGATACAACAATAACAAAATATATACAGTCTTATCTTAAGACCCTAGAAATGGCACCGCCAACGGGTGAACCCAAATTGCTGATAAATTGGTCTCCTTATATACATTGAACGCTACAAATCTCAAATGATAGCCCAGACTCGACCCAAGCTCTAGCATTGCCCAAAGGGAGCCAAGACCCCATTGTTAACTAAAGCAGCCGATAGGCGTACCAATAGCACCAAAATGAATACCAAGGTTTCAAGCCCAACAATGGTGACTCTACCCTTTGAGAAATAAGCTGGACTCCGTTCGGAGATTTGAGCCAGGTGGGCTGCGGCCCCACTATTAAAGAACCCATAAACTTATATTTTTTAAACATAACAATAGACTATTCCAAATCTCCCTAACAACCCTAAACATATATATTTATATGAATATATTAAACGTAACAATAAGCTATCTAGACTCACTAACAATCCTAGGTATATAAACCTATTAAACATAACGGGAACTGGCCCGACACACTAACAACCCTAAGTATACAAATAATAAAACATTACAAAACACAGCTGTGTTTCTCTTAGATAGTTTGCGGCCCCACATTTAACCACCTATTTGTTTATTCAAAAGAAACATAACCATAGCTATATATTCTTTGCGACCTCCAAGACAAAATGCACCGGAGTGCGAACTTTCCGCGCAGTGGAAATTTGAAACCTTAACAAGAGAACTAGATGGGTTTCCCCTATAGTTACCATAGTCGTAAGGACGGGTGCCAATACCCCGCAGTCATGACTACTCGTTAAATAAATAAAGTATATAAAATACATAATTTATAAGAAGTCCGAAACAGTGAATTTGGAATACAAGAAAGGATTGAAGCCAAAGAGAATTTTGATAATTCACGACGAACCCACTTATGAAGTAAGACTCTTACCTCCTAAAGGCCCTGAGTATAATGCGTGCCAACTCGTTGCACCTCAAGACCTTTATACCCTGAAGTTATCATGTGCTCTCAGAGCGAAGGGATAGGGGGGGGAGGGGAAGGTCTATAACCAACCAGAGAGTGCTGGAGCATAGGCCACACGCACAACATATTCTATCAAAGGTTCCATAATTTTCTCGTTAGGGGCGCTCGGCGATGTTCACTTGCTTTCTTGTCTGACGGAGGGGGAGGGGGAGACCTCTTCGCACTGCCAGTGGTGAGCCTCGAACACCAGTTCAGTTGAATGTAGTGCGTGTTGTGGAGAGTGTCTCGTGATTTTGAAGTCCATTCCAAGCGGGTCAACAGGGACAGCATAGGTGAGCGTTTCAATCATCCCATGTTTGTTGTGACAAGGTTACATTTCTAGTAAATAAATTATTGATCTAGTTTTGATAACAATAAAAAAATCTAGATTTTAAAAGAATTATTTGTTTTGGATTTATAGATGTAGGATGTCACAAGATGTCTAAATGTAGCCTATATGCATTTTTCTGTTATAAAAAAATTACTGATACCTTAGCTCAATCATTAGTGTTTCTGTATATTAATCTGAGGCTGTAACATGAAATTCCCGTAAAATGCATCATGAATGAAATTAGGGCTTAATCCTTAAAAGTGAGGAATTGGCGGTTGTTGTGTTTGTTTTAGACTTAAGTTAGTTGAAATATTGTGTGGTGATTAAATCAGTTGAATCAAAGAGTTAAAGTATGTTTTTGTTTGACAAAATAAATAAAACATTTTAAGAAATATTTTATATTAAATTAATTTTTATTTTAGGTCGTGTGAATAGAATGATGACACTTACAAATTAAAAACAATTTATATAAAGCTTTAAGACGACAGAGTATTTACATTCAATGACTTAGGATTTAGGAAGGTAGAATTAAGAATAAATGTTCCCACATTTCCATCTAAGTAAAGTGGGAAAACTTCTAGCTGGAAACTAAGCCCTGAATCACTCATGACCGGAAAACAAGATTGGTTGAGTTTGGCGCCTTAAACTGAGCTCTCATCGATATGGGCAAACAAAACAAAATTTGCGAAAATAAAACAACAAAATTACCGAATTCTCTAACGCCCTGTATTGATATCTCTACAAATTAGCAATATACAAATTCATCACGTATAGCTACATTAAAAGATCCACTTAAATTTGGATCTCTCTTTAAAAAAAAAAAAAAAAGAGATTTGCAATCTAAAGTATCTCTTCTAATCTTTATATCATTTCCACGCATACACAAAGATATAATAGTCACCCCATAGTTCCCTCCGTCACTTCAAAATAAGCTGGAAACCCACATTTAAACACAGTATCACCTCCCCGGAGAGCTATAGTCTGATTGTCATAAGAAGGGCTTGAGCCGACAGCTAATAAAAGCTACTACAGTAGCTTCATGCCTTATTTGGTGCTGACTGACAACTCACAGCTGACTGCCGACGGCTTTGAAAAGTTACCAGACCAAATTACGTATCCCTACGCCGAACCAGATGATATGCAAAAACGTGTGTTTAGCAGCTGTCACTTCTGACACTCAAAATGTAGGTATTATACCTAAATGTTGACTGTCAGAAGTCAGCTGTGAGCTCTCAGTCAGCACCAAAGAAGCCATGGGGCTACTGTAGATCTACTTTAAGGTATGTCATGTAAGTCATGGGGTCTGCATTTGCCACTTTTAACGTATATTTTCGATACCTATAAAATAACATTAATAATATTGTAAAATTTTATCGATGTTAGCCCCCCAAAAGGTTTTTTTATTATTTAAATTTCATTCCTAATAAATTGTGACTATACTCTGAACACACACAAGGCTCTGTTAAATCTCTTCCCTTGCACCAATGCCTCATACAAAAAGGGAGGGGATTGAAGGCAACTCTTATCGACACATGAATATTTTGTTCGTAATCTCACTTCGCACGGTCGGATGTGTAAAAGCATCTTTCTACCATCTCCCCCTTCCGATTCTTCTCTCTCTTTCCAACCAACCAACCACTCTACCATATCCCCCTGAAGCTTCTATGCCACGGCCTATATTAGAAGATGTGACGTGAACCGAATGTTGAACATATTCTTTATAGTGGATGGGGTGGGAGATAGGGAGGGGGAGGGAAGGTATAGGGGTGTATGTAAGGGGTACAACACCCCCTTCCAATTTTACCCTCCTATTCCTCCCGGCTCACAATACGAACAACTAACCAACACCAGTTTTGGAGTGTGTGTGCCCTGAATTCTGTACAAAACCCGCATTCCAAACACTAGGATTCATTTTGTATTCTATTTCTTTTTACAGAACCATGCTTTTTCTTTTTCTTTTGGATAGAGGAGGAGAATCTATGGTAGGGTTGGTGTGGGGGGTGTTAGGGTTTAGGGTTAGTAGGGGGGAAGGACAGTGGCATGAATAAACATGATACTTCGTTGAATCCTGAGCTTTCTTCAAGATTTTTTTTTTCCCATCTGGTTGTTATTTATGTTTGGCGAGTCCTCGGGTATTTTTTATGTACACGGATTTATTATCTTTAACAGAAAACATATTGACTAGAAAAATTAGCTGGTTTTTGCTACCACAGAAAGGTTATAACTTTCTAAAAAATAAAATGAATGAATTCTGAATTAAAAATCCCATAATTGTAGTGATTTATGGCAAAACAAAAGTTGAAACTTTATAAAAATAAGAATATTCTAATAATCCCATTGAAATAAATATTTTTAAAGTTTCGGATTAATATTAATAGGTATGGCATAAACAGCTGCCTATCTATATATATATATATATATATATATCAACGTGATAGCTTATTAGTATATCATGATATTATTTTAATAATTTGTTTGACAAATGGTCAACATTACACTTAAAGAATTTATTTTCACTAAATTAATATTCACTTGTGGATTATAAAATTGGGTTCATAATTTAGTTAAGAATTAGTTGTTCTTTTGAAAACGGAGTAATTTATCATTTTATGGAACTTCACTAAAACCAAAGTCTCACTCAGTATAAATAAATTAAAGCCCGTGTCCTTAGTCTGTCTTATTAGTTTCATGTTTTTTACATCCCGAGTGACCAAGAAATTTATCCATGCTGCTTATCACTAAGATTTTCCAAATAACATTTAGAAATGATAGCTAGAACTTCAATATTTCTTGACAGCTATAGTAAATTAAATATCACTTTTACCCACTTCAACTGCAAAATGGTCTAATGAGTCAATCTCGTGTTAAACTGGACAGCTTATTATAGGGAGAACACGGCTCGAATCCTGGTTAGATCTACCAAGGGAGACTTGTCCTAAAGGGTTCTTTGCTCTCTTTCTACGTGAGCAGGGGTAGATTAACTCTAAAATGCTTCCTTCCTCAGACCTACCTCATTAAAGCATTGCTATCGAATTGGGACATCCGCATATTTAAACTAGTGGGATAGTAATGAGAAAGATATTTATTTAATGTTTACCAGCATTTGCGTTTAAGGAAAGGGGAAACACATTTAGGGTAATAAATCTTAGTAGTAGGCCCTTCAATGTTTAGTACCCGAATCTCTTCTTCGCTGAGAAAAAAATACCAGACAAATCTGACCCCTTTTATTAGGCCTACTATTATAAGAATTATTTTGTAGGAACAAGTAACTTTTCATTTCTCGCAACCCATCTTAATACTCGCCAAGGCAGCAAGTATTTAGCTACACTAATTGGGTAGGGATGAAGAAGGTAAAATTTAAATAAAAGGAAGGGAAAATCTAAATTAATTGCAAGCCTACAGTCTAGTTTTCATAAGAATAGATTTTAGAAAATACAAAAATATATTTTGTGAATCATTTTGATACCATTTTGCTATATTATTAGTGTTAGCTCTATATATATCAAAAGCTATAACTACACATTATATGACTTAACGTATGAATGCATTAAGGTATAGCTAGTATTTTTTCTATCTGTCACCCGCCTCAGTGGCGTAATTGGCTAACGCGCTTGTCGTGTTGAGCTGCTCGACTTCTGAGGACGGGGAGATCGAGGTTCGAATCTCGGTCCGGTGAACTGGGGGTGATTTTTCCTAAATGGTTTTCCACTCTCTCTCTCCACGCAAATGCGGGTTCACTTCCTCTAATTGAACCTTACCAATTCCTAATCCATTAGAGTAATTAGTACTTAAAGCTTATAACCCGAACGGGCAGTAAGACGCGGTGCTAAATATTAATATATTATTAAATTCTATCTGTCAGATAAGATTCTTTATATTAAAGTTGGACCACATTTGAATTTTCTTGGAGGGAAACTGGAAAACAATGTATGAATATCAACCTCAATATTTTCTGCCATGATGAAGCCCTGATATCTCCGTCACAGCCAAACACAACTGGATGCTCTTGATGTCCAGCCCATCAGCCCTCGGAGGAAGATATGGAATATATTAAACATAAATGTAGAGAAGCCAACATTGGTTTAACAAACATATGTCCAAATTACCACCATCTGCCACAAGTTCTGGCAATATAACACACGTATTAGGATACATACAATATAGTAGATGTAGTTTTATTTTAGCTATCAGATAAGGATTTTCCTAAGGCAACTTATCGATCATTGGAAAACATAATTCCCAACAACTCAAAAGTATATCGCCAAATACCACAGGGTATTGAGGTTTTTATTATTCACGTAGATTACCATCGAGTAGATTGAAGTCCGGTGCATTGCCGCGGTATTTGATATATCCCTATTTCGAGTTCACATGTTAATAAAACAGATATAATGACCAAATGGATTCTGAGCCGATAAGCCGGGTATCAATTCCCACCAATTTAACTTATGTTATTTTTAACTGTGAGCATTGACATTGAAAAATAATTTGAAATAACATTTTTAAATACTAGAATACAGATAAGTAGATTACTACTAGTAGTTTTTAGACCTATCTACGACAGTTTGATTATAATATTAATCAACCTAACAAAACCAAGCCTTCAATTGATAAGCACACGGAAGTTTGGAATTCGTTTGTAAAAAGTATATTTAGTTCAGATATTACGTGAGAGTGGATAAAGTGAAAATAGATAATGCTCATTTTCTTCACTTAAATCAAAAAAATCAAAAAGAAAATCAAAAAGCTTGTTCTGTCAGGTTAATCCCCGAAGTATATAAGTGCACTATGCTGAATTTGATTAGATTATCTAGGGTCTTGTGGATTGTGTGTAAATACAGAGACATTAGTAAATTATATTATATTGTTAAATGTATTTAAATATTGATATTTTCTTTTAAATTAATAGATTAATTTTATGGTAGAATAATTGTTAGGCTTTATTTATAATCGATATTCATTGGCCCTAAGCCTATATATTCTATATAATTTTTCAATCTGTCCATCTATTTAAAGATGGCAGCCACTTATAATGTGTCACGTTTAGTAACTCATCACAAGAGATTTGAATTTATAAATCCAAGCAATCGATTGAGGGCCAAGGCCATATTATTTTAAATTTGACATATACTGCGAGATTGACACATATACCACGGCTATTCTTTTTGAATATAGTGTTATATTGAAAATAGTATTAATATTATTTTTGTCTAACTGTATAGCCAAAGAAAAATATTAATTTGAAATCCAAAAAGAAGTTAAAGGAGATATTTTTATTTTAAATCCAAAGAGAAATATTAAGACTGTAGAAAATATAGTAAAGTTATATCATTCTTAAATTGATGCATGGAGTATTTTTGAATGGAGGGAGTGAGATATACTGTTCACAGAACTACCAGTTACCAAAGATATCAATGTATTTACGTTTAGTTTATAATTAATATACATTTTGTCTTTGAATGTAAAACACATCCTGTCGCATTAATTCAAACTATAATCTTTATATTGCAGGGTTAAATGTAAACATTTTGAGTACCAAATAACAATGAAATAACCCGCCTCGGTGGCGTAGTTGGCTAACGCGCTTGTCGTGTTGAGCTCGACTGCTGAGGACGGGGAGATCGAGGTTCGAATCTCGGTCGGGTGATTTGGGGGTTGTTTTTCCTAAATGGTTTTCCACTCTCCCTCCACGCAAATGCGGGTTCACTTCCTCTAATTCAACCTTCCCAATTCCTAATCCATCAAAGTAATTAGTACTTAAAGCGTATAACCCGAACGGGTAGTAAGACGCGGTGCTAAAAACAATGAAATATATTGGCATTTTCCGTGCACCACATCTTAATACCCGTCTGGGATATCCACATATTAACAACTATTGAGAAAAGATTAAGGCTATAGTATTTATAGGGAATTGTCCCGAATTTGGGTGGAGAAATAGTAAGGAACCGTTTAGAAAAAATCTCGGTAATTTTGGCTGGGATTAAAATAATGACCTCCCCAATTTTTCAGGAAAACAGACAATACGATATTGACGTTGTGTTCTCTTGCCCATTGGTGTGGGTGACAAAGATTTTTTAAATATATCTTTGTAATTCTGTTACTCTAAGATTAAAAACTCATGTATTTATCTTTTTTTTTATATATACACACCGCTTCTTACTAACCGTTAGGGTTATATAACATAAGATTATTGATAATAGATAACACACATACCAATAATACAAATATTTTTACTGAGCTAAGAGTCCTTGCTTCTATTATCGGTGTTTACTGAAAAAAATACTATCTATAAAATAAGTGACTTACCCTTCCCGCTGATGAATTCATAATAGTTGGTAGCTTATGTCTGATTTAATGTAACTTATTCATACGTCAAGTCATGTTATCTGCAGATGTAACTTTTGATAAATAATATTAATATCAATAAAATAACTCTAATAATATGGTACAGTATTACCAATGTTGGCTGGAAAAAAATTGTGTTTTTATTTTCTGAAAGGTGTTTTGGATGTTTATCCGTAAGAGCATCAAGGTATAAGTAAGTCTGTAGGTCAAATATTTACACAAACAAAAGGTTAAAAAATTTGAATACTTAATATATTTCATAGTTTGCCTTTATTATATGCCTTTGAAAAGTAATTAATCTTAATATTAGACCAATATTTATTTCCTGCCCAACAAGCAGCCCTCCTCTTTTAGTGAAACTCCAAGTTAATGCTCGACCTTAATGGTTCAATGTTTAGCACTCAAGCCTTGCCTCAAATTCAGGAGCTCACTTTTCTCAAAAGTCTCAAAAGTTTGGTGTAGAAAGCTAACCATTCTTATCAAACAAGAGAATATTGTGGAAGATGTGTTGCGGATAATCGTTGTTGCCTTCTTTGATATCCGTTAATATGGATTCATATTTTTTACCTAAAAACAATAGCAGAGCTGAAGTGTGACCATGCTAGGAGATCATAAGATATTAACGCGAACTGTGCAGGTCATACTCCACAAGTAGAGACAATCACATCTTTGGCCACGCTTCTCCATACAGATCTACGTTGAATAGCCAATCAATTCCAGCAGTGCGCATGCACCTAAACCAACCGAATCAATAAGCGCATGCGTCTACGAAGATAGATACACGTAGACAGCAATGTCAACTGTTGGTTAATGATTGAAAATAACTCTTTAAATAAAAAGTGAGAGTGTTGTTCTCATTTTGTTTTTAATTTGTTTAATCATACAACCCAATCATTAAAAAACATCCTTCATGACCATAAAATAAATTATCCGTTTAGCCACTAGAAAATACTGATAACTATCTGTTTTAAATTTATGTTGCAAAGTATTATGGGTCAGTATACGTACGGTACATGCAAACGTGTAAATTGATAAGCTATTTGAGAATTTTACTGTCTCAATTGTCGTTGAATAGGGTGACCTGGCGGTCTAGGGGTAAGGTGTCAGACTTCTGTGCTGGTGGCCGGGTTTCAATCCTCGGTCCCGGCATAGATTTATTTGATTAACAAACCCTTCCTTCACCTCTGACAAGACATCTTGTGAATGTGGGGAAAGTCAGGCCTCCACCGTGGTTCAGATTCCACGTTAAACTGTAGGTCCTCCATTTCATTTCACAATCACCCTATCATTACACATTAGCGTAAGTGCGTATAACCCGAACGGGTAGTAAGACGCGGTGCTAATAATAATTGTCGTTGAACGTTTGAATCAACCTTTAATGTTTCATCATCTTACCAACTGAACGAGCTATCTGCATATTTACATCTTTTGGGCCAGGACTGTAAAAAATGTAACTTAGTGGAAGTGAATATGCGTCTGCGTAGAAGGACAGTTGATAACCCGTTCAGGGAAAAACAAATCACCTCCAGATACTCCATTGAGATTTGAACCCTGGCTTCCTAATCACTGAAAAATTAGACTAAAATATATTAGCGTTTAGGTTACGTGCACTTAGATGTGGATGACAACGTAATACATTATTTAGCCCCTTTATACATTAACTTTCGAGTCTTCACTTTCGACATCTTTCTTAAGTTAGTCAAACAGGAATTGATGGAGGAGACATCTTACAGGTGCTGTTAATATGATGTAGCTTGTCGTGTTGAGCTCGACTGCTGAGGACGGGGAGATCGAGGTTCGAATCTCGGTCGGGTGAACTGGGGGTGGTTTTTCCTAAAATGGTTTTCCACTCTACCTCCACGCAAATGCGGGTTCACTTCATCTAATTCAACCTTCCTAATTCCTAATCCATTAGAGTAATTAGTACATATTGCGTATAACCCGAACGGGTAGTAAGACGCTGTGCTAAATATTAATTATATTAATTAAATATGATGTACAATATCTTTGACATTTTGTGTTGTTAGTCAAATAGAAACTGAGAAAGGAAAACATTGCACAATTACAGCGTCGACAAGTTGATGTACAGTTTATTATGCAGTTTGTACTCGTAGTCTAAAAAGAATGGAGATATTAAAGAATCAGCCAGTTTATACGGTGTTGCGGAATATCTCTCGCGTGGTGCACATTCCATCGACCACCCCTAAATATATCAATTTTAATCAACTCTCATTATATTATCATTATTATTATTATTATTATTATTATTATTAGCACCGCGTCTTACTACCCGTTCGGATTATACGCACTACGCTAATGTGTAATGGTAGGGTGATTGTGAGATGAAATGGAGGACCTACAGTTTAACGTGGAATCCGAACCACGAGTGGAGACCTGGCATTTCTTACATTTACAAGATGATCTCTCATTATAAAAGTATAAGCTTACTTCGTCTTGTATAATTGAAAAGTTCAATCAATTCGCTAGCAATATAAATTATCTTGCATCTTGTTGATTATCATAGGAAACTTTACAAAAAGAGGGCATTCATATTTAACTGTTTTAGTTGTCCTCCACTGCCGGGGTGTCAAAATCCATCATTTTCCGTATCGGTGCCCAAAACAACTTTATTTTATGGATGGAAAAAATAAAAAAACCTTTAGAATAATCCTAAGCAGATAACATTATATGAGAAAGGAGGTATTTTAATCTATACTTGCAAAATATATCATTAAATTATACGAATTATTATTATGATAGAAGTCGACACTATTCCACTTATAATAATTGTAAGACATAGGCACCAAATATTTACACTATGTGTTATCTTTATTTTTTTCTAAAATAAAATTCTCCTCTACTCCCTTCCTCTTTTTTTTACAAATATTATAAAATATTATAAATCAACTTAAGTATTAACATAATTTGTTCCTACTTGAGAGGAATCATTCAATAATTTATTTCCTTTGACACTCCTACTAAACCATGTAGAGGACGATAAAATATAAACAGGATCTTTCGTTGTGTTTGCCCTATGTATATACCAATGTTCAGTTAAAATTCATTGATCCAATAAAAAGATAAAAACGTGATTAGTGGGAACAAAGAGATAATTGAGACACCCATGTCCTTAAGATGTTTGTCTTTTCTAACAAATCTAAAAATCTTCATATTTAATAATTACCATGAAAGTGTTATATATGTAAGCTACTACAATTGATAATGTTAATTTATTGAACCAGGGATGTGGATGCCCTCAATGTTTCCCCTTTCCAAAATTGCAGCATATGAACATTTTATTAATTGTTAATTCAGTTGCTTTTTATTTTTTTTCTAAATAATCATTCTGGAACCAATGTTCTCACCAAAACTAAATTAACATGTGTAACATCAATAGAGGACACATTTGCCTTGGAAAGCATGCCCCACCAATCGATAACTATTGTTGTCGACCGATTTAAGAAGGAACCTTCTTACATGTTCAAAAATAAATGTAAAAATACCGGACCAAGAACATGTTGTTGAGGTTTTTGCTAAATAGATATGTTAAGAATAGCTTTAATATTTCATGGTGTCCGTAATATACTTGAAAGACACCCTCACAATAGCTGACTATGATCCGAACCCATACTTTGAGTTAAAGATACTGTATACCCTTAGTGAAAATTTAGTTTAAAAGTAAATATTTCAACAACAACAAAAAGTTCTATTAAATTGTATTTTTATAATGAGAAATATAAGTGAACCACCTGTTCTATCTGTGTGTCCCTCTAAAAATTATTTTAAAAGGGGCAAATTTATTAATCGTATTCGGGAAGGGCTGATTTCTTATCATTCATAAAGCTGATATTTTAAGATAATTTTCTTCTGGTATCTTGTCAATTTTCGAATGTTGGTTGGATATTTGATTTCTACCAAATAACGCTTAGAGATTTTTCACACCAACCATGAACATACATTTTCTCAGAATATTGAAAGAGTTGAGTTATACTTTACACTTATTAAGTCTGTAACACTAGAAGTTGATAGTTCAATCCGTCTCTACACTTTTACATAATATTAGTATCCAAGAGCGATTAAAGTCAAAAGTATTCTTATTGATAAAATAATTGGTTTAAAATGTACGACACATCATATAAGATATTCAAAGTATGAGGACCTGGTAGCCTAGGAGTAAGGTATCAGAATTCTTTGTTAGGGTTCCGGGGTTCAAATCCTGGTCCTGGTACAGAATTATCTGATTACCAAACCCTTCCTTCACCTCTGCCAAAGTGTGTGGTTTCACGCTTTGTGAATGGGGCAAATGCCACGCCACCACCGTGGTTCGGAACCCACGCTAAACTGTAGGTCCCCTCTGCTTTCCACCATACTCATTATCGCGTATCATCCTACTATCTGGGGATATTTATATATTTATTTATCCTTACCTACCTGTCTTGATACCGAGGATGAAATTCAGAACCTATTTCTACTTACAATGTTTTGACTACTTCAATTAATTTGACTAATTCTACCATATTAGAGTATGGAAAGTAACACAAACGAGGTGTACTAAATTCCTACTTTATAATGCTCTATTTTACTATATACACCCTCAGTGCCCTACCCCACTGGGTATCACGCCACCCTCTGGATCTAATAGTCCCCATATCGGCGGAAGCCCAAGCATTTGGGGTTAATGAAATTCACCTTGATGGTGCCCCCACCTAAGAAAAGAATTCCTCCATACACTGAGAAAGTAGAGGTAAAATAATGTTGAATGGATAAGATCTATACTCTATAGAACTAGCCCCAACCATATATCAAAATTGAAGTTGCATGGATGATGACATTTTATTCCTCTTTCCTTAGCCTCCTCTGTGATAGTTTTACAGCATTGAAGTAGGTAGGACTAATAATTTCTTCAATAACATAGGCCTATGAGATAACATTTTTTATTAGTGTTTAGATTAATCACTGGTCACGCACTCAAGTTCCTCACCTCGGACAAACAATTGTTTTGGTAGCCAATATTTGTGATCACAGGACAAATCTTGTGTGACGAATGATACCTAAACTTGTGGTGGTTATTTAAAATAGAGTATTAGTCTGACTAATGTATTGCATCTATCTAATAATGTTGTCCATTTCAAGAACAGCCTAAGATGATTTAAATATATGACTCATATAAAGGTTATTCGAGAGAAAACAACAAACTACAAACAATTTACTACCAAATTCCCAGCTAAGGTAAGAATAATCACTTTACATATGAATCAAAACTGACGCCTACAAGTGTTCATTTCAACACTGATCCTATTATGAGGTTTTGCGAATGATACATTTTGTTTATTGGTGATAGTGTTTTTATCGCAGCTGCTGTCATTCTTTATGGATATATGTGTGACAAATAAGTGAAACGGAAATAAAATTAGGACATTTCGACAATCAATATGTTTGCCATCTTGTTAAGTGTCTTCAAATATCCATTGGAGCTTTATAAATCAGTGATCAAATCGTGGTAATTTTTCCCTTAGTTACAACATTTTCAAGTAATCTAAGAGACTGTTTCATCATACAAATGGCACCTAGTCTAAATATATAATACATCTCAAAATAGTTTACACAAAGTGGTATGATTTATAATATTTTATTCCCAAAAACAATGAGGACTTGCAAACAGTTTTTAAAAATACAACAAATTGAAAAAATAGTCACTATAAAAAGGAAAAGACTCTTCAACTGATACAAGTATCAGTGTTTCTAGGTAAAGAACGCATAAAATACACTCTACGGTATTTTTACTGTTTCGAACTTAATCTTTTATATAATTTACCGGTTAATTGGTCTTGAGGTGGTAATTGCCTAATTTAATAGCTTGACCAGATGCCATTGTTTATAAGAAGTGCCAGCTGATTATCAGCCAGCTACCAGATGGTTGCTTCTTCCTTCTTCGGGAGGCTATCACTATTTGCACTATAAATACATCACTAAATCACACTCGCCTAAGTGGGCATATGATCTAAGGCCTTCTTCATCTGCTCTGGTTTAATGCTAGTTGAAATGTTCGGATTCGAAACCTGGCCGGGTGGATTGAGGATAGTTTTTCCCAAAGAGCTCTCACTATCCTACGTAAGTACTGTTAAATCTACCCTAAATTCTTCTTTCTTCATGCTTACCTATTTATTGTAGATATTTGGATAGCTGGTCTGGGTGGTAAGATTCGGTGAAAAAAGAGTTTCTATCACATGCGCACAGTTGGTCACGAGGCCTAAGGTTTCAGATTTACAATATATTGGATTGCTGGTAAAGAGGAGGCTGAGGTTCGACTCTCAGCTGTGTGCTCTTAAGGGTAATTTATTACATAATTATAACACACACCAAGCTCCAGAGGCATTAACTCATAAGTTTTTTTAAATTTAATGTTGACTATCACAGCGGGTGTGAACTCGACGTACATTACATAAATACGAAGAAGTTTAGAAAGAAAAATTAGCCCAAATAAATTACAGGGTAGAATATTTTCTCACCTACATCGGTGTACACGTGAATTAAATGCCAAGACCGCCTAATTTGGTTTGCCAGTGACGGGGAGATCAAGGCTCGAACGCCGGTCGAGTGTACCGAAGTTTCTTTACCCTAAATGCTTTACCTCTGTCTCTCTCTATCTATTTTCAAATAAATACGGGCGTATGTTATTTAAATTATATTATCCCCATCCCTACATATTGAAGTACTAAAATCCAGACTGATGGTTAAGTTAGATGAAAGAGAGGTCATATCGTTTACAGATCAGTGTAAAAAATTTGTTAGAAATAAGACCAGATAACAAAAAATAAATAAATAAAGACTTAATTTGAAATTGAGATCGATTAAAATTACCAAACCCTTCCTTCACCTCTGACAAGACATCTTGTGAATTTGGGGAATGCCAGGCCTCCACCGTGGTTCGGATTCCACGTTAAACTGTAGGTCCTTCATTTCATCTCACAATTACCCTACCATTACACATTAGCGTAAGTGCGTATAGCCCGAACAGATAGTAAGACGCAGTGCTAATAATAATGCTAATAATATTGATTAAAATTACATATAAAGCTCTAAATTTAAAGTCTTCCACAGTTGTTAGTGAATTTTAAATTTATTTAATTATACTGAAACTTGGCAAATATATGAATACAAGATTTAGTTGTAAATATATACTACTTAAACCTTACGCAATAATTATCCTATGTCATAGAGTAATTAAATATAAGTAAGTCTCTCAAAACGTTTATATTAGTCTTCCTTTAACCTCTTAGAAGAAATATTTGTACAACAATGATCTATCTCCTTCATTTTATACTTAATAGTAAATATTTACACGTTTTAAACGTTAAAATTTATAAATGAGGAATTTAATAGCATCCTGATGACCTGAAGATGTTCAACACCTGATAAAATGTTAAAATTTTAACCGGAAGTTGACCCAGAATCTATTTTTTTATTGGTCCAAACATACAAATGGGAAGATTAATACTCTAAAAATAAAATGATAAAACTTATTGCTGAGACTAAAAAAAGTTTTACCCAAGTATAATGCAATCAATTTATGCTTGGGTTTTCTCATGTATATTATTTCGTTTCACATATATTACGAGTTTTGAGTATCTCCTTTTTAACAATAGAGCGAGAAAGTCCTTGCGGAATTATTAACGTAGATTTTAATTACTAAAAAAAAAGTTGATTTTACTTCCAACATTTCCCCAATTGGTTGGAATGCTCACATAAACCTTTTTTATTAATAAAATATTGACTAATCACGTTTCTATGCATCCAAANCTAATGTAAAAGTAAAAGAACCATTGCTCCTGGCCTCAAACACGAGGTTCAATATAAAGGGATGTAAACCTTTAAGTTCACAAGTTCAAGCGGATTTTATTCGTATGTGTAAAGCGTTGGTTATACAAATAATATGTTTCCCTTAATGAGAAATATCGTTTTAGGTCTCAGAATTTCCGAGGACTTTAACTCGTCTTTGTTGAATGTGTGTTAGTATAATACTCATATCTATTTGTATTCATACTAAAAATATATATATAATTAGTACGTTTAACGAAAAGGTTATTAACGAGACTAGTTTATAGGAGAATCATCACCATTATCATTGAGAGAACTACACCAGTAGGTAGGTGGACCAAATGTCAAGCTCATCTAGTCTGATTTCCTGGTGATCAAGAAGTTAGGATTCAAATCCCGATAGTACAAAACGATGGTGTTTTTTTTTTTATCAAAGGTTTCTCTTTCTATCTTCATGCAATTTGGACTACAATTCGCAAATCATGCCTTCTTCGTCCCTACAACATAAGCATAGCCCGCATGGATCGCTATACACGTGATTAAAAAATAAAGCATTTAATGGAAATGGAAATAATTCTGTGATAAATCTCGTATGGAAACCATACCTTTTGCATCCAGTTAAAATTCGATCCTCAAACTTCCCATCACTCGTAAGTAATCCAGTCTATTACAATCCAAATGCCCTAAAGCACCTGAACACCGATACCAAAATATATATATAAATACATTTAGGGTTCATGGGCATTGATATTATAGTTTAAGTTGCCTCCAAACTTTTATTGACATCTTAACCAAAATTCGATTCAAAGAAAGGCAGGATAGAAAGGGTACACACTTATTATTTTTATATAAACACTCTAGGAATAAAAACACCTTTAATTATGTCATATGTTAATTAGATTAACATAAATAAACACGTTAATGTAAGGTAAGAAATTCATACTTTTTTGCTACGCCATGGAAATTAACTTTTATTACAGCTTCGTTTTAAAAAAATAATTAAAAAACTCCAACACATTTATATTAATCATGCACCTTGGAAGAATACAGTGTCTAAACGTATGAATTTGGGAATATCAACAGTAAAAGTATTTAAAATCTTCATTCTATTAAATAAAAAAATAGTTTCACTTATACTAGTTGATAAATTAACAAATTTACTACTTGATAAAAGGTAATTTAATATCATTACTTTATCTCAAATAGTTGGCAATATTCTGGATATAATTGAACTAAATTAGAATTCTGAACATTGGCTCTTACTCACCCAAGATAAAGGGTTTTGTAAGTTAACTTAATTATAACGCTATAATATTAAAATAATATTACTAAATTGTGTTATCCAGCACAACTAGGTTAACTAGTAACCCACGTTCTCATGATTTTAAGACCAGTGTTGGGGTTATAAACACGTGCACCAAGGATTTTTTTAAATATTCACAATATGTGGTATTCCACCCACTACTTATATGAATATAAACCCAACTTGTTTAAATGTAACCTTATTGTAAATTTCTCCACTACTTATATGAATATAAACCCAACTTGTTTAAATGTAACCTTATTGTAAATTTTTCCTTAGTTGAACAGTTAAGGTGACTGATGCTAGTATATTTGTGAGAGAATATTAGTAGTAACAATTTAGTTTTACTGAATTAAAAGGAAAGACTAGTTTTGTAATCACGAAAAATTACTTACCATACTATAGATAGATAAAACATTACCTAGTTTAAAAAAAATGGTTTGAATAAAATGTTAATGGATAATACGACTTAACAAAATAATGTACAGAATAAAATGTGAATATGTTACAAACACCCTTAAAATAAGGTTCAGTGTAACCATCCTGTCCTAAATTGGGATGTTTATTTGAATTAACGTATTACTGTTGTAAGACACGAACGATAGAACTGGATGACCTGGCGGTCTAGGGGTAAGGTGTCAGACTTCTGTGCTGGCGACCGGGGTTCAATCCTCGGTCCCGGCACAGATTTATCTGATATCACCCTACCATTACACATTAGCGTAATTGCGTGTAACCCGAACGGGTAGTAAGACGCGGTGCTAATAATAATAATAATAATAATACTAATATAACTGGTCTAGTTACATTTGTTTTGATGGGTTTATAAACAGTAGGACGTAACAGATGACTATTTAAAAAATGTATCAGCATTGGTGTTGGTAATCAGGCCAATTATTCGTGGTATATATAGTTCTTCTTTAGAGCTATCTGGGGCTGACAAAATACTATCTGTACTAAGGGGTCACTATACTCCATGGGATATAATATCGGGTCATCGGGTACTTGTACTGGCGGGAAACCATCGTGCCCAAGGTACCGGGCTTCGTATGTGTGTAGGATCAATGAATGCGTCAATCAGGCTATCGGTTAGCATTTCTTACCTAACCAGCTATGTCACAAGCTCCTGTGTAAAATATCTATATATCTTTTTGCTAACTTCTTATAACATCACATTTTGTAGTAGTTAATATTGCGATAATAGACTCTAAAAACCAAAGCTATCTATAAATAACGAACTGACATACATATTTTGCCGCTTCCCCCATCCTCGGCCGCAACCCATCCTGACACTGTGGGCCCACAGAGACGAGAAGGGGGCAACACGAACATATATTTACTTGGGTAAAGCTACTATTTATTTAACAATATTATTTTAGATACAGTTCATTTGCGAAGGAAGTACCAAATTACTCAACACATTAAAGTTAAATCATATTTAATTTGTGAATAAACTAATAATATAATACTTAGAGTAATATTATTTGATCGTGATGAAGTGATGAAGATATGAAGTGTATCGACATATCATTTTCTAGTTTTTACTATTTGCTTACGTCAATTACTGTTTCTAGCCTGTGGCCTGGGTCGGTTTCTTATTCAAGCCATATATTTTCAACTACAAGCTTGCTAGGCCTGTCTTAGTTTCATATGCCTTATAATCTGACTTAAGACTAGGACAGGCACAACATCCAGTCCTCGACCGTCAATTTATCAATGAGAAAAGGTAAACCCATATTTTCAACAATGATAAATTGTTAGCCATACCGGGAATCAAACCAGGGATTATTAGTTTAGTAGGAAAACACGCTACCAACTAAGCTAAGGTTTTGAACTATTGTTTCAATCACTCGTATATATTAGGCCTATTTAGTCAATCCTAAAACTAAACTTAATCAAACAAAAACATTATCATCCAGGGTTGAGTATTTAAATATAAGGGCAAGCTATATCTCATACATTTCTCAAGAGATATATTTTCATTCCCAGGAATATAATATATTCTGTAAGCGTAGAACTTTTTTTGAATTCACAATGAACGAAAGGGGGATATTTTCATAGAAATTTTAATCAAACAAATTTACGTGATGCAGACGGATCGAGAAGGAATATAAAAGTAGACTACTACACGAATAGTAATATTATTTTAATTTTATTAAAAGTCCTGACTACATTCCACAAAAATAAAAATAGCAAGTCTGAAGCTTGAATGAGTAACCATTTTAGGCCACTTTCGTGACTCATATAATTAGTGATCAACACTATCACAAATCTGTGGAATTCAGGTTCGATTCAAATTAGTACTAGTGGTATAGATATTTACTATATGTACACGGGTTCGTTCTGCTATTTAAATAGTAAATATTTAAACAACAAGATTAAGTTTTTAATATTAGGCGTGAAACCCTTGGTTATGATAGTTTTTAGGTCATTTTCTGATTGTTTGTGTTTGTTTAAAAAGTTCACGTTAAATACTAAAATATAAGAATTAGAGATTTATTCAATTAACGTGTAAGTAGTTTGTTACAGTTTAATAAATAAACGCTACATTATAGATCTGCTTACACCATGTAATTTTCATTGTTTATTAAAAGGTTCGCCTTCATAATCTAACAGTGTAGATAATATTTATATCTATTTTTATTTAGCACCACGTCTTACTACCCATTCAGGCTATACGCTTAAGTACTAACTACGCTAATGGGTGAGGAATTGGAAAGATTGAATATAGATGAAGTGAACCCTCATTTGCGTGGAGGTAGAGTTTAAAACAATTTAAGAAAAACCATCCCCATTCACCCGAACGAGGTTCGAACCTCGATCTCCCCGTCCTCAGCAGTCTAGTTCAACAGGAAGCTATAGCATTGGCTTACTAGGCCACTGATTCGGGTTGTAGATATTAGCTTAGAGAATATTTCTCCAACATTGAATGGAGAGGAGACGGTAGAATCACATGAATTTCTAGTCGAGAATCGAACCTCATACTCATCACTGACAATCCAGTCTAGAGTGAGCTTGATGCCTCAGACTGCTTAAACACTGAAGAGTGTAAATGTGGTAAGATGATAAATTCAATGAAAAATATCGTATAACTAATACTTTTATTTTCTATTCCATATCTTACTACCCGTTCGGGCTATAGGCTTTATTATACGACTTTAAAAATAGGATAGTTATGATAAAGACTGAGAGAATTGATGGCGAAAGCATTGGCTCCGAGGGAGGATGGGAATTAATTTAGGAATCTAGCCCTGGCATCCCCGTAACCAGGCAAGCATAATAGATGAGCTTGACATTTAGTCCGCAAGTCCACCGTTGTCGATGTAAATAATGTTAATGGAGCGTATTGTATATATTAAATATATATATATATTGATAGGCCTCTTCACAAAAATTGATATTACGAGCTAATAGCTTGACCGATTTTGACACACGTTCGATCATATTTAATAATAATATTTAGCACCGCGTCTTACTATCCGTTCGGGTTATACGCTTTAAGTACTAATTACTCTAATGGATTAGGAATTGGGAAGGTTGAATTAGAGAAAGTAGGCCCGCATTTGCGTGGAGGGAGAGTGGAAAACCATTTAGGAAAAACCACCCCCAGTTCACCCGACCGAGATTTGAACCTCGATCTCCCCGTCCTCAGCAGTCGAGCTCAACACGACAAGCGCATTTGCCAACTACGCCACCGAGGCGGGTCTCATATTAAAGGTTATGGGGCAAGGATGTCGGCAAAGTTAGTAAATTTCAAAGAAAGCTCGATCTTCCTAACAAGTATTCAGATTCTTTGCTGTGTACGCACTCGCCAATATGCCCAGTCCTTCTTTGTTCTCATCACCATGGAAACCCTTATTTGTATTTGATTGCTTATCGGTAAATAAAATATATATCTTTGATTATTAATAATAATAATATCCTATATACCATTCACGATAGGAATTACTCTCTGAAAGGTCTTTTTTCCTAGCAATATCCTACTATATAATAGATTTTTGGTAGTGAAAAAGGCCTTTCAGAAAATAATTCCTACGGTGAACGGACTTTAAGTGGTATAGTGAAAAAATAAAGAGCAGGTAGAGAGATTATAATTGTGTCGTGAAGGGGCAAAATTAACGTTTTGCTTGGAATTAACCATCATAAACTCAAAATTTATGGAAAGTTGACGAGTACACCTTTAACTGTAAAATTGAGCTACGACTAATTTTGTATATTTTTCTCAATAAATTGTTTTTTTAATTCATTTAAACGTGATAATCCGCAACCATCGCTGCAATAATCCATTACCTAGTAAACCAAATTTCCAAGAAACGAAATGCTTCTTTTTTCTTAAAAAAAAAAAAAAGAGCCGCAAATTTGTTTGGTTTTCCAACTTGACGATCCCGTTCAAAACAAGGTTTTAGCCGTGCGTTTAAACGAGTCACTTACCCCTTCCTCCTCTCCAACAAGTAATAGCCGCAACTAAACGAACACGCTCACCAACCAATTAAGGAGAGAAAGGGGTTGTAGTTAGTTTGTGGGAGATGCAATGTTAAGGGTGTAAGGGGGGTCACGAGCCCCTTGCACTAAGTGTAGTGTAAACATCCAGAGAAAGGGGTGCAAGGGCATGGGGGTGGGTAGGATGTGTTAAGGGGGGAGAATTTCAAGCAATCGCGTCTTGTAGGGTTGTTCGCGCGTTTCTATGTGTGCGTCCGTGCGGTTTAGATTACCTCTCTCTCTGAACGTGATACCTAGCCCCCCCCCCCTTTTGACAGTGTGAGATCGTGTGTGATACTAATTCATGTCAGCAAATGGACATCCTATTTCTAGTAAAGTCTGTTCTCGGTAGGAATTGTTTTTTGAAAGACCTTTTTCCCTACCAGAAATCTATTATATAGTAAGATATTGGTAGGAAAAAAGACCTTCCAGAGAGTAATTCCTACCGTGAATGGTATATACGTCTGGCTTGGTTTTTTTTGTTCAAGGGCATCGTTAAGAGCGGACTTCACATATTGTTACCACGCATACTAATGTTTTTTTTTGTTTATTTGATATTTATCAAAATAAAACTGTAGATTAATTTAACCATATTATTTGTGATAGTATGGATCATTTTAGACTGTATGAGAGACCTATTAGGAGTTTAGAAGAACCTGGCTAAAAACCAGATAGAGTTAAAAAAATAGCTTAGTGACTGATGCGTCATTGGTTTTTCTGCATTAATTTCAGTCATTATTTCTGGCGGCCGGGGTTCAATCCTCGGTCCTGGCACAGATTTATCTGATTACCAAATCCCTCCTTCACCTCTGACAAGACCTCTTGTGAATGTGGGGAATGCCAGGCCTCCGCCGTGGTTCGGATCCCACGTTAAACTGTAGGTCCTTCATTTCATCTCACAATCACCCCACCATTACACATTAGCGTAAGTGTGTATAACCCGAACGGGTAGTAAGTTGCGGTGATAATAATAATAATAATTCAGTCATTATTTGGATATTTGGATTACATTTTTATTTCTATATTATAGTTCGTACGTAGGTCTATTTTGTTATGGTGTAAAAGATTCTATTGTTATTAGTTTCATTAAAAAAAAGTATATTTTAGTTTTAGTAGCACAAGTAGGACTATATATATATTTTGGTGAACTTCATTTAATCATTTTAGAGAAAGACTAATCATTTCCTTCAACTTCAAAAATGACGCTTCGTAAAATCAATATACACTTTGTAAGCATGAATTAATATCAGGACATGACTTACAAACTTACTTAAAAAATTATAGTAATACTAATACTACACACCCAGTCTTAGCTCCTAGATATTTATCAATTATTGGTCGGCAGAGCAAAACAGCATAGATAGAGTAAACATTTTGGTCTGGGAAACCTATAATTGAACTAGAGTCCTCTAGACTTGATGTTGACCAATCTCACATTTTAACAACATTTATATAATTATCAAAATAAAGTAGCCTATAGTAATAGTGAAAGATTTTGACTTCGAGATTATGATAGGTCATATTTTATTTGCTCCCAAACCCAAAAAATGGGTATTTTAATCTGTTTGTCCTCATGTCTGGTGTGTCTGTCTCTCCTTGTCCTTCAAACTTCATAGATATTATAAAGTAATACGTCAAGTTTATTTTGATTTTAGCCCTCAAATAAGGGTAATTTACTAATGAATGATTTTATAAAATTTAAATTAGTTTAAAAATAACTTTAATTGCTTTAAATAATATAAATATTCGGAGAGAGTTTGACATTAAAATCTATAAAGTACACCTCGGGGTTGGGGGGCAATTCATTTAAGGGGCTTTTATAATTCCCTGATTTTTCAAATTTTAAATTTATCGAAAAAAGTTATGTAGCCTATATTTTGTTTGAAATTGAGACCTGGGGATTGTTTGACACGAGGAATTTTTTTTATGTTTATATTGATTTTAGAAAGAAACATAAAAAAAATTGATTTTGTTTAAAATCTATAGCTAAACGAATATTGAATCAAATAACCAAAGCTATTATTTTTGCTTTTTATTGAGGATTGCTCCATCTAGAATTTTTTTTAAATGACCGCTGGATATGAGAATTGAACCCAAGACCTTTGGCTTAGTACGCTAATGCTCTTACCAGTGAGCTATCCAAGATTCATCTCATGATCAGGGTAATTTTTCACTCATATTTTAAGACAGAGTACATGAAGATTGTTTGAAAGTAAAAGTAACAAATTTTTCTTTAACTAAACAAGGTTTAAAGGTTGTTTAGTATTAATAGATTTTTTTAAACGTGATATTTCCAAAACATGGCAATGATATATAAGAATGTACGTTTTTTAATATAAATAAGATAAGAACCATTTTAGGGTAGTCCACTGCTTACTGATTTTTGAAAAGTTTAAAATAAACAATAAATGACTTTTTAAGAAAGTATGTAGATTGTGTCGTACAATTTGATTTTTGTGTATCTTATCTTACTATTGTGGCTATCCGCATATACATACTATTGGAATAGGGATGGGGAAGGGGTAATTTTGAGGAAGGTAGCTGCATTTTTTTAGGGAAAGTGGTAAGCCAATCAGGAATAATCATTCCTGAGAACACCCAACCTGTATTCGAACCCCGACCATCTTGTCACCGATATACCAAACTAGATGAACCTGATATTATAAGGCATACCCAATTATAAAAAGCCTTTTAAAGTTGAATTTCTTTCCAACAACCTACTTAATAGATCAATTAATATATTTTAAAATATAATCTTGACATAAATATTTTGTATTGTATATTTAAAACAGAAAAATAACCTAGAAACATATCGTACCTAATAACCTATGATCATATTTTAGCTTTATTAGTTTCACCCGGCGGAAAAATTATATAAGTCAACTTTTTTGCTACCTGTTGCAGTGGTCAAATGCTCTAAGGCGTCAATCTCGTGTAAGACTGACCTGCTGATGACATGGAGATCAGGGTTTGAATCTCTGTCGGATTTCATGAAGTTATTTTTTAATACTTAATACTTTTAATACGTAAATACCCTCTACGTAAATGCTATTAGATTACCTCTAAAGTTATTCCTTACACATCCCTAATATATAAGAGTAATTAAAATAGGTGCGTATGACCTGAATAGGTAGCAAGACACAGTTATAAAAAAAATATTTTTGGTCCAAATAACAGGTAATGTACCAGAGACCAGCAAATAATCAGCCGTTTTGTGATTTCTGTGTTAATCAAAATCTAAACAACCCTTTAAAGAAATCTCAACAGTTTTTTATGGCATCTAAATACCCAGTCATAATAGCATCCATACAATCACCAAATAACGTAAGCTTGTAAATGTAAAAATAATTAAACATAATTTTTTCATAGACCATCTTTTTTAATATAAACGTAATATTAATATTAAGGCTTACTTACATCCCCCTTTCTCCTTTACCTACATAAAATATTCCATTATGTAAGGTCATATACCCCTCCTTTTTCAAATTGGAACCGTTTCTTTTCTAAAATAACCTACTATAAAATCTCCTATCCACATTGGTGGTCGTTTTGTCTAAACGCGTCACTTCCGCATGAGACTGAATTGAAGGGGACGGGGAAATTTGACCTAGAAACTCTGTAAGGCAGTGGTCGGCCAATTTTGAGTGGCCCGATCGACTTACAAGATTATCAAAGTTTCCGCGATTACCCACCTTTCCTAGCCTTATTTTGTTTCTTTTTTCCTATAAATCTATGTCTATTATTAAAATTAAACTTTTCCTCAAATAATTGTGCCCCTACGATTCTAGACAAAATATAGAATAAATTAAATGTAATTTTATATTTTCTTTGAACATCGATTATCACAGATTAAGGTTATCTTGGTAATTATATTAATTGAAATCACTTGATATATTTGTGAGTTTTGAAGGGAAAAAGATAAACGTTTAGTAACGTTGTATCTTTCTCAAACGATCGACTTAAAATTGCCATGAGATCGACAGGCTAGTCATGATAGACTAGTTAGTTACCAACCCCTGCTTTAAGGCTTACTGAGGATGAATTTCCTACAGAATGTTCTACTCTAACTCCACGCAAATTATGGAGATGTTTGTTCTTTGTTAGACTTTTGTAATGTCTACCCCATTAATATAGGTCTAAATATGCGGATAGTTAGAACAGGAAGTAGGATATGAGGCACATAAATAAATACATATTCAAGACTCTTGCTATGTTATTTAATCTAAATGTTATGTTTTTTTTGTTAAAATTGACCTTTTATTAAACTACAATAATACCTTTCATAAAATACAATTTATATATTTAGAATATGTTTAATGATAGATATTGAAATTAAAATGTACATCTGAAATTAATTTATAATTTTAATAAACAAGGCTCAAAAAGTCATAAATTATCTGTAGAGCATGACCATATTTTATATTAATACATGTATTTACTTTATTAACTAAATCATTACTAAATCTTTTGAACGAAATTGTAAATCATACTTGACATCATTGATTAAAAAACTCTGTCAAAAATGTTTTATCTATTTTTTATTTTTTTTTGAAAAACCTCTCAGATATATTTATCTACTCCTACACAAAATTATTTCGTTCCAATTGTAAAGGGAATAAAAGAAAAACAACCACACATCGATACAGTTGGCAAGTCTGGAAGGCTAGCTTCACGTGACTGACCCTTTTATTGGGTCACAATCTTGGAAAGTTGCCCAAAACATTGTGGTCTGCTACAAGCCTAGGGTAAAGAGGGAGGGTGTAAATTACTCAAAAGAGACAGTGTTGGAGTACAGCAGTGATAAATCGTTTTACTGCATGTTGTGTCTCACTTTTACACTTGCTAGCGATTTTAAGTGAACAGATTGTTAAGAATTAAATCTATACGAGATATACCAAGTGAAGCGTTTATTTATTTTTGCTGAGTATTGATTATATTTTGTGGCGGGTTTGATTCCCAAAGAGGGTCATTTACATATAATGGAACTCATTGATAGTGAACTCCACTTCAAAAAGTGTTAAATATTTTATATAGTTTTTAATAAAATTGTTATATCATCATATCATAAAAGTGCTCTCAACAATAAATCTCAAAATTTAACCCAAATCGAAAGAAAATTGCTAAAATCTAACTACACACACCAAGAAGACAACAGAATCAACACACTAAAAATATGTATGCATTTGAAAGCTCCTTTTAATACAAATAATAAAATTAAAACATTTGTTACCAATTATAAACTTATTATTACCATTAATGAAAACTGCAATCTAACAAATATCACGTACCTACAACGTTACAGTTAATTTTAGTAAAAGTACATTTTAGTTAATAGAAACATATATTGTATCACAAAAAATGATACAATTTAATTATTGTTATTATGTATGCATTGATAATATTGATCTAAAATGACATCGGAAGATAAGATAGCCTGAAGTATGACTACAGGAGCGTTACCACTTCTTTGGTTTTACATGACAGCTAGCAGATTAAGTTGGCAGAGGCTATCAGTAATGCCAACATTGTCTGAAAGTAACTTTTGTCAAAATATTTGGAAGTCATTGTTGTTTTCCATGAACTACTATTAATATCACAAAATATTATCAAACACTTTTAACAATACTTTCCCAAGGATTACAGTATAATTTTATTTTCCATAATCAAATTTAAGAAGAAAAAAATTCTAGTAAATTCATTCTAGTTTTTATTTTAACTCTTGTGGTAACAACAGGTTAAATAGAGCGTGAAATTCTACATTTAATAGTATAACGTATAGTTATTAATAGTTGTATAACTGTCCTCGCATATCTTTAACATAAATAAATGGTTTGGGATAAAAAGAGGGAGAAACATACAAAATGTTTGTGAATTAATATAAAGTTTAAATGTTTTAAACACGAGTATTAATACCATTCGCCTCCTAACCAGCAACAAGGTCCTCTTTTTTCTTTCTCATCAACTGGCAGCATTGCTTCTATTCAGTGGCCATATTTGTTTACAGCGAATAAGGTCACTTTTAAAGTTTTCTTGCTTTTAATAATTAATTTGAATAAAACAGCAAAAGAAAACCTAAAAACTAAATAACCAACCAAACGGTCATTCTCATAACCAAAATGAAACAATTTTAAATCGACATTATAATTGTGAATTATAGTATAAAATCAATTTAATTAAACCACGCCCGTGTGTCTAAAATAAACTAGTTGAAGCGAACAAAATATTTTATAGTTGAATATTTAGGTGCTACCAATAGTAATTTTATTACAAATTTGAATAATACAGCGTCTTTGTTTTAATAATAATTCGGTTACTTTGTAATCTGTGTGTTCTTTTGTGAATATTAATTAGGTTGGTGTGTGAGCGTGTTATCCTTGGAAAATAAACGTTTTTTTAGTTATCTTAGAGTAATAATTTATCTAATATATCATTAAAGCGTGTGATAAAAAAAATAGCGAGTGTTTCTAAGTGATCGATATACAGTATTCGAAAATTTAAGTGTGTCAAGGCTATTAAATAAATGTTTTAACCCCAAGATTGTGTTGTGTTGCCCTCTAGGATAAACCTCGAGTTTTAAGATTTTTATAGTATTCAAAAAAAAATATGTGAGGTATAATAAAAAATGTTTGCGATTCTTTCTCCAGTGTTGATTAAATAAATACCAGGCTAAGACTTCAAGTTATAACTGTTTAAGAGTAGTGAATCTAGACCCACACAGCAACATGGATAAGTCTGTTTATTTATTAATTGTCTTTTACAAATTCATTAATACAACGGTAATTTTTCAAGATGTTCGTACAACATAATTCTCAAGTTTTCTTCATGGGTCTTTAATTTAACTCTACGCTGTCCATGATTATGGTATTTTTATGCCGAAATATGTCGGAAGAATATTAATTAGTATCATTCTAATGGCTGATTATCACAAGGAGTAATGGGACTGAGCCAAGTTAAGGTTTAGATTGTATACGTAACCATAAAACTAAAATTATTATTATTATTATTATTATTATTATTAGCACCGCTTCTTACTACCCATTCGGGTTTAAAAACGTTGTATTAAGAACATTCTCATTACTTTATTAAACTTCATTGGGAAATGCTAACCCACTAATTCAATTTTATTACTTAATTTACAATATTGTTGATCATTAAACTTAGTTTTTATCCTTAATTTGTTGTACCAAAGTATTGTAACTACATTTTAATATATAATATGTCTATTTTAGACTTGTCGTCAACCAATGTTTTAATTCAATGTCATATCAATTTATTAAAAAATTTTATACATGACATTTTGATGCTCAGTAAAAGCAAAATATAATCAATATTTTGAATATTACAAGTTATTTAATTCATCTACCAATTTTATTACCACTCCTTACTTTAAACTACTTTAGAATGTTTTCTAATATGTTATATTATTATTATTATTATTATTATTACTAGCACCGCTTATTACTAACCGATCGGGTTGTACGCACGTACGCTAATGTGTAATGGTAGGGTGATAGTGAGATGAAATGAAGGACTTACAGTTTAACGTGGAATCCGAACCACGGTGGAGGCATGGCACCCAACACATTCATATGTTGTAATTAATACACGTCTTGTCAGAGGTGAAGGAAGGGTTTGGAAATCAGATATATCTGTGCCGTGACCGAGGATTGAACCTCAGACCCCCAACACAGAAGTCAGTCACCTTACCCCCAGACCACCAGGTCACCAATATGTTTTAATACTGTTAAAAATATGTATGGTAGTGTTTTTTTGTATGTGTAATACTACATATTCAGATTTTTCACATTTATAATGTTGTTAATAATATTATTAACAAAATATAATTATTTAAAACATGTTTTTATCAAAATTTATTTATTTATAATAATAAATCTAATAGTGAATTAAATTCCAGATTAAAAAAATTATATTCGAGAAAAAATTAATACTAGGCCATTAATATAGCAAGGTCAACAATAAATTAAAAATAAATAAAACAGTCATATACGTTTTTGGTATCAACCTAAAATTTGATCGTCAGAAGTGACAGCTGCTAAACACATGTTTTTGAAGATCATATGCTTCGGCGTAGGGATACATAATTTGGTCTAGTAACTTCTCAGAGCTGCCAGCTGTCTACCGTCAGTCAGCACCAAAGAAGCCATGGGGGGACTGTACGATAAAGTAGATCTAAGTTGTCAAATAAGACTTTTCCTGTGAAAATTAGATCGTATTTATATTGGCCATTGGCCCAATTGGGAGGGCTCTTGCTTTTCACTACTGGGAAATTTTAGATACTTTTTTAGAACCTATTCAGGCTATACACATATGTGCTAATCACGTTAATTAGTTGGGGATGACGCATAGTAAATTTTAGAAGATGTGTACACGTATTCCATGGGAAGGGAGTTGAAAATTGTTTTTGAAAATAACTACTCTTATTTCACCCAACTGGGATTCAAACCCAAATCTACCTGTCATCGGAAATCTAGACTAACAATAGAGTGACGCCATGCGTCCACCAAAGCAGTTTTTAATACCAAATTAGCTGAAAATCTAATCCACAATAGTCAACAACACTCCAACCCTCAAACAATGTATGAAATTATCATTAAACTCTTGTAACGTAATAAAATGAGCACTGCTGTAAGCATAATATACACCAAAACAACAATATTGCAAAATAAAATTTCATTTATAAAATCAAACACTCATGAGCACAACTAATAAATCTCCCCAACATGTAAAAATTCTGTAAAACCAAATCCAACACGAGTCCTACCTCCCATCATACTTAAAGACCACAGAGCACACCAATATAGCCAAGATCAGAACTCTCATACCCTGACTTAAACTACCTCATTATATCTATCCCTAGGTGACCTGGCGGTCTAGGGGTAAGGTGTCAGACTTCTGTGCTGGGGGCCGGGGTTCAATCCTCGGTCCCGGCACACATTTATCTGATGATCAAAACCCTTCCTTCACATCTGACAAGACATCTTGTGAATGTGAGGAATGCCAGGCCTCCACCGTGGTTCGGATTCCACGTTAAACTGTAGGTCCTTCATTTCATCTCACAATCACCCTACCATTACACATTAGCGTAAGTGCGTATAACCCGAACGGGTAGTAAGACACGGTGCTAATATTAATATATCTATCCCTGCATCTCACTTCTGTAACATTGTGCTCCTCTCTAACCCTAATACGTTTGTCTCACCTTCCTCTTGTGATTTCCTCTTTCATGATGCATCTGGGCCAGCCCTAAGTTCGTGGATATCCGTACAATTGAGGAATTTTCCTTAATAAAGAGGCAAACGCGTCCGTGTCTGTTTGTGAACACAACAAAATATACACATCGATTTCCATTGGTTCTAATCTCACGTCGTCGGTTGTGTATTTTGGTGGTCAACCTTGACTAGGATACATATGAGTTGTCTGGGCGGATACATAATTAAAATCTATCTCAACACAATCTCTCGTCACGGTGTTCAAATCATAAGTTATGGAGGGTATACAGTGTACATACGGCCTACCAGCCAGCCGCACATATGCACAGAGTGTACCTATAATCTTAATGAAGGGGAAACAGATGGAGTTAGACTAAAACGTAACTACAATGTCATACAACACTAGACCTACATTGTCACGATACATATTTGTCCAGAATATTCTTCAGTTTCATATTCCTTGACGTTCTAGAACTTTATTGGTCAAAATACTTAACTTCTAGGAGCTTATTTTCCATTATTAGTGACTCATAGATAGTGTCAGAAACACTCAACCACACCCACTAGTATTTTCATAAGGTTCCCCAATGTAGTTTACGAAAATAGATATCCAACCCTTAAATTAAGGGTGGGTTCACTGAAGGGCAACCAGATAATAAAAATACGTATTCACAAAATTTGCTCTAATTATTTTTATTAAATTTTGTATCTAGGCACTGTTTAACATTACAAAAAAAAATTGCAATTTTCTTTTTCCCGTGTAAATTACTTTGAGCTTTATATAAGCAGAAATTTCAAATTACTATCTTATCCCCGCAACGTTTTGAGATACGAAATAATTTCACTGTAATGTTGTAGTACGAAATATTGAATATGAAATATAAAATTAAATATTTTTTTATAAGACAAATTGCTTCTGAGCTTTAAGCAAATATTAGTATTTTTTTTTATTTGTGTCTTTGAAAAGTGAAATTAATTGCAATAGCTCTTTGATGGACAAAGATATAACTTGTTTCTAGATGTTTCTGTAATGGAGTATACAAGTAACATTATTTGTGTTTCTGCGATAATTTATATTATTTTTTCGTTTGATAAATCGTACTAATTTTTATTAGATAGCCTATCTTTATTTAAAGATAAAAGAGGTAGAAATTCTGTGTGGTGCATAGTACCAGGTCTCCACCGTGGTTCGGATTCCACGTTAAGCTGTAGGTCCTCCATTTCATCTCACAATCACCCTACCATTACACATTAGCGACCATTACACATTAGCGTAAGTGCGTATAACCCGAACGGGTAGTAAGACGCGGTGCTAATAATAATAATAATAATAATAATAATGCATAGTACCATTTATTTATTTGCTATGATTTCATTGGTTAGTAATTCATATAATATCCCTGCACCCAAACTAGTTGGACAGTCATTCCCATCTCAATGTAAAAAGAGATAATAATTTCAGATAAGAAATGAATATACATTTCATAAATATAATATTTTTAAATTAAGAATTTTCATTCTTAGCTTACCTTATAAAGTCAATTGTATTGTCTCACTTATCAAAAATTTTAGAGATTAATAACCATGAGAATATTTTAGTTCATTATTCTTTATTTTAATGTAAAACAACATTTTTTACTGTCACGACTTGTCTTTCATTTCGTTATGTTCAAATCCACCCTTGTTTCTTTGTAAGCTACAATTATTTCAAATCATATTTAAATACTGCTTGGCACAATATTTGAATGCAAGAAGCCATAATAATTGTATTCAAATATATTTTTCAATCATTTCTTATCAAATATTAAATTTTACCCTCTTTAACCAAATGCTTATTTATTTTTCAAAAATGCGCTCAGATAGCAGTCCATTTGTTGAGTCTGTTCAATTTAAAAATTAATATTACATTCAAGACCACGGTGCTCTTTAATTCCGAGCCTTACACTTCCATATGGTTGATAAAGAGTGAATTTTAGAGGCATATTTACACTTTTGCTAGGAGGCAGAGTGTAAAATAATTTATGAAAAAAAAAATCCTCAGTATATCCATCTTGGATTCCAGCCTCGACCTCACAGTCACCCAAAAATCTGACTAGATTATTTGTGACAATTATTGCACGTGGCCCGTCGATGTGGGTAACAAACACAGGTAAAATATCGTATTAATAGAAAGGGGAAATGTGATGAGAAAGAGTAAGATTGGTTATCGAAAAGACACCAGCATTAGCTAACAAAGAGGATTGAACACTCTCCCTCCACCCTAACTTCCTTTTCTTAAATCTGAATGGTCTTAAGTCTAGCCTCGACCTCAACGTAACCGTCAATGCAGTTAATTGCGCGCCTGACTTATTTGATTGTGTGACCATTGGTGTGGGTGTGTTTGTCCAAGTCTCAAGGTAATATACGTCATTAGGTCATATGTGTTAGAGATGAAATATAAAATAAACTATATATACATTTTAGAAGTTTTATTATGGACCAGGATTACTATGATTTGAAAATAAATAATTAATATTTTAATGTTAACGGTATTTTAAGATCATTCACTCATCATAATTTTAGTGTACAATTTTAACAGGTGTATGTTCTACAGATATAGATTTGATTATTTCAAATCATTACAATTCACTATTTATAAGAGTTCAAACTTGCTTTTTTGTGCGTTTTGCATTCCATTTTAAGGCAAAGTAATTATTCATGTATAGGGCTGAAATTTATTATAGCTAGACATTCATATTAGGTATATACAATGAAATATTTAAGTTATTATAATTATATGTGTGTGTATAATATATATTAATGATATTAATAATTCATCAAAATATTTATAATAATAATAGTATTAATATTATGATGGATTTAATAGATAGCTTATCATATTTGTTAGTTACGGTCTTAGACCCATATAGATATAACATTATTAATATCTAAAAATGACACATTGATATGAGTCCCGGGTTCAATTCCCATTCCCAGGTGTCATTTTTCAATTTAAGGAATAATATTAGTAATATCCGTTGGTGGAATTGATGGAATGAAGCATGAATCGAATGTTTAAATAAATGATAATTTTATATATAGAGTGCTTGGAACAGAATTAAAGAAGCTGTAGTTAAGTACGCGAAAGATGTATGTGGATCTGCGGTGGTGGGGAACTTAAAAAGAGATGCATAGTGGCATGAAAAGGTGAAAGAAGCTGCGAGAGAAAAGAGATAAGCATACAAACAAATGATTGCTGTTAAGAGTGAAACCAATCATAAGAGGAAGTGGGATGAATACAAAGAGAAAAAGATGACTGCAAAGAAAGTAGTAAGGCGCGTAAAAATCATATGCTATTAAATGAAGGGGAAAAAATGCATAAGGAATTTGAATCAAATAAGCTGTTTTGGAAGTGAGTAAAGATAATGAAACGAGTAGTACAATGAAATACCTATGGAATTCAAATTAAAGGTGGTGAAAATATCTGAGATGAAAACAGTATAAGTGAGCTATGGAAGGAGTATTTGAGTAATTGTATGGCGAAAACATATAGAAAGTAGCAGAGAATAGGGAAAGTGTCATGATGAGTGAAATAATTAACGAAGCTGAGGTGTTAACAGCTATTAAAGTACCAAAGAATGTCAAAGCCACGGACCTAGATGAGGTCACAAGTAAAATATTTAAGTGTTGGGGAATTGTTATACTTGACAGGTTGTGTGAGTTGTTCAATGTGTGTTCTGGGATTTTGAATGTGTCGAATGACTGGATTAGTGCTGTAATTGTTACGTTGTACAAAGTAAAAGGCAGTAAGAGTGAATTTAAGAATTATAGAGCAATTAGTTTATTGAGTATTCCAGGAAAATTTTGGGAGAATTTTAATTGAAGGTATGCGTGAAAAAAAAAACCCTGCGCAAATGATTTAGTGTGTGCAATAGGTTTTCATGCTAGGTAATAGTTGCTTGGACCAGATATTTGCACTGCAACAAGTGATTGAAAAATGAATGATAGTAAGAAAGAAAGTTTTTTGTGCATTTGTTGACTTGGGGAGAGAGTATAATCAGTTGAATAGGTTTATGTCATGGAATGTTCTGAGAGATTATGGTGTTGATGAATGGCTAGTAAGTGCAATTATGATGGTGTGTGATGGAAGGAAACCATACATTATGGTAGGTGGAGCCTTAAGCAAATGTTTTTACATTGAATAGGGTTTTAGATAAGGTTGTGTTGTGTCTCCATGGTTGCTTAATGTATTCATGGGTAGTTGTGTGAGGGATGCTTGTGAATACGTGGTTAGTATACAAATGGACAATGTGAACGTAAACGTGATGCTAAATGCAGATGATGTTGTATTAATGGCTAAGAATGAAAGTGATTTGCAGAATCCATTAAAGTGTTTGAATGTGGTGATAGGAAGACTAGTATACATGTCTTCAAAATTAAGGTGATTTTTTTTTCTATAAGGATCAGCTTAGTATAAATGTAAAACTGTTAGAACAAGTTATGATTTTGTGTATATGAGCAGAATGTTTGGTAAAAACATAAGGATGGATAATTAAATCGACAGACGGGTAAAAGCATCTTAGAGAGTAGTTGTCTGTATGTTTACTACTGTAAAGAAATAAGTAATATCAATATAGGCAGAGATGGTAGTATATAAAAGTTGGTTGAGTCCATCATTGTCTTATGTATGTGAAGTGGAGAAACATAAGAAGCATGGTAAATGATACTAGAATAATATATCTAAGACATGTATGGGTAAAAACTTGTCTGTACAGTCAGTAATGAATAGTTATCCAAGGAGTGCTGATTTAAAGGGAATTTAATTGGTCAATGTGAAAGAAGCGTCTTATGTTGGTTTGGTCATGTTGAGAAGATGATTGTGGACCTAGCAAAGAAGCAAATATACGATGGTAGAATGTATGTATTAAAAGAAAAGTGTAGATCATGTAAGACGTAGCTAAGTGTTGAACCGAATTTGTGAAAAATATAAACTTTCAGAGCTTTAATAATAATAATAGAGCTTGTATGGCTCGGTGTATAGATGTTGTTGAAGCGAAGGGAGTATGCAAGTATTAATAAGGGTAGATCATGTAAATGAGGATGGATTAAGTATGGAGTTGTTCTTGAGCTACATGCACATTTTATTGTCCACCCCGTAAGTAAACGGCGTAAATAGGTATGTACGTATGTATTATTAATATTATAAATATTTCATTCTCTGCACCTCATATGAATGTCAAGTTACACAGCATTTCAGCCCTGTATATATTAATTACTTTGGCTTAACAATGTTACACTAAAATCATAAAATAGCAAGTTAGACCCCTTATAGCTCGAGGACTGTAATGATTTGAAATCAGTGAGTCACTAATTATAGTTTATCACTGTGCAATAATTTTTGTTAGTTGAATTAGTAGTCAATTATTCAGCACTTGTTCATTTTCTTACTAAAACGACTCCACACACTTGTCGCTCTTGGAAAATATGTAAAGTTGAACGGTTATCCCAGGGAAATAATATTGGAGAGCGACTCTTTTAAATATCTACGTTCATGTCCATACTTTTCTTATATCATCTCCCACATCAGTAGTCACGTGATTAATTATGTCTGTTTAGACTTATCTGTGATTTTTTCCAATGATAGGGGTGTCAGGGATCGAATCCTGGTAAGGTGATCTAAATATTTTTTCCTTAAATGGTGTATCCCCTCCCACTCTCAACGCAAATTCTGTTACACTTTCTCGGCCGGGGTTCAATCCTCGGTCCTGGTACAAATTTATCTGATTACAAAACCCTTCCTTCACCTCTGACAAGACATCTTGTGAATGTGGGGAATGCAAGGCCTCCACCGTGGTTCGGATCCGACGTTAAACTGTAGGTCCTTCATTTCATCTCATAATCACTCTACCATTACACATTAGCGTAAGTGAGTATAACCCGAACGGGTAGTAAGACGTGGTGCTAATTATAATAATAATAATAATAATAGTTACACTTCCTATTCATTCTAAGCTCCTCCCTCCTTCTCCGTTAGTGGGAGATATGTGGAAATATTGCAAGGGTAGAGAGACGTGAAACACAGACATTTATTCGCGAGTATACCGACAAGACAAACATGAACCTTTGTGCGATGGCTGTTCTTACTGACTCAGAGGGGAAGGGTTTTTGATCCTCTTAAATCATTTAAGATTTATATTTAGAGCTCAATTGTTATAGCAATACGGTTAGTAAAGCTACTGGATCTACTTTCACGTCTCCCCGTCGCCAACAGTCCAGTGACGCGTAGGGCCATGTGATCATCGATACAGATTTATAGGCCAGGGGTTCTCAATCATTTTATACCAAGAAAGACCTTGCATCAGTAAAAATACATTCCAGAGCCCTCAATAAATTGTCTACTGTAATATTATGGATATTCAACTACGACAGATGGACGTTACAATTATTAAAATATAGAAAAACGGAAAAAAAATTATATATTCTGTCTGCACCTTTGTAAAATTTATTTTATTAGATTTGGAAAAATTCTTTATTCCTAAATACTGATTCTATTTTATAGTTAAAAAACAAATAAATAATATTATAAAACTGCGTCATGGAGTCTGAAATCACTATGGCAGAGCCCTATCTAAGGCATGCATTATTTTTTGTGAGGTTATTTTAAAATATGAATTGATTTCTAACCACTTTGGTGTGGGCGAGGTCTAATGCGTGACTCTCGCAGTTGTATAGACTGCTAATGACGGGGATATTGAGGTTCGAATCTTGGTAGAGCGATTTGATAACTGTTTACCTAAATGATTTTACCCTCTACAACCAAGCAAATGCGAGTACACTTTCTATAAATATAACCTTCCTAATAACTAAAAACTATTATTGTAATTGGTAATAAGCGTATAACTAAAGCGGGTAGTATGGTGCTAGAAACCAACAAAAAACTATAATTATTGTGCTCTAGGTTCTGTAAGATATGAATATGTATATAGTTTTCTCCAATATGATTTTAATATAGGTCTTCTGTTATTGATTTGTAATTAATATTGTTTTTCATAGTATTTGTACTCTAAGTAATTATAGGGTAAATTGTGTTTCAGGTTTTATTTATAAAACAATGTATATTCTAGATTCTTTATTTCACGATTTGTCTCGTAGCTAAGGTATATTACTAAGCGTTGTAAAACTATTGCAGCCATAACCAGAAGATTCTTGTTAGAGAAGAACCACCTTCAATGAATTATAGCCAGGTTATATGACACACGTGAACATGACTCCATTACCTTTATCCTCATTATTTTTCCCTGTGCTTATTAGGTTACTTTTACTATTAGTACCCCATTCTTTCTTCTTGTTTTGTAAGTCAGCCCTGTTTCGAAATCTAATATGAAGGGGCAGTCAAGCCGTCTAGGCGTCGCTGTAATCTAATTATTGTTGGATTACTACACGAAATTTCAGTCGCTTATCGCATTACGACTTGCCGCGTCTATGTTTAGACTCTATTACCACTCTAATCTAACTCTTGAAAATAATTCACTGCAACTGTAATGAGACGTTTATACATTTATTGCGCGACCATGACCGGAAATAATTATTTATATTTACAGTTGTTTTTCCAAATAAGGTAATACATTATTTATCAGTGGAAGTTGCAATTCATTGGGAAAGTCAACTTTTTTATTATAAAGGCTAATTGATAAATAATTTTGGAAAATTTACTCTTAAACTAATTGTCCAACGATTCACTTAAGCTATACATACTCTCTATAAATTCAAGATGTTGGTATACCTAAAAATATTAATTTTATGTGGTGAACAAAACTATGCATTAGTTAAATATTCAGTAGTTTTAATAATAATTTTAAATTACTATGTATTTAAATTAAATTAAATATATTCCGCTTACTGCCTCGTGATCCATGTTATACTTTCAGGGATCTAAGTAATGGGGATGTGCAAGGCTCAGTTTGAAAGGAAATTTAACCCAATTTTCATAGCGGTAGAGTTTAAAACTATTTAAGGGGAAACTTATCTAATTAAATCTGACAGGGATTCAAACACTGACCTCCTAGTCACCTCCAAACTAGAATAAATGAGTTTCACAGTGATGGTAATAACTGTATAACCATAGTGTCGGTTAAATACTTTAAATAACTGTTATATAATATATTATAAAACAGATTTTCAATAGTGTTTTCCTAAATACGATAGCAAAGAGCAACGAGTATGACAAAATAAATAAATTATAAAACATACGTATATTTAACGGATGTTAGAGTTATTATGTTTGCTGCAATGTAGACACATAATACTGCTCTATTAACACATGAAATGTTGGTTTATTTAAAGTACATATTATACAGTTTCGGGATATTTACTTTTTTTTTTAAATTGATTTGGTTTACATTGAAAACATAATAATATATTTGTTTTCTCTCTCTTAAATATTCTATACATATTTGTATTGGATTTAAACTACAAATGTATATCATTTGAATTTAATTACTAACGTTGATGATAATTTATATTTACTGAGTGATATTAAAAACTAGGCATTGTTATTTTAGATTTTAATTTTAAATTATTGAACCTCTTATCATTTACTTCCTTCATTATATACTTATAACAACAACAAAAATCATAAAAGTTTCAGTTTTATCGAAAAGTGGATTTAAATGTTTGGCGTATTTCAGGAGGAGTTATAAAGTCTAATTTTCTATTTGTTTTTTATGATCTAATCCAAATTATAGTTAGATATTGTCCAGTCACTTTCCTATCTAACTAACTGCCATCACAATTTATCCATGGGTATGTTGGAGATGTTACTTTTTATTTTTACAGTGTCACTTCTTAATACCCATTTGGGCTGCCCCCATCTAATTATATAAATGTGATATGGATGAGGAATTTATAATCTATAGAATGTTTATCCGTATTTGCGTGGATAGATAAAGTGGGATACCTTTTATGCGAACCACCTTCTTACGCTCGTTTGAGATTTGAATCCCAACCTTCTTACCACCAACTCATATTACAAAACCAATTCGTTATTTAAAAAAAACTTATATATCAGTCACCCCCTCTCCTTCGCCCTCCCCCCCTCCCCCCAGAGAAATCAGCTCACAGGCGTTTGTCTCTTCTTATACTGCCAGTTTAAACTTAAACAGTTTAGTCTAGGAGCTAGCTCATGTCACGTGTGCACTTATATATGCCCTAAATTTTATTGCTAGGGCTTATCGTACACATATAGGAGTGATAAAAAAAATTGGTCACATGGTCCAAATAATGGTCATTTGGCCGCCATATTGGAAAATAGCCAACATATTGCTTAATTTTCAACCTATTGTATCTCTATATCTATTGACCCGATTTTGATGTTTTGTATTTAATTTTCTCCATTTTTAAAGATATATAATTATTGTTAGACACTTTGTTTTGGCGAACCTAGTAGTTTTTGAACAAAGATATAAAAACTAAGAAAATACCCAAAAATTGTGTTTATTTTCAGTCTAGTGTATCTCCAGATTCATTGATCCGATTTTAATGTGTGACCTACCCCCAACATTATCCCACACAAATATAACACAGGGGTGAGACCAAGAGAGTTATAAATTTATTTCCAGAATAACATGGTACAGCTTAATGAGGGAGAGGCACATAAGAGTTATAGAGTTAACCATAAGCCAGATGGGCTACAAGACACAAGGGTTACCACCAAGGCTAGATGGGCACTAAAATAATAGATAATAATATAAATAATAGACGCTCCAAAATGGCGTCATCAGAGAATGGCAATAAAAAACTAATAAACTCGTCTCCTGTTACACTTTAATAAATGTATTCCAACATCATAGGCCGAGAGCCAACACCTGCCCAAAGTCCAAAACATTAAGTGAGTTAAGAGCTCAAGTACCTAACCTAAACAACGATAAAGGCATTAATACAATACCTGACAAAATATAAAGTTCAAAGTCAAGTAAGAATACCTAAATGATTTAATAACAAACGGAGTGCCCTCCGTGGATTTAAGTACTGGGTGGCTCGCGGCCCCACATTTAATAACCATATAAATATAGACACACGCAAAGAAACGACAATAAACTACCCTAACTTTAAAAACCAAAAAAGTGTCCGTACAAGGATTAATCTCTCCGCCGGTTCTCGGCCCCACATTTAACAAATCTGGAAAGGATAACAAGGCGGTAAATACAAACTATCCCTATCCTTCAAAATAGGTCCTGGTGTCAAAAAGTAAAGTTAACATAACGTAGCTTGACCAGGTAAAGTTATGCCAAATCACAAAACTTTCCGTAATGTGGAAATTCAAGTTATAAAAATTTTAATTGAGACAAAGGTTTTCCCCAAGTTAACATTGCCTTAAGGGCAAGGACGAAAGAATATGATCGTAGCAATATATATTAATCATAGTTATAGTTATAAATATAATGAAGTTCGAGACATTGAATGTTGAAAGATAGAAGTTTTAAAGCCAAAGTGAATTTAGAAAAGAGTGACGACCCTACATGATAGTTAGGTTATTTGCCTTGTAAGCCCAGAGTGTAATATGTAACTCTACTCTTGACTCCGACCATTAAATACACTACGGTAATCATGTGTTCTCAGTGCGCGGAGTAAAGGGGGGGGGAGGTTCGAGAACAATCTCGAGAGCCTACGAGCATTGTTCACAAGCACAAATACAGTCCATAGAAGTTTTAGAATGCGCCTGGCAGCGCGCGCAGATCGCTCTCATAGTTGTTCACTTGTCTGTTTATTCCCTTGGAAGAAGGTAAAGGGGGGTGGGCTCTCCCAACACGGCCAGCAGCGAACCTCGAACTCCAGCTCAGTTGAATGTGAATTTTGTAGAGGAGTGCATCTCGGGTTTATTGTAGACGAGTCGGAACGAGTCAACTGGGGCTGGCTTGGTGAGTGGTACAACTTCTTCTATGTCATGCTGTAACAAGTTTACACATGTTTTATATTTAATTTTACTCCTTTTTATAGGGAAAATTAACTTTGTCCTCACACTCTTTTTGATAAGTCTAGTAGTATTGGAATAAAATCATACAAAATATTAAATACTAAGTTAAAAATAATTTTAAGTAAATTGTGATTCCCAAGTGTTAAAATATGTTTCTCATAAAGACAAATCAATGTCAACTTAAGAATTATTTTTAAAAAGTTAGTGGCGTATTGATGGTAATAATCTTCTAAAATTATTTTAAGATTGGAATTATATATAAGGATTTTTTCATTGGTCCAAATCATTATTTTTGCATTTTCAAAAGTCTTCGACAGGGACACGCATTTTCTTTAAAGCACTTTTGGTAATTACAGGGCTTAGGGAAATCTGCAGGCTCCATTGAACCATATGTTACTTGTGGAATTAAAATGCCTTCATTATTCGTGTAACCATAATCTAATGGATTGAGCTTTGAAACATCTCTAAAGTGTGAATCCATTTACAGCACTGAATGTAGCTTATTTTTATGTGAATACGGATTGATCTAGAGGTAGGTGCCAAGTCTTGAAAGCTCCGGATATTATTTATGATATTGATGGAAACGCTATTTATCAACTGTACGTAAGTTTGAGGTAAGTGAATGAACAAAAATTCTTCTGCTCTCTTTTCCATGTCTTTGTTCAGAGACTCTTTACCAAAATCAAATAACAAGTCTGCAGCACAAGATTCTGCTGCTTTCAATACTGATATTTTGTACTGACTTTACTTGTAGTGTAGCAGCCTGTCAGAGAATGAATTGATTGCAAATCTGTAAAAACAGTATATGGTACCCCACTTTCAGTAACAAGAGAGTGGAGTGGTATGTAGTGTGATGTTATTCCCACCCCAAAAGCGAGCCAAAGTTCCTCAAGGCCAGCATTTTACCAATTCAGTTGGTGATGATACAATGCACTAACGACAACATCATGATCAGTAGAACAAATAACCACTATGCCCACATTTGAAGTTAGTGTCATGTGAAAAATATGGGTTAGAATTCTGTCATCTGCTTCTTTATGATCAGATACCAAACTCAAATATTGTTCGATGATTCCATTTCTTATAGTCAATCATCTTCTTTGGTCTTCCATGAGTATTCCACCTAGATAAATTATAAGGAAGGAGCTATTAGTAGAATATTCTTCCCAAGATATCCAATCACTGAAGTATGACTTCAACAATTGTTTGTTTTTAGGTGTGTCCCAGTAAGCACCAGTATCCACAGGAAGCGGTGTAATGTTATGTAGTACTCTATATTCTACAGGTTGTTTCATTAAACGTCTAGACCTTTCAGACACTTTAAACTATTTGCTTTATAAATATCAAAAATTATGTCTACACTCTCACTTACACGAGAAGCTTGGAAAATAGCTTTTCAAATACTTCCTGCATAGTGTTCACATATTTTCAGATTCAATGAGTTAATTGGTACCTTCCTTGTAATTGCCATAAAGCCTACAACATTTGCTTTACCAAAATATTGGGAAATTTCTGTAGCCGGTGGCTTAGGAAATTTAGATTCAAGTTGATGAACCATCCGTGATTTATCTGGTTTTGCTAAATCGCCATTTCTGGCCAAAGAAAAGGTATGTAGAAGTTAGTTCGTAAGCCAGAAGTTTACTCAGATAATATCCTCAACACCTTGCAATATAAATTACCCGCAGAACGTTAGCAGTTTCCTTTTCCACACTAATTTCAATACGATTCACTGTTTTGGATTTTTTTTAAATTCTGGATAGCCTGCATAAGACCAAGTAACTTCACTTCAAACCTTTCCCTCCTGATCAGTGAGTGGGTCTTTTCTCCAATTTGTATGTAGTTCAAAAGTTGAGGGCTTGTTGGCCGATCAATTGTTTAGTATTGATATTTTTCAGTTCTCTGCTCCTTTTTGAACTCGTAGTATCAAAAGGAATTCCTTGTTTATCCATAAAAGTCATGATTCTTCTAACACATTGCTCGTCATCAGTGGTAGTGTTTTTTTTAAACTAATGGTGCAAAGAGTATTCATCATCATAAAGAAGATCACAACAATCACACAAAACTTGTGCTATAAGGGCTTTTTCTTGCTTGATAATATTATAAAGCACCACAGATTATTTTTCCTCGTCACTACTATGATCCAAGCTTGACCTTTTGCTGGTTTGTTTTAATTTTGCTCAAGTGCTTGATCCATAGCCACACAACTAAATCTCCGCTGTGTATCTTTCACAAAAAAAAAGCTCCCATAATGGAACTCTAAAGAGATTTTTGGAAAATTCCATGAACGATGTAAGGCATTCACTAATAAAACACTCGCCCAACAAGAATAATTAGTCATATCAAATGAAAATAAGAGAATAGCACGCATTAGGGCACTAATATTTAAATGCCAATTCCCTTCTCTCTGAGTTCGTGTCAGATCTCTATGTGCAGAAAACAAAGTTCTCAGATACTAGTACCAATACCGGAGTGTCTCATCGCCACTACAGTGTCCTACCCAAATATTTTCTATCTCTTTCAATAATACCTGGCGTTTAACATTTAACAGTTTCAGCATGGGTTCTTATTTCTTTCATATTCTTGGCCTTTGTACATGTTCATCATGGACTCTGCCTTAAAATATTAGTGAAGAATGACCATGGGCACGGGACGAGTCCTGGATAGCTCAGTGGTAAGAGCATTGGCATAGTAAGTCAAAGGTTCAGGGTTCGACTCCCGTGTCCAGGTGTAATTTTACAATTTTCTGAACTTTGTAAACTCTATTAAAATTGTAACTTCTTTGATTGTGTCTTCTGGCACGTCCTTATTTTGAACTAATAACTTGAGCAATAAGCGTTCCAAGGCTCCAGAAATCATGGAAAAATCTCTCATAGCAGGTGAATAGTGCTTTTCAGCAAGAACACTGTCAACAATGTTTGGGCCACAGGTCTCAGTTTCAATGACTTTTTTCCCACTTCATTTCCTGCCAAGTATTTCCCTACACAAGAAATAATGTGTTTTGCTAGATGGAAACCTCCTAAGCTCACAAATAATTTTGAAACTATTCTGTCTGCAGGAGTTGTATTTATCTAGCTATCCTATACACACCTTCATCAGACCACAGGGATCCTGTCTTGTGATTCCTCGTGCTCAAACAGTCTTGATAGTTTTACATTAATGTATATTGCACTTAATTTAGTTGCAGGGTGTTGCAGTATTGGCATGAAAGATGTTACGGTATGCGGAATATTTACATTTGATATTATATTATTGAATGCACTACAGTTTAGGATATTACATCTATCAGGGGTATTTCATAAGCTTGTCTGGTATCTGCATAAAGTCCACACCATATTCTGTTCTATTGCTGATGATGCTGGCAGTATAGGATCAAGTTTATGTTTGACCACACAATCTTTGTTGATTTCTCCTCTTGCTCCTGGCTTTTTATAGTATTTAAGCCCTTGGTATGGAAGGAGATTCTATAAATAATGCGTTAATTTCTTCTCTAATCTTTTGCGTGTAATGGGATCATTTTCCTTAAAGCTTTGTTTCATTTTGAAAGACAACCAACACTGCGTGATTACTGCCTCTAATTCCAGAAAGCGCTTGCTATTGATAATCTAAATGGTCCATTGCTGCTCTGATTGGAATATTTGGCTTTATTTCATTGGACAGAGGTACACCTTTTCCCTCTGAATATCTCAGAATACTTGAGGCCAGCAACACGTTATGTTTCTCCATTGAAGCATAGCTCATACTCATGCCAAGACGATTCACTGCTTGGATTAACAACTCAGATTGAGTAGTTTCATGAATTTTTTCCACCAATCCAATATGGAGAAGTGTATTCTTAAAGCCATTATGTATAAGATAAAATAACATTTGAAAAATTGAATGGTATTTTATCTGTACTTGGTCAGAAGTCTGGTATAAGGGAAAGATTTCAGAGCAAAATCTTGACTAGTACATTGTACATTTTTCTTTATCTCTGTAAAAGATTTATATACATTTTTAGCATTATTGTCTGTATTTTCTAAACCAAAATCATAAAATTGAATGTCATTGCTTAAGATTTATGCAAATTTCTTGATAGAATCGGCATTACGTATTTCCTCTGCAAGATTAGTCGCGGTTATTCTTATGGAAAATACGATCTGTGATGCACGAGGAGCCTTTATATAAGTAAAACTAATACTATCGCTAAGTTTCTCTACAAGTAAGATTTTAAAATTGCTGTTTGATATATGCTTTTCATTTAGCAAATATTTTTATTGAATTCATTGCGCCGGAATAAATTGAATATCATCTAGATTCAAACTGAAATTTTGCCAAAAAAATCTACATTGATTTTCCTACTTCCTCTGAATAAGCATTTTTATCAACTTCACATTTTTCACTATTCCCTTGATAATTCAAGACATACTTTTTATGCAATTTTTGTTACAGTGGATATCTGCAGCAAACTCGCTGTTTATATCTTCCAGTTTACAGGTTCTCTGAAAAACACCATCAAGACAAAAACGAGAGGCGTTAAGTAGTTATTCTGCATAGAATTCCTCACATATACGGTGCATTTTGGAGTCTCCTTTAAGTTTTGCTTGGTTACACACAACACACATGTTTTCAATGGAGATTCACTAGATCTCATTCTATTTCTTTTGCACTGTTGTTGGGTGCTCGCAGCACTCTCTTTAAAGCTCGATTCTTCGACGTAATTTTCTTGTTTCTCTTCAGCTAATTTGCCCATAAGCTTGTATGGACTGTAGAGATTCATGTGATATTTAATGCATCTTTGATCCTCAACGCTTTGAAACAACCCATCCCCAATTAGCTCGGAGGCACCTTGAATGTTATTTATGCAATTTTCTCATGATTGCAACTTTAATATCCGCTTCTATATTTGACATAAAATACACAGATTAATATCCTTTTCATCCCTGCACCTCTGAGCTCCATTGAATTACTTATGTTGCTTCACTACAACTTCATTCAATTATCTGCAACAATAAAAAATATAAAAATTAAATGGGCAAACTCAAATTCATTTGAAAATTCTAAATTAATTTTCAAGTATACAATAAAGATACCTTAAAATATCTCAATAACTACTGGGGCTATCAAAAAAAATGCGAGGAAAAAGTTAATTTGCCTATTAAAAGGAATAGAATTAAATATAAAGCATTAAAATCGGATCAATGTATACGGAGATACACTGGACTGAAAATAAACGCAATTTTTTTAATATTTGTTTTTGTTCGAAAAAACTAGGTTCGTCAAAAAAAGTTTAGAACAATAGTTATAGCTCTTTCAAAATGGAGTAAAAGAAATATATAGCATTAAAATCGGATCAATAGATATAGAGATACAGTAGGCCGAAAATTAAGAAATATGGCAGTTATTTTCCAATGGCAGCCAAACTACCATGATTTGTGACATGTTACCAAATTTTATGTACATATTTATGTACAATCAGGCAATAAAATTTAGGGTACATATAAGTACACACCTGACATGAGCTAGCTCTTGTACTATTTACTTAAACCCATTTTTATTTAATTTTGAACTTTTACTTATGTTATTTGTGTGTTTTAATTTGAATGAATATTATTTTTTTTCCATTTTTTTACGGTATCTTAGATTGAAATGATTCTGTAACTCATATTCTATAAATACTATAGTATGCTGTTTTAGTTAAGTGATCCGTGATCCAACACCATTTCAATATGTCGTTGTATTGGTTGAAGAAGGGTGGGGGGGGAGAGGTATTTGTACAATTGTGATGGTTGTACGGGTGGGAGGGGGTAGGGCTTTATGATCATGCCGTTATATGGGGAAAGGAATACATTTCCTTTAGTCTTTTAGATCCCCTCTCTCGATATAGAATCCTAGCTACGTCACTATTATAGTATTAAATTTAGTCTTCAACTCTTTATCATCTTGAACTATGGACAGTATTTTATTAATTTAAATTTTAAATGGTAAATTTTTGAATTTTTAAAAATATAAAATTAATAATTTTATGCCAGGAAAACCTTTTTCTTATTATTATGGTGTTATTTGCCATCCTACTATATTTTTCAATTTGTTTTTCTAATTTGTGAAGGTATTTTATTTTTTTATTTTTTTGCGAATTTAATTGTGATTCAAAGCTCGTCCCTGACATGTCATGTAGTTAAGATTCAATTTACGTTCATTCACAACATACGTAGGGAAGATTGTCCAACAGTGTTTTAAATAATAATAATAATAATAGTAATGAATTTAAAAATATGGAAGAACACTTGCCTCTTTATTAAACATATTTAAGCTTTGAAGTTGTCTATTGAGTTCTTCTTTTTAATTTTTGTGGTTGGCCTTAGCTACTAAGGGTATGCTAGCTGATGACAAGACCAGTGAACAGCGAGTCTCGTCTGGAATGCAAATAAAAGAAGTGAGCTATTTATCTGCACAGAGTGATAACACACAGAAGATATTAATTTGGGCAGAGTTGATCCCACGCACAAAGAGAAAGTCTGCTTAGGGGATCTTAGAAAATTAATGTTTATTTAATTTTAAGCTAGTGTGAGTTTAGATTTTGTCAAGTGAATACTATACCTAACTCTTCAACATTTTTAATATTTACTACTTTCATACTAAATTACTGTTTTTGTTATATTTATCCCTAGTTCATGGCTTACCCTTTTACCTTTGTTATGATGTATTGTTTTAGAAGAAGAAGAAATTACTTGGATAGTTGTTTGAATAAAATTAGGTTATTCTTCTTGGCGTATGAAAAGTTTCATGTCTAAATATGTGTTTGTCCTCACCAAAAATATCAGGAATGATCTACCTTTTATGTTAAATTGAGTTTAAAATATATCTAACGTGAGAAAGAAGTTTATTACTAAACCTGTGAGCTTTTATTAAGTGAAATTCAATATTTCGACTGTAATAAATAAACGAATTTTCAACTAATACCTCGAAGGTATCATTATGGAAATTATTATTTTTCCTGGTATGATGTGACAAAATTCTTATGTTTATATATATTGATATCATTAATCAAACATCAGAAACTATTAAAACTTTTAGAAGAAACATAAATTAATTGATTACATATTTTAATATTCTCCAAGCAATCCATATTTTACTCAAATAGCTTGACTCAAATAATTATATACATACTTTTATTATTATTATTTTCTCAGCTGTAATCATAGTAATGTGCAAAAACGGACGTCCATATGTAGGATTGACAAAATAATAATAATAGTAATAATAACCCACAGAAAGTTGCAATGATTGTGTTTACTATTACTATTTTGCTATTGTAGTTTCACCTATTAAAATTAATTCAGTGATTAATTTTATTTATATTGTTCAATGTTGTATTATGTCTATTTTATCTCGTTCTTGTGTGGATCTCGACCGTACCATTGTTGTAGGTAGTTTCTTTACTAAAATATTAATAATAGCATCGTCCAGAAAGCGTTCCCGGGCACACATAAATTTCTCAAGTTTCAAAGGTCACCGTTAGAGCTAGCCGAGTTAAAAGGTTTTTTTTTTTATTTCTCCTTAAGTGTAATTCCTAGGAATGGCCCTCACCAAATGTAGTAAAAACCTCACACACACCAATATTACTATATATATACACACAGATACAGTATCCAATATTACTATATATATATACACACACAGATACAGGTAGTTTTAAGTGTCATCGTCCTTTACCAATTTTTTTAATCTATTTAATTATAATATTTAAGTTTAGCTAAAATAAAAACCATCCTGATTTTGTTAACTAAATTGTTTTATTAGTTTGAGTGCAGTTTTATTTAATCTTTGGGTTATGGGTACATAACATAGAAATTGAAACCTACTAAATATTCGCGTTAGAAACACAAAAGCCTGAATCTGGACGTCATCTCTAATTGTGTTTATGTAGTGCAGTGTAAACAAAAGCGAACCCCCGCGTGACAACGTAATTTGATTGATTACTGTAGGTTTGTTCGTTGCCGGTAGAAAACCTCCTCGCTAGATACAAGCTGTAGCTAGTTGTTGAAACGTGCTGCGAAGGTAAATTTGTCTCCTTTCTCTTCTGATAAATATATTGATTTAAAAAAACAGTTCTTTGACCTATATTGGGATTCCATGTGCCTTTTGGCACGGTTTCTTATTACTCGCCTGGGCTATCCGAATATTTTTTTATAGCACCGAGTCTTGCCATTCATTCGTTTTATATGCCTATATAATAATTACGCTAATGTGTTGGTGAGGTTTTATTTATAGGAAGTGCTCCCACATTTCGTGCATCTCCTTAGACGGCACTCTCATGGGTCCTTTTACGAATTAATACTATACATGGTGACCTGAAGGTCTAGGGGTAAGGTGTCATACTTCTATGCTGACGGCCGGGGTTCAATCCTCGGTCCCGGCACAGATTTATCTGATTACCAAACCCTTCCTTCACCTCTGACAAGAAGTGGTTCGGATTCCACGTTAAACTGTAGGTCCTTCATTTCATCTCACAATCACCCTACCATTACACATTTAGCGTAAGTGCGTATAGCCCGAATGGGTAGTAAGACGCGGTGCTAATAATAATAATAATAATAATACTATACATGTATTTGATTAAAGCTCAACACAATCATAAACACAATCTTTATTTGATAATTCAGAGGCACATTCTGTATAATGTCTCCAAACATAGGGAACACGACCGTACGCTGAGAGTCCTTGATTCCACTGATTCTATGATATCTCTGATCAGATTGGAGTCCAGCATTTAACTGACTTTCAACCTACGTGTCGCTCGTCTGCTTATACCCTCGCTCTAGCGGCAAAAGTTTGAAATATAACTGAAACAAATACTTACTTTTATATTTACATTACTTTGTGATGACCTGGAATTAATATAACATGATATATAATATTAACTAATATAACATTAAAATAAATATTTTATTTCAATTCCACGCCACCCCGTGATTACACTAAACAAACAGATCAATTCAAGTGTCGGCCTCAACCAGCTCAATTTACGTGGACAATAATTTAGGGGAAATCACCTTCAATACATCTGACTGGGTTCAAACCCTGATCACCCTATTTCTTCAGTCTAATCTATTGTGAGAGTGACGCCTTAGAAAATGCGGCCATCGAAGCGGGTCAATCCAAAAATAATTACACTATCGGTGTAAGGATGAAGAGGGTGGAAACTAATTTAAATTAAATGTAACCGCATTTTCACTAAGGGAGAGTAGGAAAGAATTTAAGAGATATATCCCTTACTACACTCAGCCGGAATCCAATCACCCTATTCCCTACCATCGTCAAATCAAACTTGAAGAGCCATATCAGGCGCTTCCAACTAGCAGCCCGCAAAGTTTCCTGTTGTAAAATGTATGTTTTTAACCTAGAAATGGAAAGTTTTGACTTACACGTGAGAAATCCACGAAAGATCCAACTGATGTTAATTCAGTTATAAAGATAATGGCCTTCTATTTTTATAATAACTTGTGTATCCATGCGAGTCCTATTTCCTTTGACCCTTCAGTCGATTATGATGCTTCCCCCGCCACTAGACTCGTGGGTTTGAGGTAAACTTGTGTATGCTCTCGATCTGACTTTTCTTCTTCTACCCCCTTTCCTTTCCGTCGGGTTCAGCTCTCTAGAAAGAATTGTAATAGTTTTCTTCAGATGTCAGTCCAATGCCATGAGGGAAGAAGACCAGCAAGTTATGCAAGCTGGATGACTTAGATGTAGTGGCCATGGCCTACTCCCAAGGGGCTAGAGAATTCTGTGGGTGTCTCCTCGCCACCAGCTTTTGATCCCCTTATGGAGAATCTCCTTTGAAGGGCAGAAGAGTTGTAGCGTGTCAATCATGTAAAGTTGACACCTACTCAATTAGGCTACGTAAAAATACTAAAGTATAATAATTATATTTGCAAAATCCAAATAAGAGAATTGAATTTGAGATATGTAATAATAATATCCTTCAAAACCTACTGTTAGCGACTGGATGGACTCGGATATGATCCACGTGCTCCCAATAGAAAATACTACAAAGGATTTTAATAATACAAATCTGCATAGAAAATACTAAACTTATAATAGTGGAATCCAAATAAGATAATTAAAGCTGATACATTAAGGAATAATATGCTTCAAGACTTACTCACCGTGGCTGGATGGGATCGGATAACGCCAACATTCCTTCTAGGAAAATATTCAACAAGTATGGTGACAGGGTGCTTCCTAACACATCCACTCAAAACATCTCCTGACATGAAAAATAACTCAACTAAGTTGGACTCGCTCCCACGACCCTCGAGCGCCTCTGTTGTGGTGGCGTGTCTTCGAACTTCCCCTTTACCTCACCCCTCAAGCTCCAGTCCTTCCTTTCACCACCTTTGTTTTTGCGCTTTTTAATCCGTTCTAGTCAGATATTGGCTATAAAAAGGTGAGTCTCAGATTAACTTAAGGGCATTTAATCAAATCGTATCATGGAAGAAGGAACCTCTGATACATTACTCTACGAAGGAACCGGTGGCCATGGAGTGTTGGGCATAGTTCTCACCGAAGTGCCACTGAGGAAAAATCCTCTCCAATTTACTAAGTATAGAGGCAACGTTAATAAGTCCATCTAACTTATTGGTCTAGTTTAAAGACTATAAAATGTCGAGTAAGTCCTTCTGACTTTTTGTTTATCAGCATTGTGTCCTTCAGACTTAGTACAGTCAACGCGACTATTATGCTTATTTCCATTTCTTGTTTCAGTCAAAGCGACTAGATTTTGATTTTGTGTTCCTCCGACTCTGTTAGTGCAGATTCAATTATGGCCCTTGGGTACTCTTAGGTGTGAAACCCCTGAGCTACACGTATGGTAAGTGTGCTCACACCATGTATTATACTGAGAGTCTTGAAAAATCACAGTAAAAATTATGTATAAAGGCAGGAGTATGCTTGTGCGTAACATATCGGATCGACTCAAAACTTATTTTTATATGTCGAAGCAGAATTTTCGGCATCCTGACTTTTTTTATTGTCTGGCCCAGCTCTACCATCTTTGGTCTGGTCTATACCAGTAGCTAGGGCTATGATATCCAAAGAAAAGTATTGATACTGTATTCATTATAAGTACAAGAAGAAAAAAACACAGTATACTCTAGTAAAAATGAAATCCCAACATGAGTGAAGATAACAATAATGTTGTTTATTTCGATACCGATCCGATACAGGAGTGTGGATACTAATATCAGTAAAAATATCGGAAAAAAAATTGAGTCAAAAATACTAGAATCGAAAGGAAAATATCGATATTAGTAAAGTATCGATACTTGTTCACATCTCTACCAACAGCACCACCAATTTGTGCTGTCTCCCAAGCTACCATCTCCCAATATTTAGTGCATATTTTTGCTAGAATAATAATGTAAACCACTTATAAAATTATATATTTTTTGTCAAATCAACACAAACCAATTAAAATTGAAATAAAAGATTGGTACAAGCATTAATTTTACTGTATTTGATACTTTTAGAACACTGTGTAGTGATATCTTTCAGATAATTTCATGTTTAACTTTGAAGTTTACTCATTCAAATAAGCGGAAGTAGTTTATTTCATGTTTAGTTTAAAAATCACTTCACTGTAATGAGCAAATGTATTATTATTATTATCACCGCGTCTTACTACCCGTTCGGGTTGTACGCACTTACGCTAACGTGTAATGGTAGGGTGATTGTGAGATGAAATGGAGGACCTACAGTTTTACGTGGAATCCGAACCACGGTGGAGGCCTGGCATTCCCCACATTCACAAGATGTCTTGTCAGAGGTGAAGGAAAGGTTTGGTAATCGAATAAATCTTTGCCGGGACCGAGGATTGAACCCCGGCCGCCAGTATAGAAGTCTGCCACCTTACCCCTAGACCGCCAGGTCACCTTCGATAAAATTTAATTGAGATTGTAATATATGATTTTTTTAAATATTTCATTACCTTACAATAAATAACCAATAAAANGGAAAAAACCAGACTCTAGACCACTTTCCGGGCCGGTGCGGGGTGATACGAGTCAAAGCGATACCGACAAGTGTACGCCTGGCGGCCTGATTTTCTCACACCTCTTCGGTTCGCATCGTCTTAGCTAATATTTTGACAGTCTTACCCAACTCTACCATATTTGCTTCAGTACGGTAGCAACCATAGATACCTTTAGCTATGAATAAGCTTCGACTGTAGTTTAGACGTATAAGCAGAAGAGATTTCCCAAAGAAGAAACGGAAGCGTGCAATGTGTAAGTCATGGTTCAGTAGTCCCGTGACTTCTTTGGTGCTGACTGACAGCTTTAAAAAGTTACCAGACCAAATTATGTACCCTTACGCCGAACCATATGATCTTCAAAAACATATGTTTAGCAGCTGTTACATCTGACAGTCAGAATTTAGGTATATACCTAAATGTTGGCTGTCAGAAGTCAGCTGTGAGCTGTCAGTCAGCACCAAAGAAGCCACGGGACTACTGTATAATCGATCAATTTGGAAGGGTTTGATGAATCCTGAAATAAAACGTTATAAATCCTACAAAATTAATATTAACAAACTCAATGAATTATGTGAAATTATTAACATTAGATCTTCTTCTTTCATTGGATTTGTGATAAGGCTGACCACCAAGTGTGGTCGAAGTATAACGGACATACCCGAATACAACCGAAATCCTGCAGCTGGTGTGATACGAGACGGAAGGTGATTGCACCTTTGAATCTATCGCGGAGCGCATTGGCACTCATATTATCTCAAAGGAGATTATTTTCTCCGGAAAATCCTTTGCCGTCTGATATGGGCCGTAGCGAGCTGACCCCTCAAAGTGTGCCCTATCATCCGATTTAATTTTTTGAAACCTATAGACTACATACTAATAAATCTATCTTATTTAAAATTCAACCAACACATTCTTCTTAAAAATCTCAAAAATCTAAATCGTCGTATGACTCTTCTACCTACTTTATTTTGTATCAGAATGAGAAAAGATAAATAAAAACTAAAACCAAAAATATTTTCCGAGCCGGTGTGGTCCTAAACAAGCCGATGCGATACGGATAAGCATGCACCAACCTTTTTTTTATATAAAAAAAAGAAACTTCCCTAGTGCATCTAGCTGGGACTCAAACGTCGATATTTCTATCAATGGCAACAATTTTTGCGTTGAGCGTACCAAGATATTAGTTGATTAGTCATATAAAAAGAGAATGTCATAATTAACAAATGGTTGCTTTGAGCCAGTAATATTGAAAATATTCTTAATATTGGTAAATGGATGCAACGTTATCACACATTAAACACATTTTTAAAAATCAAACCGTATATTAATTTTACATATACTACTCCAATTATACAAATATTCTTTTAATACAAATTTTCAAAAATAATTTAAGCTGTAACCATATGTTTTAAACAATTTTTTTTCCGTCTTATTATCCGTCCAGGATATGATAGTTCTAACAACGCTAATGGGATAGGATTGAGTAAAGTAGTATTTATATAAAATGTTCCCACCTTTGCATAAAGTTAGAGTGAGAAACCACGTAGGAAAAAAAGTCAACTTATCCGTCTGGGAATTATGATTCTACCTCCTCATCATTGAAAAACAGACTAGATTATCCTGAAATTAAGTTCGCATGCTACCCACTTCGTTGGTCACATTTTATAAGGAACTACTAACATAGTAGACTAGACTGTTGATGCATAGTAGACCGTGGTTTGATCCCAGTCGGGTGTACTGAGAATGATTTTTTTTCCTAAATGATTTCTCATCCTCTCTCCCCGCAAATGTGGGTACACTACCTACAAACTTAACCTTCCTCATCCATAAACTACTAGCATAATCATTACATAAGCGTATAACCCGAATGGGTAGTAAGACGCAGTGCTAAAAAAAAGTGGCGTGCTCACCGATAAATACCCAAGAATTAAGTATCTTTATGCAGTAAATATTATCAAAAATATTTTCATAATAAATCAAAATTCCTTTTTCAATATATATTTTTATATATATTTTAGTTTAATTAGTATTTTAACTCAAATCACAAGCAAGCTATTTTAGCACGTGTATCCTCTCTAAAATAACTAAGCTAGCTGATTCAATTATCTTTAACGAAGCCATGGATCTATTTCAAAGTTGAAACAAACAAGTCACTTATTTTTGTTAGGGCAACATTCTCAAAAGTTGACTTTTAGGGTGCGTATAAGTTTATGAGACTAGTAGAATGTTTAACGGGGTATGGGAGGGGGGTTCTGCGAAGGGTCAGGATAAAGGGTGTAAGAAGACAATAAGGGAAGAAGGAAGATAATATTTTGTAACTTCTTGGTAGATCCTTCTACGACGAGTTTATAAAGGACAAGATCTTACATAAACTTGTGTGAAGTAGAAGAGTCTCAAGAAAACAGGATCAACCAAAAGTTGTTTTTGTTTGTCGCTTTTAAAGAGGTCGAAATAAAGTCAAGTCCTTTGAAATGGAAGTATGCTAACAACATACAGTATAATTAATAAATTTTGTTTCAGTTTACACTACAAATCATTCATGTGTATCTAGAATTTAAACATATCTTTACCAAAAAAATTATATTTAGGATGCAAGCATACTTCAATTTATTTCGTGGACTCTAAATACTATAACATTTTAATGTGATGATTTTAAATTTTAAATTACGAGATTTAACTCATCTTGCTGATGATATATTTTCAAGATAACGTCCTATTTGTTATCGTAGCTAAGAAATTAGGAGAGGTCGTCCTACAAGTCTTGTGGATTCTTGTTGTATCTCGTAGTGGGGGAGTGGTAGGGGAGTGGCTGGGGTCCACAGAGATATTTGTACCCAATTATTTATCAAACAACTCACCCCCGTATCTGCATGATCTAAGGCACAATTTTCATATAATACTAGAATAATAATAATATTTAGAACCGCGTCTTACTACCCGTTCGGGTTATACGCTTCAAGTACTAATTACGCTAATGGAATGGGATTTAGGAAGGTTGAATTAGAGGAAGTGAACCCGAATTTGCGTGGAGGGAGAGTGAAAAACCATTTAGGAAAAACCACCCCCAGTTCACCCGACCGAGATTCGAACCTCGATATCCCCGTCCTCGGCGGTCGAGCTCAACACGACTCGCGCGTTAGCCAACTACGCCACCGAGGCGGGTTATAATACTAGACTGCTGAATACTAGGAGATCGGCGCTCGATCCTAATCGGGTGCACTAAGGGTAGTTTTACCTAAACCGTTTCCCCAATATCCCTTCATGCAAATGCGGGTGAACTTTATCTCAATTAATCAATACATCCTAAGTTCATTAGTGTAATTAATGTATAGCATAAAATCCGAGTAGTTAGCAAGGCACGGTGCTAAAAATGAAATTAATATTAAGGCGCTAAGTTTTGAGACGTAGTAGTTTATATAACTGCAGGATTAGATTAAGATTTAGTAAGTAGGCCCCTGGGTTACAGGTACTGTGAGGTTTCCAGTGAAATTTTCAAAGGGGAAAAAAGTTTAAAGACAAATTAAGTATATATATTTACAACGCTTCCAACATTTAAAATTCAAACACTTTCTTTGCAGGACTTAGAAACTTAGAATAGTCTACATATATATTGATTCAGCTGTACCTTCTCGGGGTTTAGATGGCACATAACATATATATATATATATATATCAATATAAGAAATAGCAAGAAGAGGCTAGCTTTGAAAATTATAAATTTAATTAATCAGAAGTCAGAACACGGTACATAATGCACCTTAGGAACACCATCTCAAATAACATGGTCTATAAACTTGACTGAGTCAAGTTATCTGAGAGATTGCTGGGCATGGACAAATGTAAACATGGCGTGAAGCGCCCATTAGCTGTACTATAACAGATTAGAAAAGTTAGTAACAATCCGTCTGCTTGATACATTAACATGGAACATTCAGCAGACAATTGTACCGGGCAAGTTCATAGTCTGTGTTCTCTCTCGGCTATTACCTTTTCTTAGGCTGGCACACGACCCATTGCTCTAAGCCAGTTGGGAAACGATAATACAATAGTTGGGCACCCCAAAAAGAGAGGGCGAGCAACACAAATTAAAGACCAAAATTTAGAAACCACGAGCCATGCCAGAAGGGCTGAAACGACCCACAAGTTGAACACCCAAAGCGGCGTTCTACATAAATTAAATATGAAATATTAGATACCACGAGCCATGCCAGAATGGTTGAAGCGACCCACAAGTTGAACACCCAAAGCGGTATACAACATAAATTAAACATGCCTAGCTAGGCACCGCCCCAAGCCCCTGAACAATCAGAACAATATCTTTCCCGACTAGCCACCTCGAAGACTGCAAAGTAGTCATACGGGTTAAGGTGTGGGACTCACTCCCATTGAAACTGCTGGTCCAAGGACTCAGCAGGACACTCACACGAAGCGCGAGAGGATATCATTAGATATTAAAAACGACGACTGACATTAAGTTATATAATAGGCTAATCCTCTAAACTAATATTCCCTAAAGACTACGATGTGATTCCAGCCATAATAAGGGCTATTCCCGATTCCTTTATCGATCTATCGATGTCCAGGTTACTTTCTACGGTCCGGTTGGCCCCTCTGTGAGAACATCTTGATCACCACTAATGAAGGCTAAGTTTGTAGAGAGACGACTGTCTAGAAGACGTTGATTAATAGCAATCATATTGTTGCCAAGTGAGTCACGTGGTTTTATAATGGTTGAACGCACTGCATGCTGGGACGGACGAGAAGAGGGGGTGATTGACCATCTGTGGGGTTCTGGAAGGTTGACTCCGCCTAGTGAGCTGGCTGAGTGCCGTCTTCAGATGATCAAGAAACTCTGACCGGTCAAGTGCGATATAATTGAATGGCACGGTCCCCNATACCCCCACCATTCTGACGGCATCGATTCTGATCGGGCTGGAATCGTTCCATGAAGTATCCAAGACGTTGGTATGTGACACAGACATTTATGTGTTACAAAATGTGTAGGTATATCAGAGAAGAATAATATGTGTGTATATTTTACCCATGATTAGTAGCTTCAAATTTTAGGGCTGAAAAAGGGTTGAACTGGTTTAGCCCGTTATACAGTATTCACAAATGAAATAATTTTTCATTTATTCTGTGGATTACCTCCAGATGGCAGAGGACCTTGGGCTGTAGCCCCTAAAGCTCATTCCTTAATCCGACCCTGAGTACTAGGTAGTATCCAATGTTATTATTATTATTATTATTAGCACCGCGTCTTACTACCCGTTCAGGTTATACGCACTTACGCTAATGTGTAAATGGTAGGGTGATTGTGAGATGAAATGGAGGACCTACAGTTTACCGTGGAATCCGAACCACGGTGGAGACCTGGCATTCCTCACACTCACAAGATGTCTTGTCAGAGGTGAAGGAAGGGTTTGGTAATCAGATAAATCTTTGCCGGAACCGGGGATCGAACCCCGGCCGCCAGCATAGAAGTCTGACACCTTACCCCTAGACCACCAGGTCACCCCAGTATCCAAAGTTAAACCAGTGTGTACATCTAGGTAATTTCGAAAATATAAATTAAATACTTTGATAAATTAATAAAAGTTTCTTAAGCGTAAAGCCAATGTACAACCATCGTAGAGCCATTAGTCAACCTAAATAGTCTTGGGATAAAGTTCTCTCCTCAGAACCCAGCCGTGGTAAACCTGTTTATCTTGAGCAATTAAACTCCGTCGCAAGACTTTCTTCGGTGGGGAAGTAAATCTCGGGCCCATGTTGATTGTGGCATGTGAAATACCCCTGGAAAGTATGTGAAAATATATTTCCTGGCAGAATTGGTTGGCCATTTAGCATTCGCTCATGGAATTTAAGTGTTAAAGGCAACGGGGACTTACCACAATGTCTGAACTTCCCTAGTGTATGGTATTTCTACCAGATGGTGCAGGCTGTACTAGCCATTCAAAAGGATAGAGATAATATCAAACCAACCTTCGGGTGGTTGAACTAAGAATCTGATAGAACCGTGATAGTAGTGGTAAAATTTGTATTTATTTATTTATCAGCTTGGGTTATGCGCTTAAGTACTAACTACACTAGTGGGTTAGGAATTGGAAGGTTGAATATAGAGGAAGTGAACCCGCATTCACGTGGAGGGAGAGTGTAAAACCAGTTAAGAAAACCACCCCAGCTCACCAGAACGAGATTCGAATCTCGATCTCCCCGTCCTCGGAAGTCTAGTCTAACTGGAAACCAGGGTGTCGGATAACTACGCCACCGAGATGGGTAGTAGTGGTAATAGTATTGCATATTTTGTCTTTTAGGGTTCAAGCCCTTGGTCTGGTTGGTAGCGTGTTTTCCTAATGATTACTGTTCACGTACGAAAAATTTAATATTTGTATCTCATCTTTCACAGAAATGCGATATTGTATGTTTGTTCTAATGTATATAAGTTAATTTGCAAGTCATGTGCTGATATAATTATGTTCAGAAAATGCAATTAATGTATTAAATATAAATACTCCTTCTGAGCCAAAACCAGACACACATTAAAAGTGCAACAAACCTTTATGCTTGCATAATTATTGTTAAAAATACAATATGTTATTAATTTATATTGTTTGTTGGCACAACTGTTAAAGAGCTACATTCCCATAAAACTAACATATATCTCTTTAACGAAGAATTTCAAGCCACTTTGCGTGTTTATTGGATCACTTTACATTCTAATAAAGAGAGTCACGAACTTTACCTACCACTACACTCTAACTAAAGTTAAAAGGCAGGGGATACGGGGATGGTTCAATTAACGTCGTCATAAATAAGTCTAAGAGACTTCCTCCCTCAGCCCGCAATCTCGTGGTTTTTTTTTTCTAACATTAGATTGACATACAAACGAACACGCCATTACACGATTTCCAATTATACAGGTGGTTTTAAAACGTAACATCAATATTGCATGTTACTTTATATAAATGCATGTCCTGATTAGGGTGAAATGTTTCAAAAATTAAATAGCCTAACATTTCTACATTCTGTGGGATGAATAATTCTAGATCCTAAACCAGTCTACGGATTGAAATGAGGATATTAATTTTTTTCCTCGCTATCTTCCAGTCTGTTAAGTAACTTAAATTACGGTGGAAAGAAACGAGAGCTAGCATCCATATTTTCTTAAGTTCATATAATTAAATTGTAGTTGAGATAAATCATCAAAATATGACTTCATAAGGGTCATGCATGTCAATCAATCATGATCTATTGACAATTGTAATTAAAAATAATATTTCAATTTTAATATGGCAATTGTTGAGATTATTACGTGTAGAAGATTAAACAAACGTTTTAGCTATTTTTAACAGAATATGTCTTGCTATATAATCTACGAAAATAATCAATTTAATTGCAATACTCTTCATATAGTCTTAAGTAAGAAGTAATAAAGTTTTAACTAAAATTCAGATGTGTTTATAATATTTGAGAGATATTGATCCCTTTATTAATAAATTGATTAGCCAGTATATTCATTAAACGAATTCAATCTTGATTCAAACCTCAATTAAAAATTTTCAAAATTCAAATCCAAAAGGTAGTTGAAAATAATTAACTATATAAGTTGCAGTGACAGAAGTCAATAGTAGTGATGTAAAATTACTAGCATAGGGAAACATAATAAATTAAATTTCGGATAAATGCAGTGGCATTTGACTGGAGAGAGCTTGGAAAGTCAAAAAGTAATCCAAAGAAGATTTGATAAATATTGAACCTTGACTTCTTAATTTAGTTCCATAAACAAAGCTTATGCACCAAAACTAGAGGTAACATGGTAGTAGGCTTTTGTCTCACAGTGGGTTGGATATCCGGTGAGGGAGATATGGAGATTCGAATCACCTATGGATGCATAGATAAATGTTTTTTTCACTTTTTTTTTTTCATTTTCTTTCACGATAATACGGGAGAACTACCATCAAGTTTATTTATTACTTCAATAATTCGTTAAAAGCAATAGCGCTTAACGTAAGAATGATAAAATAAATTCCATTTAGTCACCCTTACACTGTGTTTATAAATGGCATGACCGACCCGCCTCGATGGCGTAGTAGGCTAACGTGCTTGACGTGTTGAGCTCGACTTCCGAGGACGGGGAGATCGAGGTTCGAATCTTGGGTGGGTGAACTGGGGGTGGTTTTTTATGAATGGTTTTCCACGCTCCCTCCACGCAAATGTGGGTTCACTTCCTCTAAATTCAACCTTCCTAATCCCTAATCCATTAGCATAATTAGTACTTAAGCGTATAACCCGAACGGGTAGTAAGACTCGGTGCTATATATATGGCACACTAAATAGCCCCTTACAATTTTATTATATTATTTCAAATTTGTTAAGAATGTCTATTTTTAACCTCGTTTTACTTCTCATCAGGGCAATTTACGTTTAATTAATCCATTGAATTATGGAATATATAGTTTAGAGGGAATCTACATGAATTTGCGTGAAGTTATAGTAGAAAACAGGTTACGAGAAAATCCTTCTCAGTACACCCATCTGGAATTCGAACCCTGACCTCTCGGTCACCAAAAAACAAAACTGAACAAGATTGACGTTTAATCCATATTCTCACCGATCCGAGTTGCAAATAATTAATATCCGGTTCCGCTCACGCAAACACTGCTAGCGTGAAACTCCCCCTACCTCTAATTATCCAAATCGTGGATTATAAATGATTGACGGCCACCGGTAATCATTATCATTGTGTTTGGGATCAGGATACCTGCCTTCATCAGATTGAGGTGCCTGAACACATCAGCTGTGCGTCGCTTCAAGCTCGCCCTCTGCAGGATGCTCTAGGAGAGGGGTTTTCAACCTGGGGGTCGTGACTCCTCTAGGGTGTCGGGGCCGGTTTAGGTTGGGGTCAAAATGCTTGCGGAAGTTGTCAACTTACACAATATTTTATGAGAAAGAGTAATAATAATATTTAGCACCGCGTCTTACCACCCGTTCGGGTTATACGCTTTAAGTACTAATTACTCTAATGGATTAGGAATTGGGAAGGTTGAATTAGAGGAAGTGAACCCGCATTTGCGTGGAATGAGAGTGGAAACCATTTAGGAAAAACCACCCCCAGTTCACCCGACCGAGATTCGAACCTCGATCTCCCCGTCCTCAGCACTAGAGCTCAACACGACAAGCGCGTTAGCCAACTACGCCACCGAGGTGGGTTATGAGACTAAGGCGAGAGTGTAGGGAACGCTAGTTAAGAGGAATGATTGTTCTGTTTTATCGAAAACTATTTTTGCTATAGTAAATAAAATATTGCTCCAGTATAAATATAGAGTTTAATTCACGTCATAAGGTGATATAAAAATTTATTTAATATGTATCATGTGTGTAGCGGCAATAGATGACAAACTTTGTAGATGAAGAAAAAAGTTGTCATTAAATTTCAGGATACCCTTGACAGGTATTCAAGAACTGTTGTCACCATATAAAGAAAGTTAAAGCCTTATGTTTCTACTGGACTTGATGTACGTTGATATAAATTTTGCAAATATACTGTCCTTGGCTCGTGTTACCTATACTCCTACCTTAAGTAGGGAAGGAAGGGAATGCGAGGTAAGGTCAGTGTTTATTTAGGCTTAGAACTAAAAACCTTTCCTGTAAAAAATAAACTAAGCATGGCATCAGTAGATAGATTTAGTCTAATTTTCAGCCCATAATAGAATCAGATATTTATTTTGTACTCGTCATTGTCTTCGTGGAATTTAGTTAGGTTTTCTTAGTTTAAAAAATATTTATCATCAAATTCCAATATACTTATGTTAAATATTCCAATACTTTTGTGAATAAAATGTGTAGAAATTCAAACAAATAATAACCTACTGAAACAATACTTGATTTATTTTGGCCTGAAAAGTTTTTTTTTAATAAACATTGCAAAAATAATTACCTCTAGTCACGTGGCTTTCCTTAGAATCTGATAAAGGTTAGAATAATAAAAATTGTTTAAAAACCTGTCTCATCCTACCGATAATGCGTAACTTTGATAGGTGATACAAATCGAAACAGATAATTAATCGCAGTCCAGTAAAATATTATCTTACTGTATTTTTAGCATAAAATTAAAAAAAGTTAAAACTTTAAAATGAAAAGATTTTTTTTAAATCTTATTCCAATTCCCCTCTTTTCAAGAGAGAGTACAGAATTATTCACTTAAATACGATTTACAATTATATAGCTATCTTAATCCGGCGTTAAATGTGTCCTTAAATCCCTGTTATGTTCCCCTTAAATATCCCATTTCAACAGTTTGCTGGCTGACTCAGTTCATTGTACGAGCTTCGTGTTTGATTGAGTGGAATGACGTACAAACGTTTGTTTTAGTCACATCCAAAATATCCACCAAGCTCGTTAATACTCTTCTGTAGCTCTCAGTAACTTTCGTATGGAGATCATAATAATATGTTTATAGTAATTAAAAAACTAGGATGTGTTTACATAAAGTTTATCAACCGGGCTCGGTGATCTGAGACAATCATGGTGGTCTAAACCGGCGAAAGGTTGCAAACCGCTAAAAACTAGAAAAATAATCCACTTATGGCAAATGGTTGGGGAAATGTAACAGACCATGGTAGATATTAATATTCCTTGGGGTTATCATGATTAAAATGGCACCAGTGATCGGGCATACTAAGGCGTTATCCTCGCAATAGAATGGATTGACATCTACGAGAAGCTCGAAGCTCGATTCTTGCCACACCCACGGGGGGTGTTTTTTTTTACACATACGACTTATTATCATGATATTTTCTTCTCGTCTCCAAATTAATGCTGGTACATTTTATCTTAGGTTTCTTCCTTATCCTTTAAATTAAATCAAGACGTTAATACCTATGGTGTTAAAACTGAGTTGTATTAATTATAATATTAGCTGGAAAAGCCGGTGTTATCCGGGTAGAGTTAGTGGTATTTAAAAAAATTCATTTGTATTGAAGAGGTTCTATAGAAAACTAATTACGTAATTAAAGTCCCCGTGCCTTTAATACAGAAAACAAAAAAAAAAATCGCTTTTTATACTCCCCCAGTTTTCACATAGTATGTAAACACATTTTCAGATTGGATTTATAGTCACCCAAGCAGTGGAAATTGCATGCTAAGGCGTAAAATTTAATATATATGTGTGTACTATGATTATAGAATTCAATATGAAATATTAATTGTGATAAACATATTGGGGGAAAAAATAGCGAAATATAAACACTTTTATTCAAATATATCTATATAGATTAGTTAAAGTGGATCATTATTGATTTTACATATATGATTAGATATAAAATATAATTAAAACAACACATTATAAATGTGAGTCATGCCACACTACATTAAACAAGTAAAATAATAACGCAATAAAATTAAAATAACATAACTAAACCATATAGACAGAATATCAATTACTAGGAGAACAATAATTGGTTGTCATATATTTAAAGGAGTACCTAATTAGAAAAATAAATAAACTGTAGAGTTGACAAAATGTCTAATAAATGAAAGTTATTATTCTATTTCTTATCTTAATTCCCATGCTCCTTTACAAGCATAGTAGAGACGGCCTTATTTTGGATTGTTACATGTTTCGTCCCTTCCATCCAGTAGTTAATGACCTGTTCGGGCCAGTGTCGAGAAGATTTGGACCTTCCGTTTTTCCTCATTCTCATTACTTTTTATTTTTCCTTTTCCACACTTAATCATTTATTTCATCTATCTATTAACAATTTATACTATTATATCAGGTCATCTCTCACCTCCATATTGTTGTGGCATCATCTATGACTTCCCATATGTTTCTAAACTATACACCTTAGTTTTCAATTACACAACCGTTCACATTTTTAATCAGTTTGATTCTTGTATCAACTGGAGACACTCACTCAGGCAGTTTATAATGGTAAATATGATATTTCATTCTTCACATTGGTTAATTTTCATAGATAATTCCCATCTTTTTTCCCCTTTGTTTTTTCTTGTTGGCCAACGCCCAGTTACTTAGACCATAACCTGTTGAATTTTTTCTTTGATTTATTCCTGATGATGGCGTCGTAGAGTACCGAAACATGTAACAATCCAAAATAAGGCCGTCTCTACGATGACTGTAAAGGAGCATGGGAATTCAGATAAGAAATAGAATTCAATAACTTTCATTTATATCAACATTTTGTCAACTTTACAGTTTAATTATTTTACTAATTACTCCTTTAATTATATTAAAACCAATTATTGTTCTCCTAGTCAACGATATTCTGTATATATAGTTTAGTTATGTTAAATTAATTGTATTGTTTATATTTTTACTTGTTAATGTAGTGTGACCTGACTCACATTTTTAATGTGTTGTTTTAATTATATTTTATATCTAATCATAATATATGTAAAATCAATAATGATCCACTTTAACTAATCTATACAGATATATTTGAATAAAAAGGTTTATATTTCACTAAAAAAAAATTCTCAATATCTTTATCACAATTAATATTTATTATTGAATTCTATAATCATAGTTTAAACTGCTTCCTTATTACAACTTTCACCATGTATTTCAAAAATATTTGTGTGTGTTTAAAAACGCTTGAGGTAGAAATCCACTAATTCCCCTAAGTAATTATACCGATTTAAGATGCATATGGTCCTTTGTTGCAATACTTCCATACCAGAAATCACGCAATCTAAACCTTCAGGCTCACAACATTTAAATAGAAAAATCTAAGGTTTTCCTAATTATATTGGTCCATACCAAGTTTACAATTTATATTTATCTTATTTTTTAGCTAACTGAATGGTGGTCACAAAAAACAGAAATAGTAGAAAGGTGGCGCACTTTTCAAGTCTACTTAGTGAAACACCAAGGTGTGCACCTTAAAAACATAAAAAGTGTGCCGCCTTTCTATTTTGGGGGGGGGGGGTTTGTAATTATACACACTGTAGTTCACGGGGTTTAAGGCGTCATGATCTCAATATAGAGTACATTCTGATTATAGTTAACCAATCCTAGATATTTTTTTAGCATGTCTCAAGTTCGTTAAAACAAAAATATGTTTCCACTTAATTATAAGTCAGTGAGGGATGGATAAACAAAATATATCACAAACAGAATAAATTACATTGAAATATATTAACAAACATTTAAATATTTTGTTTTTTGCTGTTGTTTGATGTATTCGTTTAAATTAATATTTTTTAAAATATCCTTCTCAAGAGTTTGTGATTTTTCCACACTCGATTTAACACTGTACATACATCTAATAAGTTTTAATACCCTCCATACATACTCAAACCCCTTTTCACTGCCGGCACACTTTCTCGACGCTCGTCTCAGTCCATATTAAGACTCTTTTGTTTGCGTGTTATAACAACACTCCGCAGCCTCAATGGTGAATGACTCCATCTGCTGAGATTAAACTCAATATAGACTTTAAACATTTGGATGGGTGAATAATCTAAAGCGTCTCTTTCGCAATATGCTGGGCTACTGATTAACGTTAGATCAGTGTTCCAATCCCAACCGAGTGTACTCGGGAGACGTTTTACCTTAATAGTTTTACAATCTCTCGCCAAGTACATGAGGGTACACTTCCTATATAAAGTTTTCTCATCCCTAACCTATTTATTTATCTTATACATAAGACTATAGTAAGGCACGATGGCAACATAAACAATTCATAGGTAATATCAATAATAATATTTAGCACCACGTCTTACTACCCGTTCGGGTTATACTCTTGAAGTACTAATTACTCTATTGGATTAGGAATTGGGAAAGTTAAATTAGAGGAAGTGAACCCGCATTTGCGTGGAGGGAGAGTGGAAAACGATTTAGGAAAAACCACCCCCAGTTCACCCGACCGAGATTCGAACCTCGATCTCCCCGTCCTCAGCAGTGTCGAGCTTAACACGACAAGCGCGTTAGCCAACTACGCCACCGAGGCGGGTTCATAGGTAATATCGATTTCAAAATAATTGTTTTGATGAATTATAGCAGTTCTTTTAGTGACACTATGCATCGAAATTCACACATCCAGTAGATAAACGAGCGTGGCGGAAGCAGTTCTTGATAGTGACTCTTGCCACACTCCTTCATGACTTGTCATCAAAAGGTATAGATGGGATACTATGAATTAAACTGTTTGTCTTTACTTACTAAAACCACATTAAGTAGCTAAAGCCCGTATGTTGGAGTGCAGTTGCTGTATTCTCTCAGCCTTTCGTCCGATTTACATTCTATAGTTTCAGTTTCTCTATAAATTTACAAAATAAGAACTCTAGTAGAGAAATAATTTCTTCAAGAAAAGATAATAAGACTTTAATCTGATATGATAATAATTTTTGCTGAAATAAATGTTGATTAAAATGGTGTTAAATGAATTTACAATTAATAAAAAGATAAAAAAAATATACATAAATATGGATTTGATTGCTTTGAAAGTTTTTAAAATTCAAAATATTGAATGCTAAATAAATCAATTGTAAATTTATATACTGATGATTTAATAGGTACAATTTTAATTTAACAAAAATGATAAATTACTAAAAGTAATAAATCATTGGGACACTTTAAAAGGAAATTGGAACATTAAGGTATATCACATACACTTGCAAAAATGGTACATTTAAATATTACATATAAGGTAAAATGTAATAAAACATAAATGGAGTTATTGATAATATATTGCAATATGCACTAAGGTTTTATATGAAAGTAAGTATTTAAAATTAATGGATCATTCCATTTGAAATAAAATATTTTTTTAAGAAATATAAATATTTAAATTATATCTTTTGATGATTTCGTTAAATCATGAGGCTTTAGTTTGTAACTGGATTTTCATTACAACTGAATCCTCTAAATTCAGAGTTAAGAATTTTATATATAAATGTAAAAGTAAATAATCCAGGTGGGTGCACCACACAATCATTTAGAATTATTTTTAGCACTCAGGCCTAATCCAAATTAAAATAGCCTCTTTTTTTTGTTTTGAAATACTCGTTGTAGTATTTATGCAATATTATATGTAAGGCTAGAAATATATGTACAAGTTAAAAAAAATGTGCCTAATTGCACATTTTAAAGTTTACCTGAGTACATAAGATAATCTATTACCTTTTTATTTTGTCTGGTTTTGGAGCTATCCACATATATCACCACGTGATTTAAGGCGTCAAACTCGGATTATAATGTAGGGATGAATATAGTCTATCTGAGATGTACTATACACCCCAATATTTCTTATACAGGTGAGAATCTATGTCAAATATAAATTTGTTTATTTGTTTTTTAGTTAAATTTTGTATTGGTTAAGCGGTCGTTGGTGTCAGGAACATAATAAGATCATATATAATAAATAAATGCTCAATTTCACACTCTCAAGTTTTAAATTATTAAAGTATAAATAATCACATATCTTGATTTTGAGGTAACACCCAAATACAGCTAAAGACTCAAGAGGCTAGGGTCTCAAATAAAGCTAAAATAATACATACGCCTTAGGTGCATCTCTTAAGGCATCACTTAAGTTCGTTTGCAAATTTCTAGCTCCTGAAGTCTCAATGTTATAACACAAATATACATAATATTTTATCTATATGATTATTTTATGGCAAATATGGAGATTAAGCTACCTATTATAGAAAAAGTCATCTTTCCGTCAGAATGTCTTCTTTTATATAACTTGATAGTTCCGTTTCCGACTATGTATAGACATTACTAGGAAATGGCTGATCAGATTTTGACCAGCGACCACTCATTTTTAAGGTAAAGGGATTAGGATGTAACAAAAAATAATAGTTTCCAAATAAAACCTTATCATCTCAGTTAGTTTTTAGCATATCTTTCTTTGTTTGCATAAATATGGAAACACTAATTTGTGCATGGCTTAGACCTGTAAATAGAATATTTATCTTTGGTAAAAATAATAACTAAACTCTTACTTAAGTTGTATTGTAGAACAAATATAAAAATTATGGAAAATTTATAGACTCTAAGCAAACCAATTATACTAGTTAGACATATAATTTTGTTTACAATGATACTTTTTCTTCTTTATTTTTGCATAACAATCCCTGATCACAAGAAGGTAGTTATAATAACTGGTCCTAACAATTTCTTGTCTATATTTTTTTTACCTTAGTCGGTAGCGTGTCTGTCTAATGAGTTAAGGGTCCCATGTTCGATCCCTGGCATGGCGTATCCAGCCGGTAGTGGAAAATATATGGATTGAATAAAAGACTGACCTAAGACATAAACTGCAAACAGTAATAGATGTAAAATAAAATTATTGACATAAGAATTAATTTCCTGGACTGGGGAAATATTTATTGTGTTTGGTGTGCTGTTATCGTTAATTCGCATTTATGTCAACGACATTGGCTATAACTCTCAAATTAAAGGTTTAAGTAGTCAATTTCTCGAAAATATTTTCTAACATTGTTTTCCGCTCATGCATTTTAGAGTATGAACGATAAAATTTTGTTCAAATATGTTTTGGAATACGTTATAGTTTTCAAATTTGAAAAAATTATCTTGAAATGTCTTTCGAGTCATTTTAACTAAGTATGGGTTTTTGTATTTATATTTTCAAATAAAATTTCAATACAAAATATTTCAATTTTGTGTCTATGTTACCACTTGATTTTAGTGGATAATATTTCAAAGTAATATTTTGTATACTCCACACATACTCGCTCTCTCTCTCTTTAACTTACTCTCTTCCACAAACTCTCACGTACACAACCTCCAACACACTCTCTCTATCTCACCATGTATCTAACAATCTCTATCTCTCTCACACACCCTCTCTTTCAAAATTTTCACACAATATCTATTTCACAGTCTCTTTCCCACAATATTTCTCACACTCTTTTCTGTACACACTCTTTGTCATACTTTATCTCACACATATACTCTATGTCTCTTACACACTTTTTTTCTTACACATACTTATTTTCGCACACATTTTCACATACACTTTCTCACAAACACTTATATCTCTTTTACCTCTATCTTCTATCTCACACACACACACTATTTCAAACACACTTTTACACATACATTCTCTCTCACACACACTCTATTTCACACAAACTATTTCCACTCACACACTCTTTTACACAAACTCGCTTTCCCATACAATCTTTCTCTTAAACACACAATCTCACATACACTCTTTCCCTCACACATTCTCACCATCTCACACTTTCTCTTTCTCACACACACACTCTCTATATTTCTCACTTTACCCCTTTCACACATTCCCTCTATAACTTTCATTCACTCTCAATATCCAGCACTGACTCTTTCGCACTCAATTTTTCACACTCACTTTCTCAACCACCCTCCTTCACACTTACTTTCAAACGATTACAATCTCACTTTCACGCTCACTCACACACTTACACACTAACACAATCATACAATTGCACTCTATCTCATTATATCACATTTTCTCAGTCTCTTACTCTCCTCATCTTTATATTTAATTTGATAATCCCATTTCCATTAATTGTGATTAGGAAAAAATATAAGAGCTGATTTTGACAACTGACCACTCATTTTAAAGATGTGTGGAAAATATAGTTGCGTCAAATATAAATACAATTTTTAAAGCAAATTTTCATATTTTCTGCTGTTCGTGCAGTGTTTCATTTGCACAAAAATTCTTTGCTTGCATCCCCATGAGAACTTTGGCGTGTTTATGATGGATTAACGGTAAATACAATATTTTACCACGGTTAAAAACAATAATTCATACCTAAGTGGTATGTCGAAGCGAATAGATATAGAGCTAATGAATGGTTAGTTATAAAGTACCATCGTCGAGTTAAGGGGGAAAATAAACATTTTGCTAAAAATTAAACACCGAAGTCTCAAAATATAGGGAAAATCGTAGCCTTTAACCAGAAAACCTTTGACTAGAATATTTTTAATGGCCTCAATCTATCGGATTTTGACCTCTAAAAGTTTTAATCACATTTTGTACACTTATAAAACAAACTAAGCATTATAAATTAAAGAGAATAATTCTGTTTGCAATTTTGATGTTTATCATTCCGCTTCTTTATCTTTAAATATTTGCTTCTGCTCTCAATTATAGTTCAGATAAGCCTTTTATGGTAATTGAAATGATGAAAAAATAGATTAACTGATGTTGATAAATAAGCACTCATTTTAAACGTTTTAAGTCCATAAAGTCGCCAATAATAGTAGTTTCCAACCAACACTCCATTTTCCTAGCATATATCAAGCGTTTTAGTCTCTACTTACATCACCATGGAAACCCAGATTTGTGTATAACTTTACATCTTTTTTTTTGTATTTATATAATTTAAAAATATACTGTTACACCTCCAAAAAACTGTTAGATTTAAGATAGACAGATAATGGAGCGGGGTAGTATAAGTGTTCCTATCGTGGTGTTCATGGTATAAATTTACGTTTTACATAAAATTAAACACAGAGAGTTCAAAATATATAGCATTGATAGCCTTTGACTGGTAACATTTTAATTAAAAAGTTTTGTGAAGCCTCATTCTATTAAACTTTTTCCAATAAAAAGTTATGAACACATTTGAGCGCAGTAAGGCCCCGACATAAAACTCCGTATCTGTTGTACGTAGTCCGTGGTCCGTAAGAAATCGATGCCACAGTATCAGATTTATCTGGCCACAGAGTCCTTATCCATAGGTCCGTACTCCGTTGAACTTATTTAACTTTAACTTTCTGATGACTAGTTTGTACGGACTACCAACACATTTGAGTAGTAATGGCCACGCGCGTTGGAATCCATCTTAAACACCAAAATAAATCGTTTATAAGTATATTTTATTTTGTGATTGTTTATATTCTTGTTAAAGGTAAAAACCCATATAAACATAAAAGAAGCACAACAATAATTGTGCTTTATTTGGATTCAAAATACTAATACCTACGTTAGTTTTGCATAGTTTTGGATAGTCACATTTTGTAGCAGACTTTATCTGTCACTTGGACACAATGTGTGACGTTAAATTTGATAAAATCACATGGTATTATGCTTTATGGCAGCCGGGGTTCAAACAAGACAGGGCAAGTCCCCACGTCATATTCTGTAAGGGTTTGCTTGAAATGAATGACATCTGTAATGACTCTCCACAGCTGATTATCCTGGAGGACCTGATGCATGAAGCCAACGAAGTAGTCGTCGATCTTTTCACCAAAGTATGACACCATCAAAATATTAGCGTCATGTACCTTACATAAAATATATTCCACCAGGGCAAAGGCCAAAGAGACATTTCCTTAAACGCACAATATATTGTGCTTTTTAAAAATCCCCGAGATAAAGCTCAGATTCAGCACTTTGCGCGTCAATTCTGTCCTTAAAATCTCCATGTTTTACAAGAGGCTTACACTGATGCCACAAGTACTCCTCACGGCTATATATTATTAGATTTCAAAAACGGTACAGCAGACTGGTTCAGATAAAGGACCTACACAAATGTCGGGTGCTGCGTATACCTAGCATGCAAAAGCTATAAAAATACCGACACTTCCCGCAAACAGATCATTTCATAACCATGAGTCCCAAAGTGCTGAAGCAGGCCCCTTCTGCTACGTGCGATGTATTCGCATGAATCCGCAGCAACGTGTCGCCTTGATGAAAACGGCCGACAAGAAACTGGTTGACTATGTTTGAGAGTGTGCCTACAACACTTTAAAAAAGGCGTAGCCGTTGAAAAATGCGCAGAAGACAAAGTTACGTCCTCACAAGCAGGTGTTGCGCAAGCTGGTCAAACGAGGAGAGTGCTAGAAGAAGAGACGACTACTCGTTCAGAAAGGAGGAGCGTGCTTGCCTTTACTTTTACCCCCTTTAATCAGTGGGTTCCTAGGTTCCTTATTCAACAAGTAAATAATGTAACACATGAAAAAGTTGATTTTGGAGTCCCCGGAAATATTACACCGTTACGAGCAACACCACCAACAAATCAGCATCGGCAACAAATCTAGTGGTCTCAAAGTTGGACAAGGAAATGGAAAAAATCCTCGCTTAAAAACTTGACGACAAGTATAAATGGACTTTATACCAAAAAGTGCTACAGCACTATCTAAATTTTAGTCAGCATCCTCCGCAATGTGAAAATACCACTACCAACACCCCTGAAGTGCCTGAAATTCCCACCCCAGCTGTACTTAATACTGTACCAGTATAGGCACGTAAAAAAGCTGAACTTTTACTAGAACATATCATTTCCTGAGGCGGCATCTCTTGTGACTCAAACGGAGAAGTGAGTATTCAAGATACGCCTCTTCGTGGATCCAATATTATGGATTTAGTCAACGATCTGGTTATTGCAAGAAGACACAGTGAACCGTCTGGGTGGTGAAATTTTCTCATGGTGCTCCAAAATGTAAGCGTTCCTAGAGAATTTATTGTAAATCCGAAACGTTTGGCACCCATTAGAGATCCGACGCCCGTACCACAATCACTTTCACCTTCGCAAGAAGAAGAGACTGAAGAGGGTTGATGAAAACAGGTGGCTTCCGTTAAGAGCTTAATGGACCGTTTAGCCGACATCTACGACCCTTCTCATCCTGCGGGGTTTTCAGGGGCGGCGTCGATCATAAAGGCGTCCAAGAAAGATCCCGAGAAAGTACTAGAATGGCTTCGTGTGCAGGACGCTTATATACACGAACCTGTGGTAAAATAGTTTCCACGCAACGATAACGCGGTGTCAAACATTGACGATCTCTAGCAAGCCGATCTCAACGATAAAAAATGTCTCAGAAAATACAATGAGTGTGCAGTGTACTTGCTCCCCGTCATCGACGTGTTTAGCAAGATAGCCTGGGCGAGGGGGCTTCCATCCAAGAAGGGGAGCGTCTTGAGAGACGCCTTTTGTGACATTATCAAGCGAATCGGCCGTAAACCTCTAAGTATACAGACGGACAAGGGGACAGAGTTCACGGCACGTCTAGTCCAGAAATTTCTCAAGCAAGAAGGCGTGCATTACTGCACTACTCATAATCCGGACGTGAAGGCAAGTATCGTGAAACGATTCAATAAAACTCTGAAAGGACGCATGTGGCGCTAATTTACCAAAAATAACACGTATAGGTATGTGGACGTCCTCCAAGATCTAGTTGACGCTCACAACGGCGCCAAACATTCCAGTAAAAAGATGGTGCCCACCGACGTTTCAGAAATTAATGTACTTATAGTCAGAGATAATCTGTACGGTAAAAGGCGTCCAAACTCGAAACCGAAATTAAAAGTCGGTGAGACGGTGCGTGTTAGCAAATCCAAAATGCAGTTTAAAAAGGGCTACGAAAGCAATTGGAGCGAAGAGATTTTCCATGTCAGCAATGTCATGTTGCGACAACCTGTCGTCTACAGACTCACCTATCTTGACGGCGAAGAGGTGGAGGGGACGTTTTACGAACCTGAACTGCAACGCGTACGTCTTCCAGAAACTTTTAAAGTTGATAAAATACATCGTGTCAAAGGTAAAGGCGCCAGAAAGAAAGTGTATGATCAGTGGAAAGGTTACCCCGCCAAGTTTAATTCTTGGATTCCTTCCAGTTACGTCAAAGCACTACCATGAAGGAACAGTTTTACAACAATTTGCCGAGCGACAGCTCTGGGATTTTCCCGAAAAATACCCTCACGAATTTCACCACGCAACTTCCTTACCATCTTATACTCGAGAGAAGGTGGGAAGTCTCTCTTTCTGAATTTCAATATCCGTGTTTTTTCACCACCGTACTTGAGTGTCAAAATACTGTATGGTACAATTGGGTAGACGCTAATGGCGTTGAAACAAAAATATTCAAGGATCATATCCCTGCTGGAAACTACAGCACTATCCATGAATTGATCAAAGCTCTAAACGAAGTAGAGGCTTTTAAAGGGTATTCCGGAGTTGTATTCAAGTACACAAACCCCACCAAAAAGTGAACGTTATCTCTTCTCCACCAAATAAATAGCTGCTGACTCTATCAAGCCAACTAAGTCTACAGTTCGGTTTCGATCCTCAGACTAATCTGATAAAAGTACCAATATCACTGAACGCCGCCAACATTCTACTAGGCCTGCACTCACAACTGTACATCTACATGGATATCGTCGAGCCTCAGCCCGTGGGGGATATTGTGGCACAACTGTTACGTATCGTCGGTATCAACAACGTAAACTATCTCTACAGCATGCATAATACAGTTAACTATGATCCGTTGCTCTACATGCCTGTGCTTAGAAGGGAAATTGAAAGCTTTGAAATCAATATAAGAGCAGACATGGGTAATCTGTACCATTTGAGTTTGGAAAAGTGTGAGCACAACTACGTCAACAAAGCTGGAACAGTAATATCTTCGATCAACCACGGTGTTCCCTATCTACGAGGGCATGGGATAGAAAGTTTTTCAGCGGCCTTTTTAAAAGCGTCGTACCGTTGCTGAGAAGCGGTGCCAAAGCCATCGGAAAACTGGCTCTTAACACGGGTATCGACGTGATCTCCGACGTTGCCAATCAACGGCGTCTTTCAAAGAGGCCCTATGGCAACGTGTAGGCAAGGCTGTAACAAAACTGAAACGCAAGGCTGAGCAGAAGATCAACACGCTGATGAGCGGCTCGGGATATAGAGGGCGTCGTAAGTATCAAATACGTCAGTGTAAGGTTGTCGCCCGACATAAAAAGGTCAAGAAAGAAAATAAATATATTTTCAGTTAAAATGTCGTTTCTACACTCCCAGCCCTGCGAGTGTGATAGCAGTGAACTCGAACTCTTTTCCGTGCCACCCACTCAAACCAGTCTTGAATTCGGGCAATAGTTCCAGTAAGAACCTGTCTCTTCCTTCATCGATGATTCACCCATCGAATTTACCGTTACTGGACAAGGCGAGTTCTATATCGATCTTTCCCAGACTATGCTCTATCTCAGGGCGGCCATTATGAAACCCGACGGTGGCGCTTTCACTGAGGTGTATCTGATCACTCCTGTCAACAACTGGTTGCATTCGCTATTCACACAGGTGGACCTGTTTTGAAACAAAAAACTAGCCTCACCACCCAGCAACACGTATGCCTATAAAGAGTACATTGAGATGCTACACAATTACAACAGTGAAGCCAAAATAACACATTTGACTGGCGGTCTGTGGTTCACAGACAGTCCCGGAATCTTTGAGTAAGCTAACGCGAGCAACAAGCCCGTCGCAGTCTCACCACAAAAATTAGGCCTGTGGATATTTTGGGGTATCTACACGGTGACGTGTTTAACCAAGAGAAATACCTTTTGAACGGCACCGAACTCAGAGTCGGGTTGGTCCGTTCCAGGGACGAGATTAGTCTTATGGCAGTCCCTGAACTCCCTCACTTTAAGGTTCACATCGTTGAAGCAAGCCTTCTAGTGCGACGTGTCAAATTATCACCGTCTATAATGTTCGCACATGCCAAAGCATTAAACGTAAGTCTCGCAAAGTATCCCATCACCCGTGTAGAAGTAAAAACACACACTATACCTACGGGCGTGCAAGGGAAACCACTGGACAACATTTTCACCAGGCAGGTATCCAAACGGTGCATCGTGGGATTGGTGACAAACGCCGCGTTCAACGGAGACGCCCCCAAGAACCCGTTCATTTTTCAAACCTATTACATGAACCATTTCTCGCTTTACGTGGACGGGGAACAAGTATAGTCGAAACTGTTACAACCCGATTTTTCAAATGGACACTATGCAATTTCCTACCACACACTGTTTTCTGGGACGGGTGTAAATTTCATGAACCAAGGTAACGACATCACACGTGAAGCCTTCCCCAAAAAATATCATCTCATAGCTTTCGATCTCACGCCTAATCTGTCTACCCACATGACATCGCATTGGAATTTGACGAGGCACGGCTCTCTGAGAATCGAAGTGAGCTTCACCCTGGCTCTCACTGAAACCGTCAATTGTATTGTGTACAGGGAGTTGGCCAAAATCATCACCATTGACAAGTACAGAAACGTCTTGACCGATTATTGAAGTTAATATAAAAGGATTCCCGACCCCTTACCCTGTAATCCAAGCTCTAAACTATAGAGGGATACAATACATAACAATAAACTAAACCTATAATTAAAGAAAAAAATATTAGTATTATTAAAACTGCGTCTTACTACCCGTTCGGGTTGTACGCACTTACGCTAATGTGTAATGGTAGGGTGATTCTGAGATGAAATGAAGGACCTACAGTTTAACTTGGAATCCAAACCACAGTGGAGGCCTGGCATTCCTCACATTCACAAGATGTCTTGTCAGAGGGGAAGGAAGGGTTTGGTAATCAGATAAATCTTTGCCGGGAACCGAGGATAGAACCCTGGCCACCAGCATAGAAGTCTGACACCTTACCCCTAGTCCAACAGGTCGCCAAAGAAAAAATTAAATAAAACTAAATAGGAGCGCGTAGAGTGAATATCCTAAAATTATGAGTCATAAAGTGCTGGACATTCAACATGTCCCCAGCGCACGCATCTCACTCTTTTGAGTAGCGGGAAACTACGGTCCACCTTCACAGGTTGCATAACATAATAATATATAAAAAAAGGTCAAAGGCTAAATAAAGAGGATTTTGGACATTGCGCTTTTTTAGACATAGGGATAATATGGCGTAACTATGCTATAGAATAATTTCAAGTCTTAAAATCTTTTAGATTTCATTTTATGCCAAACTTTATTAAATAACAAGCATATAATTAAAGAGCATTCAATAGTTCTTTGTATATATCGTTGTCGTGAGTGACAAAGTATCATCAACATAAATAAATACTATCCAATAAAAACATTGTTCCATAAATATTTACTCTTTTCTTTCTAATCAATACGTTATTTATTATTATGTACCCTTAATATATTACGAAAATATAAATATTAACGCAAAACATTAGTAGACCTGAATATGATCATACATAATACAATAGATGATCTCTCCTAACTAATATATTACCTGTACCTGTTGCAAAAAGGCAACATAAAAGTTGTAGTTCCATCAAATATACCTAGTGTCACTACCATTTAACAGGTACGCTAAAAACCTAATTGCAGAATTCAAAATAACCTTTACATATGTCATAAAACAAGAATAATAGTACAATTATAATTATCCAGGATATTCCCTAACCTTATTCCTTTTTTAAGATGTCATTACTTTTTTTTTACACAAAGAGATTAACAGCGCTATCATAAAAGTTACAATAGAGAACCTAGTTAAAAAATATAAAGTTAAGTTGATATATACAATACTCCAGTGCAATATTCCCTTCTACTAATTCTGAAGATCTCGGTATCCTATTTCTACACTTTCCCACCTTAATTTTGCCAAACCCAAAATGCAACACCATTCGCAATTCAGACCAAATAAATTTAATTTTGAAATGTATAACTTTAAAGCATTATAGATAATATTTACAAATTTATTATCTAATAACATTCTCCTATTTTCATATTTACAATACTCATCTAACCAAAATACTACAGAAAAAATATTAAGGTTAATTTGTTAAGTATAAAGTTCGCGCATAATGCCTAATATCAATAACTCAGATAATTTCTGACCTATCAATACTCTTATTTTAAAATAAATCAAAGTCAAAGTTTTATGCAAGTAAGTTATAATTAAATTTGATAGATAAGGACCAAAAAAAGAAATTTGAAAAGTACCAATAATATACATTTAAGCCGAAAATGAATTTATCCTTACATTATCTTATTATGTCCGTTACATCGACGCTTAGTCCTACATGGTCCTAGCTACGACCAAGTGTGACCTCTTCTACGAGGGATGGTCTTTTATATGGCACACACTCGTCGAACAGGAGAGGCACAGGGGAAGGGATCGTGCGCGCGGCAGAAAAATATTCTAATTTATTCTGACAAAGTCTGGGAGTTACTATCTTCTTCTCGTCTTTTCTTTTCTTTGAAGTTGGGCAGATTGAGCATGGTAGTGGTGCTGGTGTTCTCTAGCGGCGAGATGCGGCACTAGGCTCAGTGTTAGCAGATGCCCGCGTGTGTTCTTTGTGGTCTAATGTTTGTTGTTGTTCGAGGTGTTTATCCAGGTCGGTGATATTGTGTAAGGGATTTTTATTCTTGAATGGCCCCATTCTGTTTACTGGGAGCAATAATTGCTACAACCCACTCATTAAATCCATGTACGTCATATTGGATTTACAGAGCTTCTTTGAGACAACAAAGAGTTTATCGTCAAGGAACAGAGTGTTTTATCTGTATGCATTACATTACATCAACACTGGGTGTTATAACTCCCATACGCTATCGAGGAACTTTCCGCCGATGCCAGAAATAAAGCCGACTATATAGTCAACAACCTGCACGGTATCACCTGAGATAGCTTTTATGTGGATTACAGCCTGATCTTTACGACAGAGGTTGTTCGTCAATGAAAACACTTAAATTGGGCCGCACCATATGCATGGCACATAGTTCTGTATGTAATTTCTGTTCGGCCTCTATCATCAGGGTACTTCGAGATTGGATGATTGAAGATGGACACGCACACCATAAGAAGTGCGCTGAAAACCAACTCTTAGTTCCGTTCTGTACGGTCGGGTGTTTTCCATGATGATCAACTACCCGCAAGAATAGCGCGACCTGCCGCTCTAGTCATCAACACCGATCTACACACCAAACCTGGGACGCATTGTGTCGCCATCTTTATTGACAAGAACGGCGTGGGAGAATACTTTGACAGTTATGGTTTTCCACCTCGTATAAAGTCACATCTGGAAGTTATACGCAAAAACACTTTTCGCACGTCCCATAGCACGCTACAACTTCAAAGCATCGCATCAGACGTTTTCGGCCATTACTGTCTCATGTACCTTCTCTATCGCGCCCAGAACATCCCGATTAAAACTTTACAAAGCCTATTCTCGCCCACCAATCATACAGACAACTACGCTAATGTGTTAAGATTTTACAATAGGTTTTTCAAGACTGTAGGGGGAATGCCGCCCTTCAAGAGGCTTTTCCGAGCGGCGTGCGCCTATAAAAGGGGCGTCCTGGTGGTGTGCTTGCCATAACCGCTAAACAGCATGGAAGGTCATGATGTTTGCGCCCGCAAAACAAAGCCGGTGAAGTCTCTCGCCGTCACTAGTATTTTCAACACATTGTTCCCGCTGGATGGAGTCGACGCCAAGCGGGTCATCGTCATCATGAGCGTCAAGAACAACTTTACGCCCCTATATCCAACTATAAAAATGCGGTGGGAACTGCGCCGTGTTTGACCGTAGAGAGTGGTCGGTCGGTCATATCAAAGTTTTTCACCAACATGCAACCTCCTGAGAATATTAGTCTGACAAAGTATGAAATCTCTCTTAGACGCATGTGCGGTGACCGTATGGTCGTCATCAACGAGAAACAAGATGCAGACTCAAACGTGTTGCCTATCTATCACCTAGCTGGACGCGTCTTTGTGAGTTTTGGGACTTCATCGACGTCGCTGTCGACTGACGGGGCATGTGGTCGCACCCGTCGCACGCTATTGCAACGATTTTATCGACACACTCATCGTGGATGTATGCGATGAATTGACAGATGTCGTTGACCTAGAACAGCCTACGGTTGAGACGCACATCAAAAACCTGGATCATATCAGTGCTACCTACTATACACGTCAAGTCGTCGGTTAGGACTATTACATTCTGGATTGTGAAATAAAAACAATCTTACTAACGCATTTAAGAGACACTGTAGAAAAACGTATGAACGAATATATGCGTCATTCCTGTAAAAATGTATAATTGTGATGTTTAATAAATATATTTATATTTGTAATATCTGTGCTTTATTCACTGTTTGTTCCTTACGATTCCCATTTTTCTTGTCTGCCCACCAACCTGGCACCAGGGAAAACCCGTTGCCATGTTCAATGACTTCAATATATATTCTTGTCTCGACTCATCTTGTAATTTTGACATACTGGCGTCAGGGAAAACCCAGGTTGCAGCTGTCACGATCTATTCTTGTCTTGGTGACTCTCCAGAATAGCGCCAGGGTTGCGACACTTACCTCTAAGGAGGATGAGTTTTCAAGGTAGGGGAACCATTTATCACACTCTTCCCCCGACAGCCATAGCGCGAGGCTCATGCTGCTTGTTCCGGGACAGTCCCTTGTGGTGGAAGAACCAATGTTCATTCTACCCTCTTCTTTTACATTATCAATAAGGCAGTTTATTTATTTATCTAAAATAAAATAAGTGTAGTTTAATTGCAACAATAAATAGAATGCTTGATTTTAACAGAAAATATCTAAAAGAGAATGTATAGCTACTGTGCCGACATACTGGCGCCATGGAAACCCAAGGGGGTTGCGACACACTGACCTAGTCCATGATCTATTCTTGTCTCGACTCGTCTTGTTGAGCCGTCAAGCTGACGCTAGGGAAATCCCCCCGTTGCCCGAGGCAATTATCTCAACATCTATTCTTGGTTCAACTCGTCTTGTCAGGCCGACATACTGGTGCCAGGGAAAACCCATTGCACCCTCGCGATCTATTCTTATCCTGACGTGTCTTGTCGACCCGCCAGACTTGCTCCTGGGTTGTGACACATACCTCTAAGGAGGAGGGGGTCTTAAGGTAGGGGAACCATTTATCACACTCTACTCCCGACAGCCATAGCGCGAGGTTCTAATAAACTACAACGCCCTAATCAATGAATAAAAACTCCAACACCTCTATCCTACCAATTAATTAATTAACAATAATTAATAATCAATTAACAATTAACAATCATCAAGAACCAACATGTCTGGGGTTGGTAGGTGAGAGTTGTAGTGGGGAGAGGGGTGGACAGGGGCAGGAGAAGGGGGTCAGGAGGAGGGATAAACGGGCGGGAGGGGAGGGGGAAACACCAGCCAATCAGAGAGAGAGAGAGGAGTTGTGGTCACGTGACCAGTTTCGTCCAATAAAAAGACGGGGACGAGAGGGCGATAACACTACTAACATTACCTATATGTAAGTTTCTTTGTTAAAGTAACACCATAATAATTATTACTCTTTGGATTTGAAGTTGAGTACACAAGTAAAACATAAAATAAAAATTCGTGCTTTCACAGAAAAAAATGGCATTACTACAAACTATAGGTGCAATGATATTAAGTGATTTTAACCCATATCAACCTTAAATAATGAATTCAATGAATTGATCCTCCAGTAATTGACAGTGAACTCTACATTTTCATCCCAGATTATTCACTCTGATGAAGCCAACTTTTACGTGAACGGTGAGGTAAACCTTCATGGTTACAAATAGTAGAATAGCTGAAGCCATCTCTTGAGTGGACTGATCCTTTGAAAATATAGAGGGGCAGAAAGGTAATTGTGTGGCGTGTTATTTACGGTACTCGCTTAATCCACCCTGTGTTCACCCAGTACAACCTGACTACGGATCTCTACATACATATTTTAGAAGAGACGCTCATTCTTGCAATGGTGAATGAATACATCAAGTTTTATAGAGTTCTTTAACAATATGAAATGCTGCCTCACTATGGTTTGTGTTTATGTACCTGTCTGGATGATATGTTCCAAAGACACTGTACAGGTTTGCGTGGTCCTTCCTTGGTCACCAGATATGTTTTAACCTCAGCCGTCTTCTAAAAATCATTGTGTATGCAACTAAAATAGTGAACAAGGACCATGAACGTATTACACTGTAAGAACCACCATGAGTCCCTAAAGACAGGAAAATACCCCTGAGAAACATAAAACAGAAAGGACCTCATATTTAGAACATCCTGTGATGATCGCGCTCTCTATATTTTTGCACTTTTGACCCAACTTTATAAATATTATTATAAACTTAGTGATATGTGAATATTAAATATAGTGATATACCCTTATATTTTAAATAATATTTATTGATACATTTGAAGCATAGCTATTATAAATTAATACGTAATTTTAAAATATAAAAATCATTAAACATAAATTCACGCATATCGTTACATTTAATTATTATATTGTCAATGTATACGATATCAAAGAAGTAACTAATGGATGGGCTGTATATCATTTATAGGGCAACTACATTATCCGTCTCCTTTAATAGATTTTAGAATGGTTTACTCTGAAATGGCTAAGAAAAAGTGTAACTTTAGTCCAGAATTGAATGGTCCAAACAGTAGCTATATTTTTACTTTTTCTCAAAACCTCGGAGAGAAAGCATTGTGATTGTCAAAAAATTTGAACTCAATATTGATAAATGTTGACGTTTCGTGACCCCTTGAATAAAAGAGCTACTATCGTGATGCATTTTGTCTGTCTGTCTGTCTGTCTACCTATCTACCTACAGTACCTCGGGCTAGAGCCCAAACTATATTACAAATTGGGCAATATCTTGATATCTGGGGTATGCATAAGGTCCCCCTGAGGTACTTTGTAACTAGATGTTCAACCATAAATATAAGGATAGTTTACTGAAGAGTAAGAAGAAAAAAACAACGATTTTCTTGAAATTTGCTTAAACTATTTTGATTAAATGGTTTATTGAGGCATTATTTATTATTAGAATTAAGATGTAAATTCTCAATTTCTCATGAAAATACTTTAAGGGTACTATAAATGAGTGAAAATTTTAAATTTTCATCATTTTTCCGAAAATATTTTGTAATACGAAATATCTTACTCTAGTATAGTTGTTGTACTATTAAATATATAAATCTTTTAGTTGAAATATATTTTTATAAAGCCAATGGTTTCTGATTTACAATCAAATATATATGCACTTTTTAATTCAGGTTTTTGAAAACGAATTTGATTCTCACGATCTTTAGCGAACTAAGATATTTATCTTTTCTCAATTTTTCTGTTACTGTGCTCCTCGTTCCTAATTCCATAGAGTAAGTAATTAATAGTTAATAATATTTTTATTATAATCTTTGGTGTAATTATTCTACAACAAAGTATATCTCTAATATTTTATTTGACAAATCTTACGAGTTTTTAGCAGATGTCTATTTTGAAATAGAAGCGAGATAAAGTCTTTAACATTTATCTATACAAGCACCAAAGACCAAAATGGTTTCTTTGTATATGGTCATGTACACCCAGCTCTAATAGACTTTTCTCTCTCAGAATTACGTATGAAAGATTTAACTTCTCACTCTCCCTCCATTTAAATGAGAGTGTACTTCTTCCTTTTTATCCTCTTAGTGTAAGCATATCGAGAGCCTGAATGAGTTGGGAGATGTGAAACACTTACAAATAAACTGTTATGAAATACATACTCTTAATTTGTATAGCTAATTTATCTGACTGCCGTTAAAGGTGCGAGTGGCCCTTTTATTGTATAAGTAGCCGTTTAAAAACAAAAATAGATTATGTAATCCTACCTTTGTGATTTTCACTACCATGTTTATGTTGAAACTGTTTTAAAACTCTGTCTGCCCTATTATGCAGTTCATTAATATTATATACAAACATTGGCAATAACTTCAAAAAGACTGTCATTGAGTTACCTTAAGCTAAATTTAGCTTAAATCATATAATTTTTTTTTCTCACACGTTTTCTATATTACTGGTTAAACATTTAATATTACCATATTTTGGTTGATTATCTTAGTTATATTTAACTGCGCGTAATTCTCAAAAAAAGATAAATTATAATAAACTAAAATAAAAGTTTAGAAAATGGATTATCTTGTTGACTAGTCGAAAACTTGTTTAAAAAAATAAGAGCGACATGATTTAAATAACACTTCAAACTTTAACGATAAATAAGAAAAAGTGGTACAGAGAGTGTACAAACTATGATGAAGTATGTATCAAAGTTAAACCCTACTCCTTCTGTACGACGCGATTCGTCTTCTTGTGACGGCTGCTTAAAAGTTTGCTAGAAGCTTTACCAGTTTGTCAAGAGAAGCAGGCAGTGTGAGTGTCATAGAACTCACTTCATAATTCAATCAAACGATTTTATGATTTATATTTTTAAATAATCACTCTGCAGCAGAATATTTGAGTCCTATATTGAGAGCTCTACTATAAATTAAATTATGCGTATTTATACATTTTAATATAATCTTAATTAAACGTGTGAAAATGTAACCCATCCATAAACTATAGGATTATATTTCTATTCAAGCATATTTTAAACTTTAACACATGCTATGTATGTACAATGTATATATGGGTTTACGATTTAAAATTATTCATCAATTCACAAATAAAGTTTGTAACTAGATTTATTTGTAACAAAATTATACTAATATATAGTTTTTTATGTACTTGTGGTTTATTTAATGTTTCAATGCGTAGTCAAATTACTTGACATTTTTCCCCATATATTACTTTTATGTGGCAGTCATGACTAAAAAAATAATTATTTTAAATTAAATATATTTTATATAGTATCTGTTCTATTATTTTTCCATTTATATAAAATGTTGCATTATTATCGGCTTATTAATTAAATTAATTTTCAATGATGATGCGATAATGTAACGGTAGTATTCAATAATCGTTACATTACACACATGTGTTTAATCCAATTCGAAGTCTTTATATTTCTTTATTAGCATGTATAAGTATACATTTTTACACATATTGTTCAATAAAGCCTTATCAACACGCTTGCAGTAATGTATGTTGATCCACGATGTTTTGAAACATCAGTTATTACCAACCGACAGCCAACACACACAGGATTTTCCATTTTTATTTATATACAAATATATATATATATACACGTTTATTAGCACCCTTTCATATATATACACGTTTATTAGCACCCTTTCATTTGTTGGGTTTGAAAGACTATGGCACATATTATCATGGGGAATAAAACTATTATACTTATTATTATTGGTCTTATAATCATATCAGCGTGGCGAAGGTCGGACAAAGTAAAAAATATTTCAACTCAGGCCGATAAGGCCAAGTGGATTGATCATACATCTCGTGATTGGCTTATAACTTGCCTCATGATCGATGTTTATGTTATTCTTTTTGTGTATAGTATAGGTGAAATTAAATCTACAGTAATAAGGATCCCTTCGATAAAGCTTTTCTAACAATATCACGTGACTGCTGTATAGCTAGGTACACCACGGAGAGATTAGTGGGGTAAAACCAACCCGTTTAAATCGATTGATGGCTGAAGAGGAAAGGAACAACGTCAGTTAACGAACATTAATCCATTTCCAAGTAAATCGCTGCGATCATGTTTACCCCCTCCTCCGCCAGGACACACACCAAGACGCATTGTGGAGGGAATGACTATGGGAGAAGGAAGGACCACCCTACCAGCCGACGAAACCATTAAGCGTTAAGTGCCGAGATGCCGTGAGAATTAGACTTGTAGAAAGGGTGGTTATCCGTGATGAAGGTTGGTGCGAGGGTGGTTTTCAAACCACTGGAACAAGGAACTAGGAATAATCGCTTCTTCTTTTTAAAAATAACATAACCTTCAGGATTGTGTGAGTTGTTTTTTTGCGCTGGCATCTTATATTATTATTATTATTATTATTATTATTATTATTATTATTATTATTAGCACCACGTCTTACTACCCGTTCGGGTTATACGCACTTACGCTCATTTGTAATGGTAGGGTGATTGTGAGATGAAATGGAGGACCTACAGTTTAACGTGGAATCCGAACCACGGTGGAGACCTGGCATTCCCCACATTCACAAGATGTCTTGTCAAAGGTGAAGGAAGAGTTCGGTAATCAAATAAATCGATGCCGGGACCAAGGATTGAACCCTGGCCGCCAGCATAGAAGTCTGACACCTTATCCCTAGACCGCCAGGTCACCCATTATCTTATTAGAGTCCTTACTATTTTCATGCTTGCACTAACAAGGTAGGGATAAGGTATATATAATTTCTAGTAAGTCTACCTGTATTTAAGTAGTGATAGAACTGTCAATTATTTAAGAAAAATCCCCTATAGTTCACCCGGCTGTGATTCAAGCACAGAAAGTCCTGTGATTTACAGTTCATACTATCCGAGCTTGAAGTTTTTTTTATGTTAACATCTATGTGGGGTTGTGGAAGCTGTTAAGAACGTTTATCTCTCACCCTAAAACTAGGTTTTTGAATCTTGACATGTGAATTAAACCTGTTCCCTTGTCAGGCTTTAAATAACGAAATTTTCTCTAATCTTCCTTAAGTGGTTTTTGGTGTAATATATTTAAGCTACCATATAGCTTATGAAAGTTAGTCATTTCTAGCACTTGAATTTAATTTTAATAATCTGGTATATTTAATATGAGCAATTTTAATTGACTTGTGATATAATCAAACGACTTAAAAACTAGCTTAATTCTAGAACAAACAACACCAAGTTCTTTTTCCATTAATTCATCCATAACTATGAACGTTAAGGCTCTAATATCACCAATTACATTGTCTATAGCATTTTGGGAATCGATACTGTGCCCTTAGCTAATTAGGCAGACAATATATAGACTGAGGTAAGATATTATATCAATGTATTAAGTATATTTTAATATCGATACGAAAATATTTAGCAGGTAGCATTTTATATTCGCGTCATGGTATTTTTGGCCTTTTATGACTGAAGAAAAGTTAATAAAAAGAGTCACATATTTATTTACTTCGATAAAAAAGTTTCCTTATTTTGACACCCTTTGATAAAAAGACAAAATATAATTACCAAGCTGGTGGACACAACAATGTTTAGAGTTTCTTTTCATCATTAAAAAGGGCCCAAAATTGCCGTTAACGAATCATAAAATCTCCATGTAATAAATAATAAGAGTTAAATCCATTTTTGATACAGCTTCCTCCCACATCAACAACGCATGAACAAAACAAATCCAACTTATATATATGCCTGTGACGTGTCTAAGTGTTATCTAATATCCCAGAGGCATCGGTGCACTATGGACGTTTCAATTACGTAATTTCCTTTATTGACATCTAGTTCAATGGCTCTTGAAAGTTGTTTTGAAGAATATTTTTACCATATGACAGTGCTGACATTGAATCTCAGATGATTTTAAAGGATATTATTCTTGTTTAGGAGATTTATCGCCCTCAACGAAACGCAAGATAATAATCATATGTTGTCAAAATACGCATAAATGAATAATAAATAAATAGTGCTGAACTCCGCAAGGACTTTCTCTCTGCATTGTTTAAAAATTGAAATATTTACTCAAAACTCGTAATGTATGAGAAATTAAATAATGTACATTAACAAACCAGAGAAAAATTTGCGTTATACTTACGTTAAGCATTTTTTGACTCCCAAATTTAAAATTTATGATTTTCTTAATAAAAAATTAAAGTACTCAATAGTATATGTGGACCAACAAATAAAATATAAGTATTTGGTCCAAAAGGGTCACTTTGTATTAAAATTTCGACTTACGTTGAAAAATTTTCGACATCTTATTAGGGGTTACACATCTTGTGGCTATCACTTTGTTATTAAAATCCTCATTTTATAGATCTAGATCAATAAAAAAGGTAAATATTGACTATTGATTATGAAATGATAGCGATATATTATTGATATACAAATATATTCCCTAAGAAGTTAAAGAAAAATGAACATTTAATTTGAGATACTTACTTAACTATTACTTTATCGTATTAGAGAATTATTGCGCTAAAACTTAAGTAGTATATATTTACAACTAAAGCTCTCAAAATATTATTAATATATTTGCCAATATCTCAGAAACTATTATTTTTATAAAGATATATTCCAAATGAAAGTTTTTTATTTAAATAGCATTACAATTTTTAAATTATACGTTATTTAATATCTTAAATGGTTGCGCTCCTCTAAAGTATGTTAAAATAATTTTCAAAGGAAAATGAAAATACCCATTTTGTTTATAATCTTAATAAACGTCTAGATACAAATTTTAATCAAAACCGTTAGAGCCGATTTTGAGAAAATGATATTTTTTCTTTTCGCCTTTTACCTTAATTTTAGGGTTAAAAAGACGCACAGACACAACACATAAAAATAAAAATTAGGGTTCGGGGGGTTATGAAACGTAGACATCCATCAAAATCTCGGATTAAATTTTTTAGGGTCACAATACTTGACCTTTTGTGTTTGAAAAGTCAAAAAAGATATATATTTCCGTTTAGCTTGAAAATTAATGGTCTTATAAAAATATGTTTCAACAAAATATTTGTTTTATAAATAGACCTATATATTTGCAATGATAAGTAATTTCATATCACAAATTGTTTCGTAGATGTGATAAAAATGATGATTTACGCATCAAAACAGACCACTTAAAGTAATTTTGTCGATAAAATGAAATTAGCCATTTTGTTTACAATATTGATCAATGATTGGAAATTAAATTTATTCAAAATTGTTAAAGCAGATTTTAAGAAAATTTATTTTTTCTCTCTTCACCCTTTCGTGAACTACCCTTAATTTTAGGGTTATATATCCTATACCAAAAACCCCTTTGTGGCAACCCTATGAAAACCCTAGAAACCAAGTTTTAGTCCAATCGGTAAATAGTTTAGGCTCTACTCCAAGGTACAAACAGACAGACAGACGGACAAATAAATGGACAGAAAGACAGACGGAAATTCAAAAACAATTTTTTCGGATTCGGGGAGTCATGAAACGTCGACGTTTAACTACATTTTAGTTCTATTTTTTTAGACGATCACAATAATTTATCTACCTATAATATAGCGAGGAAATAAAAAGATATAAATAAAATAAAAATATGTTGTATCCCCTATTACCCAGCATTCGCCGTTCTCTTAATCAATGTGTGCAGATATATTACTATTCCCTCTTCTCTACCATTTCTCTTAAAATGTTTGGAAGCGTTTGATTAAATAATTTTCAGGGTGATTCGTAAATAAAGCTATGTTTTAAAACCATTAAAGTAATTGTATCTTTAATTAATCTTGGTATTAAAAATATGTTCTTGATAATAAATAAAATATTTAAATGTTATTTCTTTATTTTAAAAATATTAACCTATTTAAAATTTATTATTAACTTTTTTTAATGTATATAGTTAATTTTTTAAACATTATAAAATGTTCATTTTGTCGGGAATGCAACCCTAGACCCTCTGATCCGTAGGTGACCACCTGAGTTCACCTAGTGAACAAGCTGACCCTGCATGCAAAGCGCTCCCCAAGTAATGAGATCTAAAATTTGTTCCCAATTCTTCTTCACCCCCCCACAGTGCTTGATGTCGTGTCTTGGATTCACACCTTAGCCTAAGACAAGAGCATAGCAGAAACGTAGTCACGCGCATATCCCTAAAGCAATCGTAAGATTCTGGTGCTATTTTCACTGTACACTTGGGCTGATTTAAAATATTTCTCGGCCATGCCTGGAAACCCCTGCTTGGGAGAACCAATAAAAAGTCCAAGTCAACTGACTCTTTCAGTGCATCGTGTAGCAGGACACAAGCAGGCAGTTGCGTTTATTTTTGTTATGAGGAGATAATAATTAATAAATATATGATTAAATTTAAAACATGTTGGTCGTTCTCTTTCTAAGTTTATCTGTTTCACGACACAACAAAGAAATTTGAAAACATATATAGAAGCATCAATCTAAGTGATATGTTTATTCATCCGAAAACAAAAACATTTTGATAATCGGCAATTTAAAGTTAGCGTTGTAGAAAATTATGGGTCAATATACATGTATGCTATAGTTTGAATTTCTGCTTCTCTCAAGCAAGTTCTGCTCTTTATTTTCGGTGATCACGTTAACCAAACTTATTCCAAGCTATTTACATATTTTTAACAATTGGGTAAGGATAAGAATATTGTAATTTAAAGGAAATGTAGCCTAGCTTTCTCGTAAAGGTGTAGTAAGAAACCACTTAGGAAAAATTAAGTCAGTACTTTTGGCAGGCTTTTCAACCTAAGATTCTTTGTAACTGGCATATCAGAGGAAACGAGACTGTTGCCTTTGGCCGCTTGTCCACTGGTGAGGGTAATCTTAGTACTAATACTCCAAGTGACTGGTAAATCAACAGCACAAACAATTCACGCAAGGACGCGGTATCCATGCTCTTCATCGGAGGGTCTCACCACCGCGGAGTTGTCAATTCTCGGATCCTTCCTTGTAATCCTGAATCCATGGCTAAGGAAAGGGGTAAAGGGAGTTGAGGGGGAGTGTGGGAAGGAGGGTTGGTGAATTTGGAGTGCGCTCAGACGTATTGAAGGAATGCTACAAGCTTGAATAACACTCTTGATAGAAGTAAAGGGGCGGGAGGAAGGAGGATGCATTGTCTGCTGGGACCACAATGAAACGATCTTCCATTCATGGGAGGTGTCGACAGAAACTAGCGAAATCTCTCTCTTAGCTCTCTCTCTCTCTCTCTCTACCTTCCCCTCTTTAAAAAATAAAAGTATTCACATAGAGAATTCCTTTATCTATGGTATCCAGCTAGAACTACCTTTCAGAAAAATTTCCTGCCGACAAAGTCAAACTTTTACCTTTTCATAAGATTGTTTGAGATTGATGTCTTATCCCTTAGCCTTACTCTGTGTGTGAGCTTTAAGTACCATGAAGAGAGGCATTGCGGTTGATAAATGGTTTATATAGCACTGATTTTATTGACAGCTTCCAAATAGTCAAAATGTGTTCCCCTTGTTAGTTCACCTCTTTTGGAAGGGTGTGATGAATAGTTAATCAAAGCTGTTGCAAAGTTTAAGTTCATTTATTGGTATAACTGATTACTGTTCTTTATTTTTGACTGTCGTGTATTTAAATGATTCATCTTAATTTATTATATATATATATTAGTAAATCATCAAAGCCCACTCCCGTAACTAATTGGGCAGAGTGGTCTCCACCTGTTTTGGAGATTTGTATCGGATCTGAATGGTACTGATTATGTTGTTTATTTTTATGTTTTGTGTAGATAAAAGCTCATCCTGTTATACAATTACCCGCCTCTGTGGCGTAGTTGGCTAACGCGCTTGTCGTCTTGAGCTCTGCTGCTGAGGACGGGGAGATCGAGGTTCGAATCTCGGTCGGGTGAACTGGAGGTGGTTTTTCCTAAATGGTTTTCCACTCTCATTCCACGCAAATGTGGGTTCACTTCCTCTGATTCAACCTTCCCAATTCCTAATCCATTAGAGTAATTAGTACTTAAAGCGTGTAACCCAAACGGGTAGTAAGACGCGGTGCTAAATATTATTATTATTGTTAAACAATTAGTAAATATCTAATAGCTATGGCTTACTGTATAGATCTAGGTGCCATTACCTAGGTTTTAGTATTTTATAATATTCTTTAGTAGGTTCAACCTCAAGGTCTTAACAACTTATTATAACGTGTAACTTTTAGGAGGCTGACTTAGAGTAAATGCATCCATATTAACTTAGCGATAGAATGATAAAACCAGAGTGATGAGTCACGTGTGGAAATACATCCTTGCAGCAACAGGTCCAGCTTAGAATGTCAACCTCCCCTTCACCAGAAAGATAGTCTATTGTGAACATGTTACCTTATATTTTGTATCCACCTGTGATGGTGTTCTATGCGTCGATATATATTTAAACCCAAAACCTCATAAATGTAAAAATATATATGTTTGAACTTAAGATTGTTCACAGTGTTTCACTATCCTAATAAATTCCATGAGCTCACTGTACCTTAATACATGTAATACTTTAGGTTATGGTTTGTACCCATGGTTTTGGAGTCTCAAGGGAGAGATACGTCAGAGAAGCTCTTTTTAAATCTCCAAACAGTTCATCCGGTAGAATTATGAGGCGTTAAGTCAAAAACCAAGATATTTAATTAAAACTAAACTTATTGAAATTTATGATAGTTTTTTTTTTACATACACCACGTCTTGATACCTATTTTCTATGGGAATTAAAAGATCTAACTTTGGAATAAATGTACCTAGATTTGCATTTTCTTATCGATGTAGGTAGTAAATCATTTTTAAACATCGGTAAAGATGTATTACATACATATACAGGGGGATTTGAAACTCATTGTCGAAACTGCAAATATAATTTGCTTGAACCAAATATAATACCAAATCCCTATACACTTACATCCTGCAAATTATGCTAATACCATTAAATGGTGTTAAAAATTTCGGTCTAAAGCGTTGGGAGATCAAAACTGTTCAAGCATGCGTGTATAATAGGTTGCATAGAAGTTAGGCACACAGCACTACACACCTCGACATTTTGGACCAAACCAGCAGATAATACCACAATTAATAGTAAACAAGCACACCAGTCCATCTAGAATTGTGAATGCGTTCTAAGGGTCTTCATTAATAGTCCTAGATCACAGAAAGTTCTTGCCATTATTACATGTACAGTGCCGTGCGCCTAGCCCATATGCAACTTGTAAACCAATGTTTGTTAGTTTTCCTCTGCCAGCACTGTACGCTGAAACTTGAACACACTTTAATGCTATTAGAATAGTTTGTCAGATTTAAGTGTTAGAGATTTTGTATTACTTTTGTTTCAAAAGAGTTATATGTGCAGTTTAGGCTATGAGCTACCGAACACCCTGTATAGTGGGATCATGGCGGTAAATACAGGTCTAGTACACATTTTTTCAAATTATATTAGTATTTATATAATGTGATTATCATATTGTATTGCATTGCATCTGTCAAGAGTTACAGCACATTTTCCTTTATTATAATGATAACTGTGTTTTTTTATACAATTGGTTTATTGTGTAGTCCTAAGTATTTGGTTTGCATTTAAAATATATATTTTGAGAAGGATGCCATAGGCTCTTCACCAAAATTACAAAGGTGTCCATAGCACACACAAAAAAAAGAGTTAAGAATATATGGTCTATGGAGTTGTTTTGAAAACAAATTAGATTAGGATGTATATTTTTTTACAGTTTCACCACGTACAGGCTATTTAAGGTAGTCTCTCATATATATAATTTGTTTATTAAAACTTTGTTCAAGAGAGAATTAAACAAAACTCTTTCATTCCAAGTTCTTCTTTGATATTCAAGCCCTAGGGTTCATTAAACAATAATTACGTTCATCAAATTGTTCATCGTCATACAAATTATTGTTTTCATAGTGAGACCAAATTTAAGCTCATTTTAAAGATTACTTATTGAAATGAAAGCATTATGGTGGAATATATTAATGTTAACGTGGACGTGATCCTTGCTAAGCTTCAAGTTAACTTTACCATCTTTTTTTACGTGGACGTTAGAGATAACTGAAGATTGTAAAGTAAAAAAATGCCATCGCTATTACTTAGCTCTATATTAGGCCTTAGCAAAAAAGAGTAACAATTTATTTTATAAAACTGGGTGTAGCTTTGGAATAACAGCATTTCTCTGTCGCTATTTATTAGTATGAGAGAAAAGTCACTTAAGTCCATTTCTTGAAATTTTATTCTTCGTTGGCTCATTTACGATACCAATGTTCCACAACCAAGGCGCTTTACTTACTCCATTATGGATACTAACATTTCACAGCCAGGTATACCTTGTTTTGTATAATGTGTGAGACTTTTAATGTACTCCTTCTGGATAGCTTTTTGAAACTGTTTAATTATATTTTCAACTTTTGCAAAGGATTTCACTTAACATTTAAATGAGATCTCAGACTTCTTCTTGGCGTCTTCAAAATGTAAAACCTCTCTTTCCACATAGCTTAGAATTTGAAGTTCATATTCTGTTTTACGGGCTAGCCAATAGAAAACAAACTTAGCTTTAATTAGTTTTTTATTTTAAAAGTATAGTGCTTGAAAGTGTATACTATATATTTTTTAACTTATGCAATATGCCTTTGAGAAAAATCAGCGTAAGATGATAATCCTCTTTGAAACTAGCTTTTAACAATCGAAAGAACCGTTAGTCCACTAACGCTACCAAACAAAGATTAAAATCCTTGGCTATAAATGTTGTTAACACATCACGTAGAGGTAATTCAAAATTTAATACAATGTTATTATCTATACCGTTTTTACCAAGCGAGTTTTTCAATTTTGACATTGAAATAAGCCAATCTCAATGGTCTTGGGGTAAAGGACTCACCTCAGAACCTGATGTTCATGGACTCTAACCCAGCCAGGGTCAATGGATTTTTCTTGAGCGTTAAAAATCTGTAGAAAAAATTCCTTCAGAGGGGAAGTAAAGCACTAAGTTTCATGTCAATTATGATATGTTAAATATCCCTGGAAGTTATGTGAAAATACATTTTCCAGTTAAATTGGTAGATTTCTCGCCCTCGCTCATAGAAATTCTGGTATGTTTATATAATCAGTTGGTTCAGAAAGTGCACATAAAATAGCTCAAATAAATAATAACTAGAAATTTACAGTGAAACAAGAAACATAAATAATCAAATAATTAGAAAAAGACTTTAAACATTGAATATACTTTTTTTTAGTTATATTATATTTATAGACCTATATTGCTTAACATTTTTATTATTTTAATTCTCATGGTATCTCACTACCTTTTTAATGCTATAAGCTTAAATGATAATTGCTCTAATGGGGTAGGGATGAGGAAGGAAGCACCTTAGAGTTTATATATCCACATTTTCATGGAAGGAGAGTGGGAAACCAATTAGGAGGAACCACTCTCAGTACACCCGACCGGGATCTGAACCCTAACACACCCATCATCAGAGGTATGCCTCAGAACAATCATCCAATGAAGAGTTTTGGTTTAAAGTTGTTAGAAAATACGTTATTAGGTTAGTTATTAAAATGGTTTATAAAAATCGTTCTGAAATTTTGACAATGTTAAAATCCCCTATAAATATCTGTCTCTTAGGTAAGAAGAAAAAAATAGTATTTATATTTGAATTGATTATGACTATATGCATGCACAAACATATATATGAGAGCCTTAGTGGTGAGTGTATGTATAACAGATTAGTGAAAATCGTAAGAAGCAAAACTATAATAGTGAATGTATCATTGCTAATCCCCTTAAGTGAAAGAAGGTGCTAAGTTCATAAGTATGTGCAACCCAAGAGGCAATACCTTTATTAATCCACTAATCAAGAAAACACTTAAAAATATGACATTTTATCAGAAATTACAATTTGAATATGATTAATCTCTAGTGTGTAAGATTTCATGTTACTCAATTTGCATCGTCACAAAAAAAGTGAATACTCTTATTTAAAATACATTATATATATATATATATAAAAATATATATATATATATATATATACATAAACTTAATTTTTAATAAAAATTTATCAATTTTTAAAATTTTATTTACACACCATCTTGCTCGCCCGAGAGGAATATACGTACTTTAATAGCACTGATGATGGAACTAAAGAATTTACCGGCATTCACTTGGAGGTAAAATGGTAAATTATGAAAGAAAATCTACCCTTAGCAAACTTAGCTCAAATTTAAACCCTGACCTCTCCAATATTGGCATAATATACTGGATGTGCCTGACATATACCGTAGTTCATCATATACAATAATCCTATTATACATTTTTCCAAAATACTGTATCATAAAACTCATTTATAATTATAATGTTATGCCTTGTTTGGTTTTATTGAATATACGCTTACTAACTTTTTTTTTTCAAAATAAATAACATACGTCACCACAAACATAGAGTTTAGTTTTATACACATGGTGACCTCAACATTTTTTGAATATCTGTCAAGGATGTTCTGGAATTTAATGACCAGTTTTTTTCTTCATTTAAAAAGTTTTTTAGATAATGCCACCATGCTCATGAAAGATAATCAGAAACTGTTGATATCTATATGTGAAGAAAATTCATTTCTAGATTTGTACAGAAGTGTTATTTGAATTATTTTGGCCAAAAAAATTTTTGCCATAAAAACTGAAAAAAAAACATTGGTCTTTTCCCGTGCCCCTTTCAATCCCACCTTAACACTAAGAGCTAGCATACCTTGCCTGTGAGGGCCATTACAGTTAACGCTGAATTACCGCACGATAGATAGAAAAAACCTCTTATTCAACGAGATTTAAACATATAAAGTATATTGAACTTGGAGTAAAACAAAACAAAAAATACAGTTTTAACTATTTTGATCATAATGAGGTCCAGTGAGCATTATTTTACTGTACATCTGACTGACCATATAAGCTATCCACACAATAATTTGAAAGGGGTAATAAAGGTAAAATTTAGAGGAAATATACAAGATTTTTTTGCACAAGGAGAGTAAAAAAAACAATTTAGGGGAGATCGCGTTCACTACACCGGGCACAGATCCGAACCGTAGCTTCCATCTCCCTGGCAAACTAAACCAGGCGAGGTTAACGCCCTAGCCCACGTGCGGGTGACCTAGTGTCGGTCTCTCAGGATCTTCTAGGCTGCATAAACGGGAGATAATTCAATTGTTTGAGGAGAACACGGCCGTATTGACTAACAAACGGTGTCGGTATATGTATATAAAAGAGGATATCGATCATGCCAAATCAAATTATGTCGGCACTACGAGCATGCCAAGAAACCCTCCCTGATTAATCTACGTTTAGCCCAATATAGGGCATGGCAATCGTTACTAATTCTCGTCTCCCTATTACCCCCCTCCCCTACACCCCTGCCTAAATTCCACCGAGCATCCCAAAGGGAGTCAGAGTTACAAATATTAGTAATCCTATTGATACTAACGAAACGGTTATGCCATCACTTGTGACCATTTGATTGGAATTGTATGGTTCCGCACGGTTGGTAAACTGGCAGCGGGGGGNGGGGTATAACTGATTGATAAAAGGGCTGTGGAAAGGGGAAGTAGTTAACAGTGCATTGTTTACTATCGGCTGGAATTCACAATTCACTTCGTCGAATATCGCAGTTTGAACACGTGGAATGCAGATTTAGCACGACAACGGATTTCTAGGTTTGTAATGCACGAATAGTTTTGAGTTTTCAGTGAAAATGATTAAATTTCGTTGTCTTTGCATAGTTTTGATAGGGGAGTTTAATTATTTCTATTTTAGAGGGAGAGGGAGAGTATTCGTTATATTTAAACTCCAAACACCAGCAAACTTTTAGTGAAAAGTTTGAAGAATATTAACTAGGTAATGAATCAAATTACTATTTCTTATAGAATGAAATATAGCCTATATCGTTCATTCTAAATTGTTCTAAGATTCATATATATTAACTAAGAAAGTTATTATTATTATTATTATTATTATTATTAGCACCGTGTCTTACTACCCGTTCGGGTTATACGCACTTACGCTAATGTGTAATGGTAGGGTGATTGTGAGATGAAATGGAGGACCTACAGTTTAACGTGGAATCCGAACCACGGTGGAGGCCTGGCATTCCCCACATTCACAAGATGTCTTGTCAGAGGTGAAGGAAGGGTTTGGTAATCAGATAAATCTGTGCCGGGACCGAGGATTGAACCCCGGCCGCCAGCATAGAAGTCTNAGGAAGGGTTTGGTAATCAGATAAATCTTTGCCGCGACCGAGGATTGAACCCCGGCTGCCAGCACAGAAGTCTGACACCTTACCCCCTAGACCACCAGGTCACCCTTTCAGAAAATAAGATTATATTTTTGATATTAATTTAAAGGGTGACAAATATGACCCACACTTATTTTCTTTTTCTATTACCTTGTCTTACTAACTGTTCGGTTTTTTTTTTATTTATAATCGTATGGCATATGTGTCCCGGGACATGACATCCAGGTTCTCTCGAATTATGTGTAGACAATTAGCCTCTCTGGTGGCACAGAACGTTGCCCAGGGTACACCATAGGAAGTGGCCTCCACGTCGTACCCCGATGAGAGGATGTGACGATAATCATTATGATGTTGTGGAGCCAGATTGAATCTTAACCTAACTTAAGCCTAACTAACTAAACCCTGTTGACCGTTGGGATCATTCCCCTAAAGGGAGGAATACCCGAGGTACCAGCCGGGAATCGAACCCGTGAACCCTAGGCTCAAATCCAGGTGCACTAACCAGTACACCATGGTTTTGGTTACCTGTTTAGGTTAAAGGAACGTGTGATAATGACTCAAATGGGGTAGAGGTGAGGTACTCTTCTTTTATTTGAGAGGAAGAAGAGTGGGAAATTTATTTAGGAAAATCCAGTCACAGTAAACCTGACCGGGATTTGAACCACTATCTCTTCATCATAAGCAGGTTTGTCTAACAGGCGAGTGATGACTTAAATCGTTCGTTCACTGAAGTGGGTCACACTTCTAAATAATTTGCCAATAAATCTACTCTGATGGTAAACTAAAATGGATTTGTAATGCAGTTTCCGTAAAAATAATAATAATTCATTAATTACTGTTAACAGCAGTATTTTAATATTCTTCACCTACATTTTATTTTTAAATTTACCTTGTAGCTAATATATTTTAATAGCTATACATTTGTGGTGGAATAACTTAAACAGCAGTTTTATAGATAAGTAATTGTTTGGTTTGATTTTACACATTTTATTAAGCAATATTAACGAGGTAGGTGACCTGGCGGTCTAGGGGCAAGGTGTCAGACTTCTGTGCTGGCGGTCGGGGTTCAATTCTCGGTCGCGGCAAAGATTTATCTGATTACCAAACCCTTCCTTCACCTCTGACCTTACAACTTGTGAATGTGGGGAATGCCAGGCCTCCACCGTGGTTCGGATTCCACGTTAAACTGTAGGTCCTCCATTTCATCTCACAATCACCCTACCATTACACATTAGCGTAAGTGTGTATAACCCGAATGGGTAGTAAGACGTGGTGCTAATAATAATAATATTAACGAGACACATAATAGATCACTACTTACATTTTATAATGGATATTACTAAAGTTGTAGTGTAATAGTGTATTAAATTGAGTCTAAGCCCACTCTTGGGATATTGGACCTAATTTAATACATCCATCCGCCAGTAGGTGTTCACCACATTAACTACTGGTGTATATCTCGAGAACTTAGCAGCTCATTGTTTTGTTCTGAGTGCATGAAAAATCTTAGCTAGCTTTGAAAACGTTCATCTTAGCTACCCGGTAACAGGTAAATAAATAATATTGAAAGCGCATTTGTAAGGCACAGTATTGTCTTGTTTAAGTTGTTGGTGAAGGGGAGGTCGTGGTTTGATATTCTGCTGGTTGCAATAGCTTATTTGTTCCTAAATTAGTTTCTCACTCTTCCTTCAGATAAATGATGGTATACTTCCTCTTGATTACACTTTAGCTGTCTCTACCACATAAATGTAAGTATTCGTGTGTCGCGGATGTGTACGGTGAGGCAGGAAATGTAAAGTAAGAATATTATAATAATTAGGGGTTTGTGAATCTTCAAAACTTCAAATCGGTTTCGAAACAAATCAACTTTGACCTAACTAAGTAAAAAAAAAAATGCTGTCATCGACACCTAAGAGGCATCTCCAATAAAAATATTTACAGATATAATTCTCAATTGGAAGTCATTTATTTATTTGTTATATAACACCTAATACGCACTTGAAACCATTGTTAGCCCACTTTTATCGGAAACTGTTTTCTATGTTTGGCTACAGTTTGCCAACTGTTTGCAAACTTTATCCCATAAGTGAAAACTGTTGGCAAACATGTGAAACAGAAATCTTGGAAACAGTTTTAAAAAAACATTGTTTCACGTCCGGAGCTCATTTGAATAAAATATGTCTGCCGAGGAGGATGCTGCTATTGCTTGTGCTTAAAAATTGAGTGTGGTCTTTTCAAAATTGCACACTAAGGTCCATTCATTTTTTTTGTCACTTCATTCATACCAAGTGAGTACTTTTTGCCTATTTCATTAAAAACATATTTTTTCGCGCAATTTTTATAATCCACAAATATCACATCCCACAACAATGTGTTTGTGTGAAATATCTATATAATATTCAGTGTATTTTCGGTTGACCATGGCATGACAAATGACAAACCAGGAATTGAAATAATCTCAGTGAACAGCAGAAGCAAACTGCTCCACGTGGTTTGTTGCTAGGAGTGTAGCCAAACACGTTCAAATACGCTAACAATGTTTCCTTTGGTGACCTGGTGGTCTAGGGGTAAGGTGTCAGACTTCTGTGCTGGCGGCCGGGGTTCAATCCTCGGTCCGGGCAAAGATTTATCTGATTATCAAACTCTTCCTTCACCTCTGACAAGACATCTTGTGAATGTGGGGAATGCCAGGTCTCCACCGTGGTTCGGATTCCACGTTAAACTGTAGGTCCTTCATTTCATCTCACAATCACCCTACCATTACACATTAGCGTAAGTGCGTATAACCCGAACGGGTAGTAAGACGTGGTGCTAATAATAATAATAACAATAATAATAACAATGTTTCCTTCTTGGAAAAAACAATTTGTCTTCAAACAATATTTCCAGGGAAATGTGTCCTGATACGTACCAGGCTTTGTAATAATAATAGAACTTTTATTGCAATTAAGCGAAAATGTACAGTTAAAATATAAGTTAAAAAAATAATAAGGCATATAACAAAATAAACGGACGAATTGTGACAAATAAAAACCTGAGCTAGATACAAATATGTTACATAATATAGAAACACAGTAAAAACATTGTTAAATTTATAAGGAAAAAGTTTTAATAAGCTTAGTCTAAGGTTACGCTATCACATAAACGCAAGCGCGCACGCACACACACACACACACACACACACACACAGACAAATATATTATTATTATTTAACTTAATGTAATTTTTTCTTCATAAATCTTAACAATAATTTTATTGTGTTTCTATTTTTTCATACATATTTAACTATAGAGAGAAATGTATATAGTTATATACATTACAAATCGATATTTATAAAAAAAAATCTAAATAGATTTTTTTGTAAGTTGTGATAATAACGTTATTGATTAGATTAAAACCAAATATTACAAATAATTGTACAAGCAAAAATCTTTTCAAAGAATTTTAGTGTATAAAGATACATAAATAACAACCATTTAATCCTCGTACTTATCCAATCATAAAAATCACCAAAAATAATTTGATATTCGATTTATATTTCATATATTCGATTCGAGTTCGCTTATAAATGAAAAAGTGGACTTTGAAAATCCTTAATAATAACAATATTAGAACTAATAATAAGCAGTGCAATCAGCTCATTGGCGCTCTTCTTTAAGATATTAAATCCAATAATAAAACTTAATTTGTTATTGACACTGAAATCACATTGACGGTAGGGGTCGGCATTCAAACCCCGTTTGGAAGGACTGATAATGGATATTTCTAGATGGTTTTATCCTATTTATTCACACAAATGCGGATAAACTCTTCTAAACATCAACACTGATCATTCTTTTCATATGAGTACTATAATTATATGTATATATATATATATATATAGATAATAAATGAATAGAGAGACACACTGATAGAAACATTATACATAGGCCTGTATATATATATATATATATATATATATATATATAATCTGTTAGTTAAAATGTCACTTGAAATTATTTTGCCCTCCGAGCTTTGACATTTATTTCCCTATTTTTCATCAAGGAAAAATAATTATTCCGCACATCTCAAGAACTCTTGGCGTGTGAGATGATAGCTATATATATATTTTTTTTTTTTTCCAGCAAGTTAAATATTATCATACCATCTACAGCTTTTCAAGTGAGCTACTTTTTTCCTCTTTTTTTATGCGTTTTCAACCACAGAAGTGACTCTTTGACTATTCTAAAAAGTTTTAGTGGTTAACCTTTGGAAGCTAATTACTGGGTATGAACAGTATTTTCCTCTCGCTTTTCCTTTTCCCGAATCTTAAAATTTAAGAAACCTACAGCACAAACCTTGTTTCCGTAATCCATCTTCCTGAAGAGGGAAATGTACGAACGGCTGTCCGCAATGCGTCACTCATTTGTAGCTCCGTCTTGTCATTTGGGAAGTTTACGACTGTTGGGTTGGTTAAACTGTTAGTTTGGGTTTCTTGCTTGAATAGTTCTGTAGTTGATTAGGAAGTTGCTAGAGACACACAAACGCAATGCGTGTTAGGTTGTTATTCTACACGTTTGTTTTTTTTCTGGGGAAGTGGTAAGATACTTGGCAAGCAATGTTTTTGCCTCTCTTAAGCCAAGCACTATGAATCATTTTGGAGAAAGGGGTATTTTTCTTAGCGATTTCTCTGCCAATTTTCTCACTCAACAAAATGTTTGTAAAATAAATTGTTTTTTTGCCATTTATTTATCCTAGCATTTCATAATTACAAAAGTTATCTACACCAGTGGGCACGTGGGCCAATGCGTAAGTAATATTCGTACATTAGAAATTATCGGTTACGGGGAGGGTGGAGTTCAAGCTCTGATCAAATGTACTGAGGTGAATTTTCCTAAATAATATCAAAATTTCACTGTACGTGAATGCATGTATATTTACTAAAAATCCCTCTACCCTTTTTTAATACTAATTTAGTGTACATAATATTATAATTATTTAGCACCACGTTTTACTACCCTTTCGGGTTATACGCTTTAAGTACTAATTAAGATAATGGGTTAGGAATTGGAAAGGTTGAATTAGAGGAAGAGAACACGCATTTGCGTGGAAGGAGAGTGAAAAACCCTTTAGGGAAAATCACCCCCAGTTCACCCGACCGAGATTTGAACCTTGATCTCCCCGTCCTCAGCAGTCGAGCTCAACACGACTAGCGCGTTAGCCAACCACGCCACCGAGGCGGGTTGCATATTATTAACTTACAGACGGGTAATACGTCGTGGGGCAAGGAAAAATTATACTAATTATGTTATGGCATAGTAAAGACAATTTATTTCACAAACTAAATGTTTTATCTGTTCTTTGCACTAGGAATCTATAAAGTAGCTTTGTTATTTTTAGTATGTAAAATAAACCACATGGAATAGTAACAAGTTCTTAAATTATGTTTAAATATTAATCTTTTATTTGTTTAAATTGTGATACGAAATATGAAAGTAATATACACAATATCAAAGTATAGATATACTCTGAACATGACTTAAAAGCTGACATTTAATTTGAATATTAAACTATAACTTCTCTATTTAAAACACTTAGAACTCTCGCTTGTTGGTGCAAACAAAAAAAAGTAAAGTTTTACATTATAATGAATTAGTTGTAAAAGTGTTTTAATTAAATTTGATTAAAATGAATTTAGCATTTTTTACCGCATTTTTCACCTTTACCCTTTTCTACAATGTTTACTTTGCTTACCTATTTTAACTATTTTGCACTTTTTTAGAGGTTTTAACCTTTTTAACCCTTTATCATTTATTACACTTTTTACTTCCTTTTACCATATTATTCCATTTCACTCTGTTTACCCTTTTTACCACTCTAACCCCTTTTAAAATTCTTGCTACTTTTTGATATATAATATTTAACCATTAATATTTCTTTTACCAATGTTAAACTCTATATCATTTTTATTTTTATTTTATTTACGTGTTACTATTTTTCATTAGTACTCTTTTACTAATTTTAATTTTTTAATTTATTGTAAACTTTTTGATATTTTTTTTTCTTGGCTTTTGTTTCCCTTTAGATCTAATTGCCCTTTTTGATTAGATTTACATTTATCTATACATTTTTTGTCCTTTTTCCATTTACTTTTTACACCTTTTTACACTAAATACCCGGCTAAGCCCATGATAAATATTTTATTTTAAAAAAGGGTAAAAAAGTTAATAGGTTTAAAAGTTGGTAAAAAAGGGAAAAAAAGATAAAGAAAGTATAAAAGTAGACATCTAACAAATACAATTAAAGGGTAAAAGGAGTGAGTAGAATTGTTAAAAAGTGAAGAATGATTTACACGGTAAATATAGTCAAAAATAAAAATCTATGGATTGAAATGCACATATTCGTTCAAAGAGGCTATACATTTTTAAATTTCAGACCTCTGGGTGAAGTAAATATCACGCAATGCTCATGACAGACATAAAAATTCTTCATTTTATCAATATATATATATATATAAGATAACAACCACCTTTCCCTTTAATCGATGTTTTATTTTAAAATATGAAATTATCTGATAGTTTTGGTTATTTGGAGTAGCCCGTGAAACTTCTTGCCAATTTTAAGTTTCATACCCATTTTTTAAGCTGTTATTGCTGTTAATTTCAAAAATTTTGAACGCTACTCTCCTTTCACCAACTTCAAGTTTGAAATCTCATAATTTATGTACTATTTTAAATCTACCTGCTCGCCAAATTTCAATTACCTACCTTACTTAGAGGATTTATTTTTATTTTTATACCTCCCAATACTCACAAATTCCTGGTGCCCTATTTTAGCTTTCTTATTTTTTTTATTATTGTGGTTATAGGAGGCATGCTCTCTACGCTCCTGTCATATTTCAGTTTTCTATCTTATCTGTAAGTGGCTAATTATCTCTGGACACACAAACATATACTGACTTTCTTCATGAATATTGCTATTTTTATTTTTTATTCCACAATTTATTTACAATTTATATTGTACATATCCGGAATATCTTTAAAAAAGTCCCATTGTTTGAATAAAATAGGCTCTAGTCTTCTAACATTCAAAATATAGTCTATTGTAGGGAAATATCCTCACACCGCACTATTTCTTATGAAAACTATAATTTTGAATCTTCCAAGTAACTTAAATAACTAGTAGCTTTTGTTTTAACATTTTCTTTTGTGAGCCTGTTTGAAACTTAACTTTTTTCGTTTTTATGTCCCTCTACAATTACATTAATGATTTAGTAAAACGTTAAAAACGAGCTAGTTTTAACTTTGCGTTTCGTTAAAAAAAAAATAGTTAAACGTAAAAATTCACGGTTTTTAATATTTTAGAAGCATATTGAAAGATTTCATCTCATTTTTTGTGGTGAATTAGATTAAAGTAAGTAAACGCTTCCTAAATAACGTGGGATTTCAGGTGGTTTGCAACAAGTCTCACCACTCATATCAAAATATTTTTTTTTGTGAAAAAAATCAAAAACCATTTCAGTACAAAGATAGAGTTTCATTTTATACACATGGTGATACCAATATTTTCTAAAAATATTTTCAAGGATATCCTAGAATTTAATGATAACTTTTTATCTTTATTTAAACTTTTTTTTCTACTGTAATAATTATGCTCATGGCAGGTTTTCAATAACTGTTTATATCTCCATATTGTGTAGAAAATTAATCTATATGTTTCTACTGGAGCTATATTTGATTTAATTTCACAAAACAAACATAGCTTTCTATTAAAACTGGGGGGAAACAACTGGAAAATAAACTGGTCTTTTCTCGAGTTCCCTACTTCCCCGCCTTGATATTATATTTTTAAGGCTGGCATCCCTTTCTACGGGAAATCCCAGCCAATGATAAAACATAATTCCCCCACCCAAATTTACATATGAAAGAAACGAGAATCTCATTTTGTACCATGTGCTCTACAACACAATGGTTCCCAGACCACTAATTATGCAGGCTATTGTTATTGTTTATTCAAATCTATCACCTGTAGTGCACTAGTAGTTCATACAAGCGGTGGGAATAAACCTGAAGGTTTGTGCATGCATGGAATTCTAAAAACTGATACCCCTTTCCACTGCCTTTCATCGTAAATACAAAATGAATTTGATCTGGATATTATGTATAAAAATGTTAATTTTACTGATAAATGAAATACTAATATTTTAGAATACTGTCATGTCTAATTCCAGCTGTAATTTTTAAATAAATAAGTCAAACAAATTTTTTTTAGCAAAGCTAGTTAAAATAATCTTGATATTCACAAAGCTTGTTGCAACGATACAAATATTAAATTGTATTTTAAAATATGTTAATAAACGTTAACAAATATACGAGGAAAACCTAAAATGACATTTGTTTTTCGCTATAAGAATTTTATTGTCAAGTCAACTTAAACCAATAAATTATAAGATTTATTTCTACGGTAGTTTAATTCTACGAAACAATAATTATTCGATAAATCAGTGGGAATTGTAATTCAAAGCCTTAAAATAAAAATCCACTAAGTTTAATAAACTATTCAAAATATATAATTTAATTATGTTCATAGGTAAAAATGAGGAAGTCAGACTTATGAGGATTTGTAGCCAAATTTGTTGAAAGTGCGAATGGGAACTAATTTAAAAAATAATCACCCTTATTTAGAGCCATTTAAGATTTGAACCCTAACCTCCCCATTACCAGAATAACGGACTGTATAAGCTTGATCTAATTTATCAAGATCACCTTTGTTGGTTTTAGGTTTATCAAGCAAGAGTAACCTAAATAAATTTGACTCCTTAGCTCAGTCTGTAGCTTGTACGTCTACTGAGCTTAAGATCCTGGGTTTGATTCCTGTTATGGCCGAAAAGTGTATAGTTGGTGAAATGTGGATTGGCCCTCTTACATTGATAAATTAATAGACTCGGACTGTATGTTGTACCCGTTCTAGTTTTAAGCTAGATTATAAGGCAAATGAAGCTACGACAGGCCTAGCCAGCCGTTAGTGGAAAGAATATGACGTGAGTAAAAAGCTGACCTAGGCCACAGGCTGTAAGCAGTTACGGATGTAAGCTAAAGTAGACCATATGAAAATAAACGTTATGTTAAAATATACATAATGCGATAAGTTTTAACGTGATCAAGTGGACAAAATGGACAGTATCGTCTTGTCTGATTGGTCTTGCTGTTGCTTGCAATATTCTGGTTACGTGGAATTTAAGGTTCGAAACTCAGCCGGGTGGACTAGAAACTGTTTTATGCATGGGTGTTATCACTTTGGCTCTTTCCATCCCGTATCCACGTTATATATATATAGGTAGGCAGTAACGTGATCTATAAATAAACAAGATGGCAAGTAGCAAAGTGATTCGGGTTCGAATTCCGTTCAGGTGTATTATGGTGGAACTGTGGGGTACGTGATAAGAGGTCAGTGTATTTACAAACTGTAAAGGGAAACTTTTTTTTTTTTGTCAAAATATATCAAATATTACCTCAGTAGAAAAATATTGCTTAATTTTCTTCACATGGTGATATCTCTACTGGAACAAAATTGATTTATTTTGACAAATAAAGCGGTTTTTTATAAAAAAAATAATCAAAAACACTGCACTTATTTAACGTTTCCTGCACTCTAAAACATTCACGGTAGTCTTTGCTAAATGGTTCTCCACCCGTTCTCTTTTAAAATAACTTTACTCTTAATTTTACTTTATTCATGCCTACTACAATAGTGCAAGTACGATACTAGTCCAGACGAGTATTAAGAAAGACGTACTGTGAAAAATAATGTGTTTCGAAAACTTAACTATCATTTGAATGCAAATGTTTACAATGAAAATTAGTTTTAATATGTAATTGTTTTGAAACGCCAAACTCTTTAACTTTATGTACAGAGGTGCTACCAACATAACTAATAAGTCAGATTGCTGGCGGCCGGGGTTCAATCCCGGGTTCTGGCATAAATTTATCTGATTACCAAACCCTTCCTTCACCTCTGACATGACATCTTGTGAATGTGGGGAATGCCAGGCCTCCACCGTGGTACCTACCATTACACATTAGCGTAAGTGCGTATAACCCGAACGGGTAGTAAGACGCGATGCTAATAATAATAATAATAATAATAATATGTCATATGCGCCTTATCTGATGTCAATTGTTTTCTTGTATCTGTTTGTCAGCCCAAGGGAATGAGATTTTATTTGATTCTTTTACCCCTTTCGCCTTCATATTATCCTTCCCTCATGTTCTGCTACCCTACCACCCTCACACGCTCAGTGTGGGCAGGTGTTAGCAATCTTTGTGTGATTGGACAGGAGCTTACCTGAAACACCTCCAGAATATCAGATTACTAGAACTCCAGGTGTAAAATAATACTTTCGGTTGATCTGAAAAATGGAGTTTGGATCTATAGAGATTTGTTGAAGGAAATGAATAGAAACAATTTTTTCCGCTTTGAGAAGTATAAAAGAATATTTAGGTTTTTATTTTCAAGTTAATTTTCTCATAAATCTGATATTTGAAAGACTTTTTGAATACTATGAGAATAATATTAATTAACGTTTAAGAAATTTAAACCTGAGGTGATATAATATTGTCTAATTACATACCCGCCTGGGTGGCGTAGTTGGCTAATGCGTTTGTCGTGTTGAGCTCGACTGCTGAGGACGGGGATATCGAGGTTTGAATCTCGGTCGGGTGAGCCGGAGGTGGTTTTTCCAAAATGGTTTTCAACTCTCTCTCTCTCCACGCAAATGCGTGTTCACTTCCTCCTATTCAACCTTCCCTATTCCTAATCCATTATAGTAATTAGTACTTAAAGCGTATAACCTGAATGGGTAGTAAGACGCGGTGTTAAATAAAAAAATCTAATTACATCAGTGAACATTTTTTCTTTTCTGATTTTTTGATGGTGGGGTTGTTGGAATTCTACTCCTGGTGGGTGTATTTTGGTGCTTCCTTACGAATTATTTTTTCCCTCTAACATTATGAAAATATCCTCTAAATAATACCTTCTTCATCCCTACTTCATTAAAATAAAATTAATATTTGTAAAAACCAAACAGATAATATGTAAAATGGGGCACAAAGAGTTTTTAAGAAAAGAAAAGGTAACCTTATTATTTTAAAGTTAAGGATCTATAGTAAGAATACAATTTATTTGGATTTCCAAATAATATTAATATTTAATAAGATATCAAAATAATCACCTTTTTTTTTCTTTCCAAAACTAAGCTTTAACATTAGGCAATAAATTTGTTTGTAGTTATTCTCTACGCCAACAAATTCACTGCCTCAGGATTAAAAAATATCTGTTCGAATTTGTATAGAATTAACCAATATCTAGTTTTCAATTAATTTTAATCAAGCTTATTAGTGCAGCCACATTAATTACTAACCTAAAATAAATTCATGAAACACCTTGTCGAACTATCTTAAAATAGGGGAACTCATTTAACTAATATATGTAGTTATCGAACACTGGAACAATTCATTAAACATAATATCTAACTATTTTGAATTTGTTTCAATAAAGAATCACACTCCCAGATTATAAAATTTAATTATCTTTATATTATATTATAAACGATAGCATATTTTATTTTATTTCCTAGTAAATCGCGTGGTGTTGAAAACACTTGATTGCATCTGAAAAGTATTTTGTCAATTGATTTCAAATGTTTATGTTTAGAACTTAAATTTAAAAAAATCTATTTAGGTTTCTGTCTATTTTGGTTGTATGTTGTTGAGTATCACACCAGAAAAAACCCATTAATATAGCTATATATACATCAATAAACTTTCAAGTTCTAAATGGCATAGATCAAGTAGAAATCTCTTACTTCAACTTACGTAAATTTCTAACAAAATGTATGTATATCACTACATTAACACTATAGGTAAAATTTGCATTGCTATAATAACTTTTATAAATAAAAACTAATTGGCATAAAATTATCATTTTACGTTGGCCGTGTACTTGAAGGAGGCGTGTTGCAGACGTCCAGAAATAAGGCATTATTTAAGGAGTTTTATTATTATTATTATTATTATTATGGTTTTTAGCGCCGCATATTACTACCTGTTCAGCGTATACGCATATGGACTAATTATGCTACTGATTTATGGATGGAATAGGCTAAATCTAGTAGACGTCTACCCAAATTAGCGTGGAAAGCCATTTTGAATAAACCATCCTCAGTACACACGGCCAGGATTCGAACACCAATCTCCCTATTATAGACAGTCTAGTATAATACGAGAGAAATGCCTTAGACCATGTGGCCACACGTGATTTGTTATTTGTTATTCCAAAAGATGGTTCATAGTGGTGAAAACTATAAATAGTTTTCAATGGTAATATTAAACTTGACCTACAAGTTTTGTAAGAAGTTCTATAAAAAAAATTTTTTTTTTTTTTTACAAGTTAAATATAGGGTACTTTACAGAAGTGAAAATTTCCATATCCCCGCAACTATTGGATATACTAAATAGCTCATCATTGCAAAATGGTACTACTATTAAAAATAAAAAAATCTATTATCTGAAATCTATGTTTATAAAACCAACAGTTTCTGAGATATTGGCAAATATATTAATACAATTTTGTGAGCTTTAGTTGTAAAGAAATACTACTTAAGTTTTAACGCAAATCATTATCCAATGCCATAGAGTAATTAATTATAAGCCTCTCAAGAAGTTTGTGTTACTTTTCCTTTAAACTCTTAGGGGAAATGATCTATCTATATTATTTTAGACTAAATTGTCAATATTTATCTTTTTTTTTGTCTAAATTCATAAATGTGGAATTTAATAAAAATGCAATAACTATAAGAAGTCATAAAATGTCAAAAGTATTTCGGGTTTACTAGTGTATATCATTTAGTTTCACATATAATACGAGTTTTGAGTAAATATCTCAATTTTTAAACATTAGAGGGAAAAAAAGCCCGTGCAAGTTTCCCTACCTTTTTTTATGTATTTATTTATTTGAGATATTTAACGTTCCCCGTATGAACCGACTTATTTTATCAGCACTCGATAATTTCTATGAGCGAGATCGAAAGGGCCTATAAATTTTGCCAGGAAAGGTATATAACATACCTTACAGGGTTATTTTACAGGTCACAATCGAAATGAGACCAAAATCCCCCCCTAAGAAAGTCGTGCTACGGATTTTTGAAGCTCAGGAAAAATCCTTAGTCCCCAACAGGGTTTGATCCCAGGAACATTGGGTCCTGAGGCGAGAACTATACCTCTTAACCACTGAGCTCGATCTTTTTAATAAAATATTTAAGTGTAAGATTTAACGAGTACATATGCGGGTAAAAAAAAGTAACATTTGAGTGTGTGGGTGTGTGAGACAAATAATGTTTTAGATTAGCCCATTTGATCACTTCCCTAAAAAAAAGATTTATTTGTGAAACCAATTTTAGGTTTTGAACTAACCACTTCCTTCTTTTTTTTTCCACTTCGTTTCTCATCTGATTATTACAGTCTACCATCGACCGACACCCCCAAATCCCCTCTAAACCTAGCCCTTAACAACCCTTCGAACACCCCCTCAAACCCACCCATGGTAACTTACCCTCTGAGCTGCTGATTGCTCTGTCAATAGCAGACCAACCCTTGTTCCCCAAACCACCCTCCACCTATCCTTGTAATGATGTATGTCGCATTGTTCCAGGTATTTCTGCATCAAACCCAACCTACCCACCCCCTATATCTAGCAATCCTTTCCCCCCAACCCTTTCTTCTGCCCCTCTCACATCCATAATACAGGGAGTCGGTTCTAGTTTCCCGGTCACTGGGTCCTCATGGGGGAGTTATAGACTCAGGGGGTGAAATACTGGCTTCAATATTGACTCGCTCCGATGGAAATTTGTCTTATTAGAGCCGTGTGTTTGGCTGTCTCCCTCGTCTAGATTTTGGCGGCGATTTTCTCATTTCTCTTTCGTTTCCGCTTCGTTTCGTAAATACGTCGAATGATTGTCGAGGATTAGGAAACTTTCAAAAGGGAGAGAAAGAGATTTAATTGACTTTTTGATTTGAGATTATTTTTACTTTCGCGCTACCTTACAGGTAGAGAAATTCCTGTGATCACTAAAAAAATTGAAATCGATATATTAATGAATTTCAACGTTTCAAGGCCCCCCCTCCCCCTCCACCGAATCAGAAAAAGTTGTTTTTTAATTCCCATATATTTGATTGTCTGTCTGTACCTTGAAGTAGAGCCTAAACTATTTTACCAACCTGGCTAAAACTTGGTATCTAAGCTTTTCATAGGGTTGACCCGAGGGATTTTTAGAATTTTATATCCAAACCTAAATATAAGGGTTGTTTCCTTAAGGGTGAAAATAGACCAAATATGTTTTATCAAAATCGGCTCTAAAGATTTTGATTAAATTTAATTTTTAAATATTCATTAATATTACAAAAAAAATGGCTATTCTAAATTTTTTGTATAAATGACTTCAAGTGTTCCACTCTGAGGCATAAATTATGATTTTTATCATATCTCCGAGACTATTTTAGATACTAAATAGCTTATCATAGCCAAATTGTATTTCATTAAAAGTTAAAAACGTTTTTCTGAAATACATTTTTATAAAACTATTAGTTTCTGAGATATTGGCAAATATATTAATACAATTTTGCCAGCTTTGGTTGTAAAAAGATACTTCTTACATTTTAACGCAATAATTCTCTAATGCCATACAGTATGTAAGTAAGTAAGTCTTTCAAAAAGTTGATGCTCATTTTTGCTTTTACCTTTTACGGGAAATGTTTGTAAATCAATTATCTATCTCTATCATTTTAGACTCAATAGTCAATATTAAAAATTTTTATTGGTCAAAATATATAAATGATGAATTTAATAACAATGACTCAAAGATGTGCAACACCTAATAAAATGTTGAAAATTAAATCGGAAGTCGAAATTTGATTACGAGGTGTTTACCCCCTATGGGTCCAATATAAATTGTTTTTATTGGTCCAAATAAACAAATGAGGACATTAATTCTTTAGAAAATAAAATTATGAAATTTAAAACCAGAAATTAATTTTTTTACTTACATAATAATAGCGCGATTTATTCTTGGGTTTTCTAGTGTATATTATTTCATTTCGCATAAAATACGAGTTTTGTGTAAATATTTCCATTTTTAGACAATAGAGTCAGAAAGTCCTTGAGGAGTTCCATTCCATTTTTTTTCTTCGTGCTCTTTCTCATTTTACTAACATTAACAACAAGAAAAATGTAGAATTATAAAGTAAGCATATACCAGAATTTGGGTGGGAAAACAATTTGGGATAATACTTAGTGGAACATCACCTTATTACATCCATCGGGTTTTCGAATACCCCAAACTGTGAGGCATCAACTAAGACAAAACTGACAACTTTGTCGGCGTTACCAAATATGTGAGAATTTATACCTTTGCTGTGTATCAATTGTGTTTCAGCGGTATAGTTAAAATTAATTTATTATTGGTGAGTCCTATGTGGAATGGTTATTGATAAGTTTGGATTTAATATTTTAATCACAATATTTGATCAATAGAGAAATAATTTTGAGCACTAATAACAACATTTTTACCCAATATAACTTTAAATATTGTGCCTACAGTATATAGCTATTTTTACATAAATTATTAGCAAATACTCAATTTAGTTTTTTTTCATGTTTATGTTAGGTTCCTTAATATATTATAGAAAGTGGAGCCATAGAGAATATATATAATCATATTATTAAAGTGCGTTTGAAAAACACAGGATATATTTAGGAATAACATATTCAGTGAAACTTCGTACATTCGAATCACACTATTCACAAATTTACTATACAATTACTGTGTTTTTCTTGGGACATATTATCACATCTATGAGGACTTTGGACTTTATTGACACCCATTACTATCACTCAGAAAGCTCGGTCTTGCATTTGTACATACTGACATAATTCAAAGTTATTTGTCTTTCATCGGCACACACAAGCATCATTTGGAGGTACTTGTCTTTCATTGGCACACACAAGCATCACTTGGAGGTACTTGTCTTTCATTGGCACACACAAGCATCACTTGGAGGTACTTGTATTTCATTGGCACACACTACCATCACTTGGAGGTACTTGTCTTTCATTGGCACACACAAGCATCACTTGGAGGAACTTGTCTTTCATTGGCACACACAAGCATCACTTGGAGGTACTTGTCTTTCATTGGCACACACTACCATCCCTTGGAGGTACTTGTACTTTCATTGGCACACACAAGCATCACTTGGAGGAACTTGTCTTTCATTGGCACACACTACTATCACTAAGAGGACTTCATCTTTCATCGGAACATAATGCCATCACCCAGAGGCTTATTTTTTATAACGCTACATAGTATTGCGACCTGTTCAGGCTATACTAATATATATTACCACTCTAACGGTGTTGGGATGAGTAAGTAACCAATTTAGAGCTAATTTACCCGCATTTTTTTGAAATGAGGGTGGGAAAGCATTTTCGGTAAAACCACCCTCAGAAGACTCCACAGGGATTATATCCCAAATCTCCCCGTCTTCAACAGGCCAGTCTGACATAAGAGTGACCCCTTAGACTATTCGTTCACTGAAGTGTGTCAGAGGGCTACGGGTCAGACTCACAGTCAGATTTAGTGCACCTTAAGCAGGGATCACGATCAACTTAACGTTCAACTAAGCTTCTCCTCATGTTTTTAAATAGAAGCAAACACGAAAAAGTTAACTTAACATTCAACTGTAGTTCACTTAACTTAATAGATGCGCTGGGAGGTCTTTTACTTTAAATTAATGTTACATGAAGGGTATCACGTGATCTAGCCAGCCAATCATTGTGTGAATGACGTCTACAGGGCTATTTAGTAATCCATTTGTTGGTTTTATGACCAAGGTCTACTATTTAGCTTCAGTTCTATGGATCGGACATTGAAACAAAATAATTAAACTTAAATAGGAAAGATAAATTTATCAAAAAAAAGTTTAGTGATGAATATTTATTATATCGATGGAAAACAGTAAACATGTACAGATCATCACTTTAAAAATAGTACAAATTACAGATAAAAAAACTATAGAAAACAGGTGTTTGACTCAAGTTGTTACTTTAAATTACGTGATTCATGATCACGCATCTGTTTTCTTAAGATAAGTGATACTTAAGTGAACGCTACGCTAAGTTAAGTTGATCGTGGATCCCGGAAAGCCTCAAAAGGCCAAAGCAAGACGGCACCTACCCAGACGAGATTGAAATTGGCTAGTTTCATATAATAATTCCATTCAACTTCAGGTAGGTGTAGTCTTGTGTTTGTTACTGAGCCTCATTTGAGATGCACTAGGTCTGTCTGTGAATCTGGCCCTAGTATTTCATCGTTACACTCTTTATTTACTCTAAAGATCTCGTCTCGGTGGCGTAGTTGGCTAACGCGCTTGTCGTGTTGAGCTCAACCACTGAGGACGGGGAGATCAAGGTTCGAATCTCGGTCGGGTGAACTGAGGGTGTTTTTTCCTAAATGGTTTTCCACTCTTCCTCCACGAAAATGCGGGTTCACTTCCTCTAATTCAACCTTCCCAATTCCTAATCCATTAGAGTAATTAGTACTTAAAAGCGTATAACCCGAACGGGTAGTAAGACGCGGTGCTTAATATTAAAATTGATTTACTCTAAAGATCTCGTCTCATCGTTACACAGTACTATCACTCAGTGGGATTAATCATTTATTGGTACACTCTTTTGAATTTAAATGTTTTGAATAAATCAATGTAGTTTACCATTTACTATTCCTCACCTTAGCTCAGTTGGTAGCGTGTCTGTCTGCTGAGCTAAGGGGCCTGGGTTCGATTCAGAGCAAGGCCAAAAAATTCATCATTGGTGAAATGTGGGTTTACCCTTTCACAGTGATGAATTAACGGCCGGGGACAGGATGTTGTGTCTGTCCTAGTCTTAAGATATATCACAGGGCATATCAAGCTATGAAAGGCCTAGTAAGCCTGTATTGGAAAATATATGGCTTACATAAAAAAAAACTGGCCTGGGACACAAGATGGAAACAGTAATTGATGTAAAAACGTCTATTCCCTACAGTATATTTAATGTTACTTTATAACTGAGGTATTAATTATGAAATTATATTATGTTGAATTTACCTAACATGATATTTTAATTTGAATATTTAGTTTTATTCAAATATTACTTCTCTCCCTTTTATGCTGAGTTATGTTTGTTTTAATGTATAAAAAGGGCAATCATATCTTACTAAAATAAAAAATAAATTTCAAAGTATTCTTTAGATTGTAAATAAAATTTTCATTCATGAGTAATTTTTTACCCCTTTATAAAATATAGTAGCATAATTAATAATAATAAACAGTTCCATTCAAATGTGTATGCTGAATTTGATTCGTACATTATTCGCACAAATAACTGCGGACCAACGTAAAACATCGAGGACATTCTGGAACTATTTTGGAAACCCTATCTTTACCACCCATCACATAACACACTAAAACGAAGCGCCCTAGTATGAAATATAACTCCCGTTCAATTTGCTTTACAAATAACAGTATTTAGTTATTGTAAACATGAGCACACGTTAGAGAATATATAATTATTTTTCATGTGTCAGAGCCATCATTTCAGAGTAAATACGGTGCTATTTAAATGTTTGGGCTTAACCAATACACGAACTAAAAGTGATCAAATCACCAATCGTACAGCAGCTGGGGATTGGAGTGAGTAGGTGAACCATCATTAGTGGCAGATCAGACGTAGTCATCAATATAAAGGTCCATGGAAAGGGACCATTTGTATTGATACCATATTTACTATAGGCTGGATATATCTTTATAAAAGCCATAAGTGCATTCATTTGGAACCATTTTAATGGATTTAGTTAATCACACGGGTAATATTTTGAAACTGCTATCCATTTGTTATATCTCTATTAGGAATGTGATGTTTATACCCTTAAAAAAATATATACATATATAAACATAAAAACTAGGTGAAGCGTTTGTTAAATCCGTCAAGCAAATTCATATTTTTATTTTCTGAGATCTTGTGAATTTTCCAAGTCACTCAAGCAAATTCTATTCTATATTTTCTAAGATCCTGTGAAGTTTCTAAGACACTCATACAGATTCTTCTATTTTCTTTCTGATTACCAAACCCTTCCTTCACCTCTGACAAGACATCTTGTGAATGTGGGGAATGCCAGGCCTCCACCGTGGTTCGGATACACAATCACCCTATCATTACACATTAGCGTAAGTGCGTATAACCCGAACGGGTAGTAAGACGTGGTGCTAATAATAATAATAATATTCTCTTTCTGAGAACATGAGTATTTATTAATACACTCAGTTAAGTTCTGCTCTTTATTTTCTGAGATCTTGTGAATTTTCTAAGCCACTCAAGCCAATTCTGTTATTTATTTCCTATGAACTTGTGAATTTTCTCATTCACTCAACCATATTTTGCCCTTTATATTTGGAGAACATGTAAATTTGCTATTACACTCAATCAGACTACGTTTAGGGGACCTTTTTTTTCTTTCTTGAGAACATTTTAGAAAATGCTTGGCCACGCAATCAGACTATCCTCTTTTTATGTGAACTTGTGAATTGTATAAACCACTCAAACAAATTCTGTTCTTTATTTTCTGAGAAACCGTGAATATTTAAGCCAATCAAACAGATTTTGATCTTTATTTTCTGAGAACATGTGGATTTTCTCCATTCAAGCAAATACTCCAATTGGTTTTCCGAGGTCATGTGATTCAAGCTTTATTGTGACAACCTGGCCGATCAACGCTTTTAGAATCTGATTACTCTCCAGTGAAATAGATGTTGGCCGTTTTATCAACGGACATACTCCATTAGAATCTGATTACTCTCCAGTGAAATAGATGTTGGCCGTTTTATCAACGGACATACTCCATTAGAATCTGATTACTCTCCAGTGAAATAGATGTTGGCCGTTTTATCAACGGACATACTCCATTAGAATCTGATTACTCTCCAGTGAAATAGATGTTGGCCGTTTTATCAACGGACATACTCCATTAGAATCTGATTACTCTCCAGTGAAATAGATGTTGGCCGTTTTATCAACGGACATACTCCATTAGAATCTGATTACTCTCCAGTGAAATAGATGTTGGCCGTTTTATCAACGGACATACTCCATTAGAATCTGATTACTCTCCAGTGAAATAGATGTTGGCCGTTTTATCAACGGACATACTCCATTAGAATCTGATTACTCTCCAGTGAAATAGATGTTGGCCGTTTTATCAACGGACATACTCCATTAGAATCTTTTACTCGCAGTAAATATGTGTATGTGTTTGTATATATATATATATGTGTGTGTGTGTGTGTGTGTGTGTGTGTGTGTGTGTGTGTGTGTGTGGAGAGAAAGGAGGGAGGGAATGTAGTGTAAAAAAAATCTTTTTAACCCTAATTCTCAACCGTTTCCACTCCATTAATATAGCTATAGACACTTCCAGAGGATATATTCTTTTTGTTACAATACCCTGAGGCAATTTTTTTTTTTTTTTTTTTTTTTTCCTCGCTTTCTTTTTTTTTTCTTTTTTTTTTTNGAGGATATATTCTTTTTGTTACAATACCCTGAGGCAATTTTTTTTTTTTTTTTCTTATTTCTCCTCGCTTTCTTTTTGGTTCCCTATATTTCCCTCCATTTGGTAGGGTTTCGCGGTGATCGCCACTTTAGCTTGTCAGCCACTTTTCCCCTTGAAATCCCTCGTGTTTTTCATGGTTAACACAAATTACGGATCGAGAAAATATTCTAAAACGTGAAGCTTCCAAATATTTCACACCATACAAGGGAAAGAACAGCAATATTTCTTAAAGTGTATAACACACAATCAGCAAATAAATTTAAAATACCCGTATTCTTAATTGGAAACGCTTAGCTTTTTATCAAACAAATACTTTTATTTTCTCTCTCCGTATTCTACGTCATAAAACAAGTCCATTATACTCTTTTCTAAGTCATCAAAAAATTATTATACGAGGCGAGACTGATAACTTTGTTTACATGCCTGTTTATATGGATTTAATAAAATTATTATGTCATTATTTAAATAAGGATCTAAAGTTCCATATAACAAAAACTTATAAAGCTGAGTAGTACAGGCGTAGTGTTGCATTTAAAAGTACTTAAATAACTAATATTACCTGCACTAGTGGCTGCATGGTCTAAGGCGTTTGACTGAAAAATCTACAAGCTTGTGATTGATATAAAGGCTAGCACTCAAGTTCTTGTAATGTATACTGTAGATCGCTTTCTGTAAGTTTTTTTATCGTTGTAGATTTCTTATACTTTTTACTAGCTAATGCAGTTACACTTCCTTAATCAATTCACCTTATTCATACGTTTTATTAAAAGTATTAGTTAAAAAATAATGGTTAAGAAAACAAATCGTTTTAAAGCATTAATTAATTAATTAGTCCATAAAATGTCTTATGAAAAACGAACTTTCTTTTTTTTAATTCAAAATTAATTCGTATAAAACTTATTTAAAAAAATGGATAGGTCTAAAAGTAATTTTAAGCTATCGATCATATTTCGTGAAAGCGGTTTACCTATTTTAGCCCCAAGTAAAACGTAACTTTAACTTCAATATTAATATCGTGTTATTTCTAGAAGTTTCACACGTTATTCATGCATGCAAATGGGTTCCACTTGACGGGAATTTTGAAGATAAGGTTACTGTTAAATACATTCTCCTATAAGAGGACTGAAACGATTCCATAAAAGAACAACGTGCTCTTTACTTAGCTATATTTTTATCGGCTTTCGTAAAGATATATTATATTTCAAAATCACTCCACTCAAAGAGTTTTCAATATTTTCTTTGAAATCTAACACGTTTTATTCTATTTCTCACATTTCAAAGTAACTTATAATAAACTTTAGCAAGAACCAGCCCTTAATAAAAAAATACAAACAAGAAATATTCACGCGCCTCGGTGGCGTAGTTGGCAAACGCGCTTATCGTGTTGAGCTCGACTGCTGAGGACGGGGAGATTGAGGTTCGAATCTCGGTTGGGTGAACTGGGGTTGGTTTTTCCAAAATGGTTTTCCACTCTCCCTCCACTCAAATGCGGGTTCACTTCCCAATTCCTAATCTAATAGAGTAATTCGTATTTAAAGCGTATAACCCGAACGGGTAGTAAGGCGCGGTGCTAAATATTATTATTATTACTAAGAAATATTCAACAAAACCACTTTGGTCTAATAATGAAATAAGGTATCACTCTCATAATAAACTGAACTTCCAATGAAGGGGAGATAAGTGTTCGAATCCCAGTCGGCTGTACTGAGGGTATATTTCCTAACTGGATCTCAGCCCCACCTCCACACAAATGCGGGCAGAGCTCCTTTAAATTCAAAATTGCTCGTCTCAAAACAATAAATTAATCAAAAGTGTATAGTTCGGATAGGTAGTGAGCATTGGTTACAAAAAAAAATTCCAAACGTATTATAAAATACCTTTCTGAGTTATGTATGTTAACAGTTTAAAATTTGAAATTTTGAATTTAGTTAAGAAATTAGAAAACAAATTATACTCAAGAGATTACTTTATTATGTAATTTTATTTATTTTTGCGCCATTTTTTTACTACCAGTCTGGGCTATACAGATTTAGTTTTATTATATGATTAGGGATTAGAGTGGCCTATCAATAGACTGTATATTTCTGACGGTGAGATAAGATTCTCTAATCTCGGCAAGATAAAATATAGGTGGTTTTTCAAATGTGATTTACCCATTTGAGTCTTCTTCTCCCTTTCTATTCTAGTATAAGCGCACTCTCTCTAAGTAAACTTGTTCATTCTTTTCTCTTAGATTAAGTCACTAATAACCTTAGTACTGAAAGTAAAAAAATTTAAAAATCTTACCCAAATATGAGTTTGTCGACGTCCAAAACCAAACTTTTAGAAGACTTCTAATCACTTTTATCCGCCTGTTTCTCCATTTCTTGAGGGTGATTTTATTATCTCGCCTGGATTATAGTTAGTATTTCAAAGATGAATGCTCATGGCTTGAATCAAAAACCTTTTAACTCATCAAACTAGCTTGAAATGTAATGACTTAGTACAATAAAGAAGATGTACGTTGAGATTAGCATAGGATGGTAGGTAGACACAGTTACAAGTGAGAGGCATACGGTGGTAGGTAGACACAGTTACAAGTGAGAGGCATACGGGGGTAGGTAGACACAGTTACAAGTGAGTGGCATACGGTGGTAGGTAGACACAGTTACAAGTGAGAGGCAAACGGTGGTAGGTAGACACAGTTACAAGTGAGAGGCATACGGTGGTAGGTAGACACAGTTACAAGTGAGTGGCATACGGTGGTAGGTAGACACAGTTACAAGTGAGTGGCATACGAATTTAGGTACTGACAATTACAAGGGGTTGGAACATGTAAGTACGTATTAGAATGTTACAAGTGATTAGCAAATGAAGTTACAATTTATCATCAATTTAATGAAGTTATTCAATGGTTATAAAAGTGAGAAAAAACTTGTATGTACATTAATACGTCAAATAATTTGTTTTTTGAGATTTCACTTTTCACAGTTAATACCGATACCTATAAAATATTGTAATAATTTAGGCGAGCACTTCTCAACTACTTTGTCCTGTGAAATCATTTACACTCCTAAACATTATTGCAGACACCAAAAAATATTTTATTTGTTTGTGTTTTATTCGCCAATGTTAACCGTATTATAATTTTCATCTAGGATAAATATTGGTAAATAAATATATGTATTAATTAATTTAAATTTAGTCCCAAATAAAGGGAAAAATAAATCGAACCCTTTCTTTTGAAACCTTTTTTTACTATAACTTTTTTTCATTGACAAGAGTGACATGGTTTTAAACGTTTACAAATCTATTTAATATCCTTTTTAATATGAGACAGCTGGACTATCACATCTGGTTCCTAATTCGTTTTTCTACGATATTTTATTTTGGTTAAAGCGTATAATACAGCATCACAAAGCCGCTAAATTCTCAGTGAATTACTAAAGGGATCGCAAGGAGCCGCAGGGTTCCAAAGAGCACACATTGGGAAAAGTTGAAAATTTATTAAATTTTTTATACTGTTGAGTGCAACTATTTTATCTACCTTCTAACCCTACCCTAATACCATAATTTCACTATAGTATGGTATTTTAAACAACCGTCCAAAAAGGTTATTCCAATAGGCGAAGAGTGAATCCATACATTTCTCTATGCACCCCTTCTTCCTGTCACCCCTGTACTTGATACATACGTTGGGTCAATACATGATAGACTGCACCATTATAAACCTGGTGGTTCATGTATTTTTGGTCGTATGGTATGCTTCTATGGGCATATTGGGTCAGGAAATATTACAAATAGATTTGTTATTGGTTTACCAACATTTGATAAATATATTTTCATTATTAGTCCAAATTTCATAAAGATTTCCTAGGATACGTTCTTGATAATATATCTACTTTGTATTACTCAATGCTCAAGCATGAATAAAATATTATGTAGATTGTAAATTAGTTTTATTTAAATAGCCCAGGAGGTCCTTAAAAAGATAGGATCTCTTTTTAATAAGGAATCCCTCGGAACATCAATTTTTAATCATGCTTTTTACTTAAGAAACGTGCACAAATAAATGATTTTGGTATTTTTCTTAGTCTGTTTCAAAATAAATAATCTAATTATTTGTTCTTTTTTCATGAGTAACAATTTTATATCTGGGTTTCAAGATTATATAAACAAACTTGGTGCAATCAACAAAGAATATTTTATTCATAATTCTTCCGCAAAACTATTATATTGTCTTCATATTTGGTGAGTATTGAGTAGCATACAGCATAATATTCAAGTGCACTAACTTAAGGTGCTAGCTTTATCTGTCTAAATTACTATAAAAGCCAAATAAAATAATATTGAATTTGTGAAAATCGTAAGTCATATTTTTTTTTATTAATAAAACTAAATTATTTCTTCTTAGTAGCCCATATAGACTAAAACAATTTTAACAAAACTTATTGGGCTAGAGAAAGGGAAGTTAGAATTAAGTGGAAATGTAGCAGCATTTACTATGAAGGAGTGTGTTAAACAGCTTTGGAAAGTCCATATTCATTATTCATAGGTAGGGATCTAATCCATTACATGCCCAAACTGTAAAATCAGAGTATAAATTCGACACATAATTCGTTTGCCCACCGATGATGGTAAAATTTTAAATTATATATATATATGTATGTATATATATACATATATATATATATATATATATATATATGAAATACAAAATTGTTATCACCATCTTAGTACATTGTTACTTTCTTAAACCCTCGGGCATATTTTGATCGTCCAAATAATACAACTCTATATTTTGATCGTCACAGTAATACAACTCTATATTTTGATCGTCACAGTAATACAACTCTATATTTTGATCGTCACAATTGTACAACTCTATATTTTGATCGTCACAATTATACAACTCTATATTTTGATCGTCACAATTATACAACTCTATATTTTGATCGTCACAATAATATAACTGTATATTTTGATCGTCACAATAATACAACTCTATATTTTGATCGTCACAATAATACAACTCTATATTTTGATCGTCACAGTAATAGAACTCTATATTTTGATCGTCACATTAATACAACTCTATATTTTGAGCGTCACAATAATACAACTCTATATTTTGAGCGTCAAAATAATACAACTCTATATTTTGATCGTCACAATCATACAACTCTATATTTTGAGCGTCACAATAATACAACTCTATATTTTGATCGTCACAATCATACAACTCTATATTTTGATCGTCACAGTAATACAACTCTATATTTTGATCGTCACAGTAATACAACTCTATATTTTGATCGTCACAGTAATACAACTCTATATTTTGATAGTCACAGTAATACAACTCTATATTTTGATCGTCACAGTAATACAACTCTATATTTTGATGGATGCCGACGTTTCATGTCATCCTGAACCATAATAAATATTTTTTGCAATACCGTTTGTCTGTCTGTTTGTTACGGGGAACAGAGCTGAAACCATTTTATTTATTGGACTAAGAATTAGTATCTAAGGATTACATAAATTTCCCCCAGAGGATTTTTGTAATTATCTATCCAACTCTTAAATTAAGGATAGTTATCTTAAGGGGGAAAAAAATTTATTTTCTAAAATCACGCCTTAACAATTTTGATTAAATTTCGTATCTTAGGCACTACTAAACACTAAAAACAAAATTTCAAACCTATTTTGTCCGTGAAAACTATTTTGGAGGTAGTACATTCCACTAGAGGAAATTAACAATTATGATCATATCTCCGCAACTCTTTGAGATACGAAGTAACTTACCATGCAAATTTGTAGTACTATTAGAAATAAAAAAAACTTTACTCAAAATCTATTTTTATATATTTAGTTTAAGAGATATTGGCAAATATATAGTGAGTAAATATCTCCAATTCGGCCTAGAAGCAAGAAAGTCTGTGTGATGCACAACACAATTTACTTTGATTTGTGTATTTAAAATTCAATTTGTTAATCGATCGAGTATGTGAATAGAATACTTACAAACCAACTTAATCTTTATAGCATACGCATCAAACAGCAATTGATCTGTTAATTTATCACTGTTAAATAAGAAACATCACATTCACATATAGTAAACTTTTATCATGCCAAGCATCAAGCCCGGTTATATAATCTAAATATTTAGACGCACTGCTGGCTGAGGTAAAGTGTGGGAGAAAATGTTTTATAATATCTAAAGCTACATTTAAAATTGTTGACATAGAATTGCAATGAGATATTTTCGTTTAAAAAATATCATACCTACATATTTTCTTGGCTTTCTCGGTTTTGTTTTGTATAAGCTCGTTCTCGTATAAACTCTTTTGTATCAACGCAAAAAAAAACAACATATAAAGATGTTGAAATAACACCGTCACAAACTAGAACCCCATTTCACCACCACAAAAAAATGTTATACGGGACGCAATAGAAAAACACCTCTTAATAACCCACCAGTGTAGCAGAAAATACGTAGTGCTTGTTGTTGTTGTTGCTGTGGTTCGCTTTTTCGCCTAAGAGACATATAATACGTGACCACCCTCGCTCTGGGTAGTAAATTTTCTCCAACGCTACGCGTCAGAATTAAGTTTCAACTCCCATTAGACTTAGTTCTTAAAAGAAAAGTCTCCGTGGTGCATACAAATAAGACAAGGCGGCTCATTTGCATATAGCGCAAACCTTCCCACCGTGTTATTTTGCCACCTCTTAACTGCTTTTACTCGCCTGGTAAGAAAGCGTGGTTGAGATGGAAAAAAGGGTATAGTGTTACAACGCTTTTAAAACGCGGAGTTTGCGGTTCTAGAGTGTAATAATAATTAATATAAGCAAGCCACTTTTCTCTCCCTCCAAGGTCATCTAAGGTTTTACTGGTTTATAGTGTGGTATTTTGTGGCATTTTAAATTAACATGATAAAGTAAATTGCTTGTAGTAGAAACTGTTTGTGACATTTTTGAAATTTAACACAAGTAGAGAATAGATAAAACATTCACATTTGGTTTATGAAACATTTATATCATGATTCTCTACTCTCAATTATATCAATTATTTTTGGGGTAAAGAATTACAACACTACACTACATCCTTAAGGCATATATGTTCTTTTCCACCGCGTGTTATATTACCTGTTCAGGATATAGCTATATTTTTTAGTTACTAAGGACTTTAGAAAGTTAACTTTTTATTTTAATTACTACTCGTCATTATCACATTTTAGTTCTTCATACTATGATGTTTTATAAGGAGTATTACTGTACAACATAATGTTCATCTAAATACAAAGCACCCCTGTATTAAAGCTTCTTTACTCAAAAAGAACAAGTGTAGGCAATAATGAACGATTTGCTGGAATGTTTTCGTCAGCGTTCTTCTGAATAGTGAAAAAGTAGTATAATGGAAGAAAAGCAGATCAATTTTCCAACACACAGTATTTGAGGTCTTTGCTGCTTTCTACTGGTATTTTTTGAAACGTGAATATTTTTGGACACTACTAATATTATTATTAAGTGACACTCGTAATGTTCGGTGAAGTTAAAAATAATATTTTATCTTACAGGTGAAGATGCAGAGTTTTTATATGAGAGCTCAATAATACATACAAACTGTCCAAGACATGGGTGGTAAAGACATTAAAGATGGTTTATTTTTATGAATAACGTTGAAAAGCAAGCCACTTTTTCAGAAACTAGAAATATAGTAAGAAAAGGAAAAATTTACTTTACTACCAACAGTTAACTCTAATCTGTAGCATATAACCCTAACGGCTACTTACACGTGGTGTCAAAATAAATACTCTAACCTGGAATTGAGGAACTAACGTTACAACTAGATGAGTAGAAACCAACCAGGGGATCTTACTCCCTCATTTCTCATTTGCGAACATTCTGGAAACGTCGTATAGCGTTAGTCCGGTCTAGAGTGCCCTATAACAGCTGATAAAATACATATATCGTCCAACCTTCATCGTCATTTACATGTCCATATTGTTAGTGCACATGTACTGTCTGTGTTGGTGATACGTTAGAAAAACCAACAAAAATGTGTTAACCGGGTAGTGGTAAGAAGAAATTGAAAACTAATCACTATCACAGTAGATGGGAATAAGAGTTGTTATTTATTATGGTGAAATATTATTGTTCGACTTATTTGTAGCTCCAGTATTGCGTTGCCTAAGAAAGCAAATTCAGAAATAAGTTGTCTAGCCGTTCATTAAATATTTGCTACGAATTTTCTTGAGGCTAGTGAACTTAGAAAGACAAAAGTTCTTGAAGTGAAGTCGACGTTGAGCACTTGGCAGCCTATTTTTACAAAGACTGACAACAAGTAAAAGGTGATTACATTATAGTCCTTCAAAATTATTCTCATTCCTGTGAATTTGAAAAATTTGGTCAACTCATCAAAGAAACTTTTGGCGAGGTGGGAGAAATATTTTAAATAGATTTAAACATAAATCGGATGTATTCTTTTTTGGCTCTACATTTTAATGAGTCTTTAGATTTTTATTGACACAGTGCAAGTTATGAATTTTTGTCTGAATGCTTTTCCCTGAAATTATGTATAAAGGAGAGCTACCAATGGTTAGCCCCCTAAAAGTGCATATATCAGGTCAAGACATTTACAATGTTTTCAAAGTTATGATTACCGATATAAAATTTCCTATTCATAAGTTAGTTTTTATGACAACAGATGGCCCACCATGTATGGTTGGAAATCAAATTTATGTCATTGTATTGTATAAATATGGCCAAACTGTATCTATCTTTACGTCAATAAGGATGTTTTATATCCAAAGGTTTTGAGTTCAAATGTGGTTATGATCACAGCATTTACAATTGTGAAAATTGATTTGAGCCAAAAGCCTGCAAAGATGCTAGTTATTATATTTTATCAAAGAATCTGGAGATCTCCTTCTGTACACAGATGTACGCTGGCTCTATTGCACTATATAAATAAGGAGGTCCAGGAGATATCTTACACAAATCAGATAACTTTTAACATCACGAGAATAACATTAATATGAGTTGTAAGATGAATAATGGTTAATTAAATAATCATTTCATGGTGATATTCTTAAAGAACTGAATAAACAAAATCTTAGCTTACAAGAAAAGAGTAAATCTCTGATAGAAATTATGAGCTTTATCAAAAATTTCAAAGAAAGAATCAAAATGTTTGGAATTCAGTTGAAGCGTGGTGAATTAAGAATCTTAAAATGTATGGAAGAATAGCCCGGATATAAAATATATGGTAATATAGAGTTATTTTCGTAGCAATTGACTATTTTTCACACATAATTTTAAAATAGGTTTACAGTGTATTCGACGTTGGAGGACGTTGTGAGCTGTAACTTGTATGACATTTACATTCAAGGAATTGAAAAAAGAACATGTGAATGAACTAACATAAAAAATAGCAATATTATTCTACGGTGATCCTAGTAAAGTTGAAGAACTATTTAAGATGAGCTAATACATATTTCTTAAAGTAAGCTCTACTGATAGTAATAACCCTGGTTTCTGGACGTTGTTATCTGACGAATCGTATCCGAATATTAGCAGACTTGCATTTTATTTGACAGCATTTTGGCTCAATATTTTCTACCATAATCCCAATAAAAAAACCCATAGAAACCGCATAACTAACGATCATTCATTTGATTCATTGTTTGAGGATAATAGTAACATCATACGACTTGCGACAAGACCAACTCACTATTGTAATGTAGTGTCAAATGTCTGGAATAAGTAAACCTTTTCAAAATGAAAAACAAGTATATTTTAATAAAACCCTTTTTATATTATTTATCTTTAAAATCAGGAATATCTTTTTGTGGTTTCTGGTGCATTTCTCTCTGGTTCATCATTGTTATAATCTTTCATTTTATTGTGAATTATGTCCCACTGCTTGCATATATCAGACCAAGGAGATCCAAAGCAGCAGTTGAAGTTTAAATTGAAGAATCTCTAATAAAAGTTGTGAGGCATTTTAGGTTTGGAGTTAAGAGGAAACAGATATTTTTAAAAGTCGCAGAATTAAAATGCAAAATGTGGAACTGAAACATTGTTGCAATAAACAACTTTATGCAAGTATTTTTAGTGCTATGACTTTCTATTGGTAAGTTGGATCTACATTATTATTACACCCTCGATGTGGCTATTATTTTTAAATTTTAAACACAACATAGCTTAAAATTGAAGCTTATTACTTCTTGTTACATGTAGGGTCTTCCATTATACATTATAATTGTTAATTTTAAAAAAATTCTATGCAATCAATATTTCTACACAAAATAAGGTACACGAATTGATGTTTTTACAATGGTCCTCAAATCAACTATATTTATACTTTTATTGCATATTTAAAGTTTTCCATAGTAATCAAAATTTTTATTTTTAAATAAAATTTCTAAGTGTTTTACTCTTTTTTTTACAAATGTGCAAATTTGACACAATCTTAAATGTATAAGAATTTATGGTATGTCGGTCGTGAACCAAATTCCTAAATAGCTATCACTTTGTGACCAGTACGATCGTTTTTCTAATTGAACTTAAAGATGAACATATTTTTATCAATAAATAGGTATAAATCAAAATAACGTCAAAGGCAGTGTTGAATTAACAATAAAATGTAAAATATAATATTTGAAATAACATTTCCCATCACTACGAGACACACATTGGTGTACAAGCAGACAAAGACGTCATGCTTGCTTGACCAAATTTTCCTGTGTTGAAAGTTAAGGGTTCCAAACCCTTCTGTAAACTATCCTTAATCTTAGGGTTAGATATCCAATTCCCAAAATCCCTCGGCTCAATTCCATGAAAACCCTAGGCACCAAGTTTTAGCCCAATCGGTAAAATAGTTTAGGCACTTCTTGGTAGTACATTCAAAGAGACAATCTTGAGTTTGATTTTTTTGACGATCACAATATTTTCGCTACATGTAAGATAGCAAGAAAGTAAAAGTAGATATTTACTACTGAGTCAAAAATTATAAATATAAATCATTGTTGTACAAACATTTCCCCTAAGAGGTTAACGAAAACAGATCATCAACTTTTTGCGAGACTTAATCATATCTACTTACTCAATAGAATTAAAGAATTATTGCGTTGAAACTTAGGTACTGAAGTGTATCTGTACAACTATAGCTCACAAGTCTGTATTAATATATTGGGCAATATCTCAGAAATTAATGGTTCTATAAAAATATATTTCCAATAAAAGATTTTTATTTTTAATAGTACTACAATTTTGCTATGATAAAGTTATTTAGTATCTAAAATAGTTGTGGAGATACGGAAGTTTCCACTTCTGTAAACTACCCTAATTCTTTTTTAAGGGAAAATGAAAATTTTAATTTTAATTATAATATTAATCAATGCCTAGATACGAATTTTAATCCAAATTGTTAGAGCCGATTTTGAAAAAATAATGTTTTTCTCTTTTCACCCTTTCTTAAACTACTCTTAATTTTAGGTTTAAACAGACACACAGACATATGGCATTGCAAATGCAATAACAAATAAAAGCTTGTTATTATAAATAGACTAGTATATTATGTGCAATGATAAATAATTTAATATCTTAATGAGTTAAGGAAATGTGATAAATAATGAGAATTTACGCATCAGACCGGAACCCTTAAAGTCATTTCAAAGAAAAGTTGAGATTAGCCATTTTGTTTGTCATATTATTGTATGTTTAGAAAAGAAATTTAATCAAAATCATTAGAGCTGATTTTGAGAAAATCAACTTTTTATCTTTTTGCTCTTCAGAAAACTTCCCTTAATTTTAGGTCTAGATATCCAATTCCAAGAACCCCTCGGTACAACCCTATGAAAACTCTTTATACAAATCTTTAGTCTGCTCGTTAAAATAGTTTAGGCTCTACTACTAGGTACAGACAGAAGGAAATTCAAAAACAACTTTTTTTGGATTCTGAGTGTTGTGAAACGTCAAATTTATTAAAATCTTGAGTTTGATATATTTTACGATCACAATACTCTTTATATACCTGTAAAGAAGTGAGAAAGTAAAAAGATGACATCCTCAAAATCTATACCCTATTTATTACACACTCACCTTAATATATATGGCGTGGAGATGATAAATAAAATTAAAATATTGTCTATAATAGGTACATATATTTTTAATACCTCATCCCACTGCCCTTTCATGTTATCCGCCTTAGTATATTATCAAGTTGGGAATTAGTACCAATACGCTTTGCTATTTTTATTTTAGGTATTTATTTTGTGTAAATTACAAACAGGCCGATAATATTAGTACACTATCGACAATATAATTTAATTATAGAACTGATACATAACCCAGTAGCCCAACTGTTAATTGTGAAAGCGGAATATTCAATTTTAACAATGAATAGTAAGATTCTAGGCCACGTCAGGAATTAGACGCAGGGACTATAGTTCGGAAGAAAGAAGTGTTACCGACTGAGATAAGGTTTCGGATGACTGGCCGTACTGGAAAGTGAATCCGATTCTTGTAAGGGAAAGAGATGAAGACAGATAGATATATAGTTTATCTGGTGAGATGTTATGTAAGGGATATTGCGTATATTTTAAATAGATACACGACGAGCAAAACTAACTTTCTAACCCATACCAAAAATAATTACGTATACATTTTCTCTCTTCTTTTGTATAATTAATTACTTACAAATTCCAAGAAAAGTAATAATTCTCTACCTCCGAGTTGTGATGGCAACGAAGGACATAAAATGTAGCTGATGTGCGCCACCATCGTAGTATTTTACAACAGTTTTATGTGTATCTTAGAAACGTTATCTGAGTCACGTATATGCTAGTAAAAACTGTCCTAACTACCTAACCGGCAAACTCTCCCTCCCCACGGCTCCCTTTTAGTTCTTCTCGAAACATCAAGAGGCTAGGAAGGTGAAGAAGTGCTTCTAAGCTACATCATTTCACCGGTATCCAAATCTTGACACCTTTATTTAACAACGGCGCTCCAAGATGAAAAACCATATTAAAACTTTTTATACTTACGTTGGCTTCAAAGATGAATGACAAGATGAAAAATTTTGATATTGCGACCAAACAAGTTTATGAACAGGTTTATTAAAATAGGAAAGTGCCTCTATATAAATCCAAACATGTTCAATAAGTTTCTTTTATATTTTAATAAATCAAAATTATGTGTGAAAGAAAAATATAAACGCATTAAAATGGCTATATTAAAATATTATGAGCAGTGAAAATTTTGGGTAATGTCAATGTTAATCAATTCAGGAAGCCTTATTTTTTACTAGAGGAGCTGTATTTTGTATCTAGTTGGTATTTTTAAAACATGTTTTTCTTAAATATTGAAATAATTCTGCTTTTGTTTTTATTGCTTCCTCAAGTCTTACAACCCATCTAAACCCACATTTACGAGGAAAGCATCCTTAATAAACCCGACCCGGATTTAAACCCTGACTCTCCCATAACTCTAAAACCACGTTCCCATCTATTAAGATTACATTTTTTTAAATGTATGCAATTCCTAACATAGATGTTGAGTGATTTTTGTTGAGTGTAATATTCGCATATTTTACTATAAGTGTATTTAATTAAGAATTCGAAAGTTAACTACCTCAATTACAAAAGTAAGCCACCTATCCCTATCTTGTGATAGTGCTATCCAGCCCACCTCACTATATACCCTTTCTCTTTCAGGTCCAGTCTAATCTTATCCCATTTGCGTCTAGGTTTGCAGTGCATATCCTTAACTAGGTTCTAGTTTATTTCATCCGTGATGAATGTCTAGCCCACAGTAATTTACTAGACTTTATTAGCTCAGCAATGTGTTGTGATTAGTACAAAGTATTTAGCTCATCATTATCCACTCCCCAGTATACGGTAGTTAGTCCCGGGATCTTTGGACGTTCCCAAGTGTCATGTTTCAACAACCTTTAAATAAATACATTTTAGTATAAGTAAATCCTTATTAGATGATACAGTAAACGTATACTTTATTTTTCAGATATAATTATTCATGTATGTAAAAATGGGTTAAAACCTGTTTGAACTCTTTTGAAAAATATCCATGAAATATTTCAATATTTGATTAAATTTTCGTAGCTATAATTCCATCCTTATATAATTTTATAAATTAATGCTTAACATAATTTAGGACGTTACATTTAGCATTGAAACATTCTTGGCTATATAATTTCTTGATTGATTAATTATTATTTATAAAGGAAGGGAATACGAGTTAAGGCCTGTACTTTTTCAGTTTTTATGGTATAATTTTATTTTTTTTTGCCAAAAAAATAAAGTAGATTTTATGTAAATAGGATTAATTTTTTTCTTACACATGGTGATATCAACAAATATTGAATAATTGTCATGAAAAACTCGGCATTTGGCCAGAATAGAAAATTAAGGGAAAAAGTCATGTTTAAATAACGTAATATCCATGAAAATTATTAAATATATTTTGAGGTTAGTATGTGTATAAAGATATACTAAATGTACTGAATGAATTAATATCCATTTTTATTCAATCAAAACATCTTAAAACTTAAAAATACGGCCCTTAAATTGAATTCAAACCCAATCGCACAGTTACCAGAAATGCTTAGAGCATTCTTTAATACAAAAAGATTACATCAAACGATTGAATATAATTTGAAAATACAACCAAATTTTGTGATTGACACACTATAACTAATGTATAGTGGAAGAAAAAAATGTTTATTTCAAATAAATAGATGGAAGGAACCTAATGCTCAACAATCAACCTTAAAAGCGAGGAATTAATTATTTAAAAAAAAGCTTTAACTTGTTTACTAATATGACAATAATTAAACCTGACCCACATCGGCGGGCTCACAGATTATGGACAATTCTCCTGCCTCTCAAATATCGGAAAATTTTATCATATTTATATTCCGTACTAGTATCACGAGTTAGTGCACATTTTAAACTCTTCAGGGTATTAAAACATGGCCTTCTAAAACAAAAAAATATTCTCCTTGTCCACTCATACACTGAGAGAATAATATTTGGGGCGCTTCACCGAATACGTACTGAAAGATCACAGGCCGAATCTCGAGTAATTATATCAGAGGCGCACAAGGTAGGTGACTCAAAAGTACATCATTGTGTGTAGTTTCTTAAGCTCCGTATGTTGACACAACTAGATGACATCTGATTAACCCAACCTAACCTAATCTAACACTGAATAATGAAAATATATTACCATTTGCGAACTATATTTTGGAGGACTACATTCAACGTGATAGCTTATTCCATTAATATATATTAAATAAATTACTGTAAAATTATAAATAAGTTAATTAATCTACAGTTAGAATCTTTAATACACAAAAATTAAGATATAAAATATTTATTCAACACATTTAATAAGTAAGAATAAAACTTCCGTTAATTATTTATAAATCTGTATCAATATAACGTATGGCTATCTTTAATATATTTATAATTATATTTAATATGATTATTAATATTATATTAAATATTTAATAATCCTATATAAAATAACTTTGCAAACCTATTAATAAGAAATGTGCCCAAGATGTCTGCTATGTTCCCACGTTATGTGGTTGTTTTTTCCCTCTGCGATTTTGATCCATATTTTCATGTGATTTTAATTTGAGGTTTTTCCCTCTTGTGTGCTTTAGAAGCTCTTCGCATTTCAACCACGGTTTTATTACGATACACTACGAAATAAAAAGTAGATAAGATGGGATTGGTTATTATTGACGTCAAATAAAACCATACAGAATTAAATATGTAAAGGACGTTTTCGTCAGTTGTAAGAGTTACTAAAACAATTTAAATGTATTTATACGTAAGGTGCCTACTGTAATCTGATTTGTCAGTGCTCATAGATAATAAATAACTATGAAATGTTACTAATCTTAAGGTAAAATTGAATCAACATTGAATGCAAAAAAAAAGTTGTTATGTTTTCTAAATGTCCTTTCCTATCAGAGACCTACAATACTAATAAATTGAAGTTACTTATGATTGTGGCACACGTGCTAATTATCATACTTACCTTAAACATCTTAGGACAATAATAATAGAAGGTTGAAGGAAAGACGCTAAAAATTAACAGGAACGCCTTCTTAGGATCCACAAACTCAGCTTAGGTATTAGTGCGCATGCCCGATCAAGGAGTTAAGCTAGATTATCCTTCAACTAAAATATTCCTTCAGTAATAATTCAAATTTTGGTCGACGTAAAGTTAAGCGTACTAAGGCCTCCCTCAGTGAATAAAAGGAGGGCAAGAAGAGGTTGGATAAAATGGGGTAGGGGAACATTTGATGAAAATATACCTTAGAGTAAGGATTGAGGTTTGGGGTGGAGGGAAATTATAATCCCATTACATCTATCTCCCTTTATGCTTGTTTCTAATTCGTTTATTATTGTTTTTGTGGTTCTAAGTGTTACTCATCTAGCGAAACAAAAGAGGATATCTGCGGTCCTGTAGAAGTGCCATCGGTCGTATTACACCCCACACAAGGGCGATATTTCCATACTTGATTCAGTACTGAATTTGTGTCAAGTCAGTTTTTACCGTATGAGGGTCCAATCATCTTGGCGGCTATTAGCAAATCAAGTAACGTTAGTGAAAAATTGGTGTAATTTTTTTTAACTCCAATGGGATATGTTTGAGATAGGTACAATTTTAAAGAAAATTTACCCACATTTTCATGAAGGGAGAGGTTAAACCAATTTAGGAAAACTACTCCCAGTACATCTGACCAGAATTCTAACCCATCACCAGCAATCTCATCTAACCCACAAGAGTAACGTGTTAGACCATGTTACCACCGATGCGGGTAGCCTCTGGGTAATTTAGTTACTGTGGAATTAACATTTAAGTGATGTTTAAGTTAAAACGCATCTGAAAAATAAATTCAAGTTGTCTTACATTTACAAATATAAAAAAGATTTATGTGGCCTTCAAACAAAAGGAAAACCAAATATTTTTGTTTTGAATAAAAAGTTTGAAGAAAGTGGCTTTAATTAGATTTGCTGTGCGTGGTGCTAAAAAAATGTATAATTTACATCTTATATTCATAATTTTATAAATATGCCTTATTTAGTTTAAAATACACATTGAACTATAAATTAATACATACACACACCATTTTCTAAAATTATTTTTATTTTTATTAAAAGCATTATCTATCTATGAAACAAGGTTGTAAACAATCAATGTGTATATTCAGTAGTAGCTATTTCACTAATTTTTGACTTGATAACTTTCTTTTTTTTATATATTTAGGTCAATCTATTGAATTGAGGAATAGAATATGGCCCGTGTCATTCACATTGGAGACTCATGAAATAAATGTAAAGTTGACCAAATATTTGTGCAAGTGACGAGGAAGACCGGAGTTTGAGCTCTGATTGGCTTTACTGAGTGTGCCTTACCATGTATGGTTTTTCACTCTTTCACCTCGCAAATGGAGGTATATTTATTTTACATTATGTTATATAACTCATTCCTACTCGATTAACATAGTTAAATGAGTATATCCACTATGGATAATACAACGCGGAGTAAAAATAATCATCCTCTTGCCACGAGGACCGGTTCAGAGAAAACACAATATCTTGGCGGAGGGATATGAGGTGAAGAGGTTTCTGAGGTTACGGCCGTGGATCGAGGACCTTTATGATCACCTTCCTGGACTGACGCAGCAGTTTCTAACCGATGGTTTCCTACCTTTGTCTGGGTGCTATTCCGGCCGGGACCAAGTTTCGATCCCGTTATTGCTGTTGTGCGCCGGGTGGTTCTGATGAGGGCTACTGATAAGATACAGTTGTACGGTGGGAAACAGTTAAAGTGAGTTCTCTCGTTGGTTCAAGATCATATTGTTCCATTCCTTTAATCTCATTTCAGAATGGTATTTCCCAGCTATAACATTTTACGAAACAGAATATTATAAATTAGAAGATGATGGTGAGTTTGTTTTTTTTCCTGGGAATTACTTGGTTAAAAATTTAATCCATACTCGCGTTGGCCATTCTTGGTACCTTACACGACAGGGACTCACTCTATTTACGGATCTCAGCCCCAGAAAGAGTTCATAAAGTAAGTGTTTGACAGTTAGACTCAATTTTACCGATTTTAGGAACTCTAAAAATTTGGATTGAATATTATATTTTTTCCGTGCTTCAAATCTTACTAACATTCCCAGCTATCTTAACATTTAAATTAATGTAGCAATAATTTGGAATATCAAATTTTATGGAGAATCTACTAATAATTTTCGGAATAGTGTGGGGAGTTAATTTTTTGAAAATTATGTATGTACTAGTCACCCGGCCGAGATCTGAAACATCATCAGACAAGTCAGACAAGACTATACTGATGCCTCTGTCCATGTCATCATCAGGGTTGGTTTATGTGTTTCTCTGAGGTTTTAAAATTTTAATTCTTAAGCTTTTGTCCAAGTACTGACTATGAACAACACCAAATATCTAATATGCATATAGCCTGAACGAGTATTAGGACAGAGTGCTGAAAATAACTGTATAACACTGACCGTTTTAAGGGGAATATTTAATAAAGCTGACTGATTGGGGAGGTTAAGTTTATATTCCTTCTAGGTTTAATAAGTTGTGTTATAGATCTGGTTTTTCATTTCTCTATCCAGACTAATACTCTTACACTTATTCCAATTGCACCCTAATTGTTCTGTCCCAGTATGTTAGAGTAGTATGAGTCATGGAGAGGCAATACTGCCAATGAAGAGTTCTTATTGTAAAATAGCTAGCTAATTCAAAGACACAGAATGAGGACGAATTTTAAGAAAACTAACGATCATTCACATAAAACTAATGGGAGGATATTGAGTCTTGGGATGAACCTCACCATTGTCCACGTAGTATAAATAGTTAGACTCTTAACACACTTGGTTGTCGTCTATGGGAGGACTAAAATCTTGGCTAAAAGCATTAAGAGGGCATTTACATATTATATTGTGTTTTACAAATATTTTTTGATACATATCGAATCAGATTTTCTCTAGAATAGACCTTTATGAATGAATTATTAATCTCATATAGTCTGGATAGCTAGCGATGAAAAGGTAGAGTTTCAAATCACAGCGCAGTGTACTGATTTTTTTTTTGTGGCCAATTTCTCATTTACTCTTTTCACACAAATGCGGGTAAATTTCCTCTAAACTCTACATTTACTTATTGTTACCTCAAAAACATAGCTAGATACGTTCATTCCATCCTTGTAGTATGATGTAGGATTTTAAAAATCCACCTTAAAATTAACCTTCCTCCTCCTATGTCATTACATTACTTTAGGAAGTAAGTTGACTAAATAAGGCAGTAAAACGCGTACTGCTGAAAAAATCTTCGGAGGAAAATCATATATATTTAAGCCCTCCATGATCGAACCCTAGCTCTCTTGTGTTGGTCAGACGTCCTATGCGCTCATCTAACCTTGTATGTCTGAGTGTATTTGTTTCCAAAATAACTTGTAATTGAAAGTTGGCCTAATAAACTGAGAAAGTGTCCCAATTTATTTCAACAATGTTAGTACTACTTCTTTATAAAAAAAAATAGCACCATTAATTATGCTTGAACAATTTTCAGAAAGGTTATATTCAAGCGAGAATTCTTTTAAAAAACACGGTAAATTTTAATAACTTGCCAGCTACACAATCCCTTGAATAAATATAGTTGTATAAACAAAAGCATAACATGTTTCTTACTTTATAAATTGCACGTGAGCTAAAATTTAATTAAAACCGAAATGAAAATTGCTTTGTTACTCGTCTTAAATACCTTGCTGTACGTGTCAAGGTATAATGAACTAATTTCAGCCGATGAATAGAATTTATTATCATTTTAACTAAAGTAACAATACTTCATCCTCAGAGGTGGTACAACGGTGAGCTGTTCACAATGTTACGTGCAACTAGAACGAGTATTTTTCGTGGAAGATGAACGTATGAACATAGAATTAAGGTAATGTAGTTTCAATACCAAGGATTGCGTGCAGCCAAATACAAATCTACAAGGGATTTGCTTTGAAGTAGCTCCTATTAAGGTAGGCTTATGTTTACGAGATAAATAACATTTATTCCCAATTTATTGTCCTGGCTATTATTATATCTAATAATTTAATTAATATTAATTTTTAAGAAATACTACAAATTAAAAATAAAATTTCAAAAAAAAACAACTAAATTCAAGAGTTGTATTAAATGTAAACTTTAATTTACAAAGAATCAATGGCAGTAAAAATCTATTGTTTGTATTTAAGTGAAATAAACTCTGAGAGATTATTTCAAATATGGGCGGAGATTACAGTGAATCTTCACACTATTTTTTTTTAATAATTAAGACGTTCAACGCACTAACAAACTAATCTAATCCATAGGCATTGGCAGCATAGCTTAGGGGGATTCGTACCCCCATTAGTGTCGTGAAAGAATGTAAAAACAACAGTGATAAATCATTTATGAAGACTCCCTCCCCCATTTGTACCCAGCTAAGATTTTTTTTGCATCACTTCTTACTAACCGTTTGGGTTACACGCTTATACACCTATTAACCTAGTGGTTTTAGGGATTAGGAAGGTTATATTTAGAAGTGTCCCTGAATTTGCGTGGAGAGAGAATGGAAAACTCTTTAGGGAAAACCACCCTCCTAACACCCGACTAAGATTCTAACTTTGATATCCCCATCATCGGAAGCCCAATCTACTGTGAGAGTAATTGGTTACCTGGCGGTCTAGGGGTAAGGTGTCAGACTTCTGTGCTGGGGTCCGGGGTTCAATCCTTGGTCCCGGCACAGATTTATCTGATTACCAAACCCTTCCTTCACCTCTGACAAGACATCTTGTGAATGTGGAGAATGCCAGGCCTCCACCGTGGTTCGAATTCCACGTTAAACTGTAGGTCCTCCATTTCATCTCACAATCACCCTACCATTACACATTTGCGTAAGTGCGTATAACCCTAACGGGTAGTAAGACGCGGTGCTAACAATAATACTGTGAGAGTAGAGCACTATACTACGCTATCACCGAAGCGGGTAGCTAAGATTTAAGCCTTGACTCTACCTTCATTAGATATCCAGATAAAATGAAACATTAAATCACGTGGCTACAGAAGCGGGAATAATCCAACATAAAGAAATAGAAATGATGTATAGAGGTATTGCATGGTGCCAGCATAATTCCATCCGCATTTTACTTACTTGTATAGAGATTTTATAAATTATTCAATACGCAACACGAGCCTTAGAGACAGCCGAATATATTCAGTTTGGAATTCAGATAAGATGGAGCGGGTCGGTCGGTGATCGTCACAACAGTTTATTCGTGCGATTAGGAACTCGGGGCCCCTAGTATATGTATAGAGAGCCGACCCGCCACACTGACCTGATTCGAGGTTGCATATCTAGAGCTGTACCTGGGGTTTGTGCAATGCCGTGTGTGTTCAATCCTGGAAGAGGAGAAAAGTGAACTATGTACAATTTTTTTTTTGCCAGAAAATATCAAAAGATCATAAAATTAAAGGATGGTGCAATTTTTACTTTTTTTTTTTAGCTATTTCAACATTTATATATTTTTTGAAATGGATTTAGTTCTTTAAGTTGATCCACCTGTTTTTATTAAAAAGATTATATACTTTTCTTTTCTTCTTCTTTTACTGTAGGTTTGCCTAGGAAATTGTAGATACAATTTGCTTGAGGTTATTTAAAATATAAAACTGAGTTTAATAGCCTCCATAGTCAAGTTCTGATATGTATTTAGAAAAAACTATTTTATATAAGTGGATGTTTTTTTTGGGGTGGGGGGTGGGGAGAGGCTTATAGGGGGTAAGATAAACAGCTATAATTATTTCTGGCATTAGGGTGTGTATAAATTATATTCTTGGATCAAAATAGTTTTTACGCCTTGGGTTTATCTCTTTTTAATAATTGCATGGGAAATACTCAAATGATCGGTAAATAAATGTTATTCTGGTCAATGTTTTTCATCAAATAAATATCAATGAACTTTAATGTCACTATAACATAGAACCATAAGCATAGTGTAGTGAACTCTTAAGTTATATCAAAGTGGTAAGGGAGACTAGTAACGAGTATTGCGGACGTTATTTCGGGTCGTGTTAATGATCTATTTTGACTCAGTTTTGGCTATATGCATACGTATTAAATACTCTTATTATTTAGGGATGATAATGTTGAATTTAAGGTAAGAGTACCAGCATTTTCTTGAAGATAGTGTATTGTTGTTTTTATGAATACCATTCTCAGTACACACGATGGAATTCAAAACCTGATCTTTGTTATTTAATAGCAAGTTTGTAAAGGCGTCCACGAAATATCTCGGTGTACCCTACTGGATTATACTAGTTTTTAAGTCTTATGTTTGTGTAATTGGTGGGTTTGCAAAGTGCATATAAAATCACCCCATCAAAGAGATCTGCTGAAGGGGAGTGAATTTTTCCCCTTTGTGACCTTCAAACCTCTCTAAGTTTAGGAAACTGTTGGCTTATTTCCTCTAATATCATTCGCTTTACCCTGTCCCCTTGGTTTGGATAGATTAACCCTTTAATTACTGTTACTGGCACATTATCCCCTTTTGTGTATACCTTTAATCACCAGACTGAGCGCTTGCTTGCCCCTGTTCTTGCATGCATGTCTTTATCTTGTGGGTAGTCAAAGGGTCAATATAAGTTCAGCACTGAGGGTTGGGAGGGAAGGTACAATACACTAAAATATTTACAGGTAATTATTCAACCGAGACCTCTGTTGGGAGAACTACTCGCGTAACTTAGATAACGGTTCGCCTTCTATTGGGACACCTAGTGACTTGACATTACCTAAATAATAGAATACCACTTGACATTGTAATCTTAAAACGCTTTTAGTTCTTCATACACGGATAACTTTTTAGACTTGTATCAAAATATCATTTCTAGCTGTGTCTTACTACCAATCAAGGCCAAACTCATGGAATACGGAAATAAACATTCTCTGCACACTCAGCCAGGATTCGCGTCTTGACTTCTCCGTCAGTGGATAATTAAGCCATATGGGTTCTAATATTCTTAGTTAGCGTACGTATTAGTATGGGGAATATTATTAATCGAAATCTACATTAATGTTACCTATGATTTTGTTAGGAAGAATTGTATCTGATAATTACTAAAGTTACTTAAACAATTTTAATATATATTTATACATCAAGTGATGTTATCTGCAGATGTTATTTTTGGTAGATATTATCAATACCTATAAAATAGCACAATGCATATAGTAAAATTTTATTAATGTTGGCCGCAAATAAAAACGTTTGAATGTTATAAGCTGATATTCCAACTAAAATCAATCTATAATGTTTGCGCAGTAAATGATTAAACATTAACACAGTATTTCTTAACTTTAAGAAATATTTTTATGGTGGAACAATGAGTTAAAAAATAAAAGTTTACTAGGCATGTGAACATTTTCTAATAAATGACTAGTCATGATATATAATAATATTAATTATTATTATTATTAGCACCACGTCTTACTACCCGTTCGGGTTATACGCACTTACGCTAGTGTGTAATGGTAAGGTGATTGTGAGATGAAATTAAGGACCTACAGTTTAACGTGGAATCCCAACCACGGTGGAGGCCTGGCATTCCCCACAGTCATGATATAAAAGTTAAGTGTTCTATTAAGTGTAAAATTAACCAAATTTTATTGCAATATATTTTTATTAGCTTTATAATTAATATAAATACTCTATCTATAAAACTCTTTTGAATCTCAATTTAGCTCAAGGGATATTTTGGTATCCGAGAAGAATCTCTAGGAGCAGTGTAATGAGGGCTATGAGGTTCAATCGATAGCATTTGACTTTTTTATATCGCTCAGCTAATAAATAGCATGAATGCAAACCATTTCAACTTTTATATATCCCAGTTTTGAACAAAAATTAGTTCACATATTGGTTAGATGGTTTATAACGAGTCACCTTTCTGACAAATTAAGTTTTATAGTTGAGTATTTATTTACAATACAGTGTACTCAAAGTTATGTAAGCCCATTTTAATTAACATTGCTTATGACCTTAAAGATAAGTAAAGAAAAACCATTTTAAACTATTGTTTACTTCCAAATCTTGAAAATTTTAAAATATACCTTAAATTCATTTTTATTTCGTGAGTTCTACCTCACGTCCTGGTTATCCACATAGTTATAGTAATGGGGTATGGAATAGAGAGTTAGAGTAAAGTATAAATATACACAAATTTGCTTGGACTTAGAGTGGGTGTTTTTCAGATAGAATTGAAAAAAAAACTCATTTCAACCAGCCGGAATTAGAAAGGCATATTTCCTTTGCCATAAAAACAAACAAAACAAGATTGACACCTTTGCCTGCGTGGCCAAAGACACGAGGCTCTTTACATTCCTGAAACTGAGGATTTAACTTAGTTTAGCCTTCATCGGTTGAACTGGGGCTGTTTAGTCTTATCTGTCTCTTCCTCCCATCTTTAAAGGTATTAAAATATAGACTGAATCAGTGATTTTAGAAAGGACCCAAGTCCAAATTTCATAGTTTTGAGAAAAACAAAAAATCTGTTTGATGCAAAATGTATTGTTTTATTCTAGATTATTGTTGGGTATGTTGAAGTGTTCGTGTAATTGTAATATTCCACAACTTTAAAAAAATATAAATATCTGGAACTATATTTACAGTATCAATTTTAATTATTAGGACTAAGGTCCTTTCTGCAATCAACAGTGAAAAATAATTTCTAAAATTCTTGAAAATATCTGGTTTGTGGTTGGAGTATAAATTAAATGTAAATAATACACAAGTGAAATGCATTTATGTAAATCCAAAATTAGTTCGTGTAAAATCTGCCCATAAAGTGAATAACAAAGTCACTTGATTAAAATCTACTTTACAGTGAGCTTTATTTAAGTGACATGATTTTTATATGATCGCAGTTATGTAGCATTAACAAGCTAAATTACACCAGGCCTTGCTTTAAAATACCATCTTTGTTTTGATTCCAGCTCTGTTGCATTAAGAATAAAGTCTACACCAGCCTAGGAATATGAATTAAACAGAACCAAACAGCAAACACATTAAAACGTTTAAATACTGGCTTATCACTTACCAATATTTTCTCTACATGTAATAAGGCACCAAATATTACCCGGTTCGATATGATTGCAGTTATATTGCATATACAATGAACAGCAAAAGTAAAATATATTTTAATGATAATAATAATAAATATTAAAATGTTCAAACACTTTATCATAACATCTAAATAAAATTCTCAAAAATATCTGCTCTGTTAACCCTACATGATTTTACCATAAATATAACAGCTTCTCAATAGATGTTATAAGATGCCAACACTATCTTATACCAAAATCTCCTGATAAGGTCTCACAAAGATTTAACTTGTTCCTTGATCATAACGTCTCTCGGTGGTAAACCACTGAACATTTTATTATAATATTCGTAATTCACAGAAGAAGTAGGGTCTTTATTTCTTAACAATGAATATATCTTCTTAACTGTCTGATCGGTTTCTAAATGGCAATATTCTCTTCCTGAAAAGTGCGATTTTTGACTGGGAAAGAGGAAATATGAGTATGTATCTTTAATATTATTATTATTATTATTATTATTATTAGCACCACGTCTTACTACCCGTTCGGGTTATACGCACTTACGCTAATGTGTAATGGTAGGGTGATTGTGAGATGAAATGGAGGACCTACAGTTTAACGTGGAATCCGAACCACGGTGGAGGCCTGGCATTCCTCACATTCACAAGATGTCTTGTCAGAGGTGAAGGAAGGGTTTGGTAATCAGATAAATCTTGGCCGGAACGGAGGATTGAACCCCGGCCGCCAGCATAGAAGTCTGACACCTTACCCCTAGACCGCCAGGTCACCCAAAAAAAATATCTTAATATCACTTTTAGAAACAGATTGGCATTTACTGATTCTATACCAATATAAAAAGTCCTCCACGAAATATTTTCTTTAGTCTGCTACCTTACGCCGTTCTCTTCTGAGGCAAGGGGTGGGGGGCGGAGGGGTACATAAGGCCTCTCGCTCTGGCGCGTAGTCTGCCTGCTCCTCCCCCGTGTGTTACCACTTCCCCACGCGACAGTGATGTAGACCGGGTTTTCAGCCTGCTCAGGAGCCAGGCCTCCAGCTCTAGGACCGTGATATGAACCATGACCCAGAATCCCCCCAGGGTGCTATCCTTTATCAGAGATTTACAAGTCACTTATTCTCCTTTCCTCGTGTCCTTCCTAGTATTTACAGGACCAACTTTGGCTTGTTTCACGGAATAAAGGCAAGGAAAGGCGGGTAGAAAGGGGGGCTTAGGAGGGACGGACAACGATTTAATCTCTAACATTATTTGCAACAAATTTTCACTCTGGGTTGATACAAGGTGATTACTAATCTAAATTAAATATATTCTATTTGTTTATACATGTGTATATATGAATAAATATTATATATACGTATGCATTTCTATCCCATATGCTATTGATTACACTATAATATTGAATTTATATATACAACAAGTCGGTAACAATCTAAAAAAGTAGAAGAAAAAAGTGATCCTCTCAAGATATATGTGGATATATTTTCCCCCTGTGTATATATGTATCCATATGTATCCATATATATCCATATATATATATATATGTGTGTGTGTGTGTGTGTGTGTGTGAGAGAGAAAAAAAATTCACTTTTATTCATACTTTTTAGACTGTTATTAATTTTAACGTGTGAAATATGCTTTTAAAATCCACAATATATTCCAAATACTTATTTGGGTTTGTATCTCATAACGTTGTAATATTATTTCGCTTACCCTTATTTTAAATATTCACTGTCTGTAATAAATCTTAAAATGTAGTGGTTTGTAAAGGTTTGTTTTTTTTTATTTCCAAAAATATTGTGTTTTGGAAAGAAAGAAAAAAAGTTTCATAATTCACTTTACTTAGCGAGAATTCAGTTAATATTGTATGAAATATAAATAGCATAGCTGTCCAAGATATTTAAATAATTATACACACAGCTAAACATAAGACATAATATATTTTAACTATTTTAAACGCATCATCTTCATAACAGTTTTAATAAACACGTCATACTTGAATCAACGATCTTAAGGCCCAGCTAGGAGATACACAGTAATCCGTGTGCAAATTACACACACTGCAAGGAATGACCTCATTTATTATTATTATTATTATTATTATTATTATTATTACTAGCACCATGTATTACTAACCGTTCGGGTTATATACATACCTAGACCTCATTTATTAAATGAAGAAATTAAAGAGGTTGAATCTCCTCTATGCAATGGAAGAGAGTGGTATTGTTGTGTTGTAGAGAATAAGCTTTTTTTTTTAAAAGAGAGATTACTTTGACATCATTTTATAAGACAAAAATATTCTACGACGTAATATTTTTTAAAAAAAATATAAAATTAAGAGCTAACCAAAAAGCTAAAGAAATAATATGTATTACAAAATGGGGCCAAATCTTGATAATCTTGTTGATATATGAATCTTGACTGAAGAACTAATATAAGAACCAAAGTATAGACAGACATCCATTTTTTTGTGTGTTCTTGGTGAGCCATAAAAACTCCAATTCTACTGTCAATAATATTTGTAGTAATAAGCCACTACATCCTATATAAGAAATAAACAAACATATCAAATTATTTTTCGTGACGTATATATATGTCTATATCCTATAATTCTAATCAAAATAATATATGAATTCAAATATATTTCTACTTGATAGGGTATTGGTAGATGGCACCCATATATCCGAGTAATCTAATCTAAGGTATTCTCTATCTTTGTTTTTTATTTTACTTTCTAGTACCACCTCTTACCACCCGTTCAGGTTATACGCCTATTTACATATAAGCCTAAGAATTTTAGGGATTAGAAAGGTTATATTTATAGGAAATTTAACCAGAGCCTGGAGGGAGAGAGTAAAACCATTTTGGTAAAGCAACCCTTAGTAAACTTCGACCGAGTTTCTAATTTATAGCTCCCCATCATCGGCGGTCTAGTCTACTGTGAGACTAGCACGTTAGACCATGTGACCAGAGAAACGAGTTTTACTTTATTAATTTTTTAAATACAAACACAGTTAGGTAACATATAGGATAGGTGATAAAAGGTAGAGAACATTAAGGGAAATTACCCCAGTATTAAATTCCATTTCAAGAATTAATTTTGAGGAAAAGCTCAGTGTTTTGGTCTAATTAAATCATCCAATAGATATATCAGTCAAATTTGTGTTCAAAGGATGTGATAAAATGTGATAAAATATATTAAATAATGTCTAAGTTACATTTATAACTAACATTTTGAACTATTAATGTGATATATATTATATAGAATGATGTATTCTTCTTCTTCTTATTATTATTATTAGCACCGCGTCTTACTACCCGTTCGGGTTATATGCACTTACGCTAGTGTGTAATGGTAGGGTGATTGTGAGATGAAATGGAGGACCTACAGTTTAACGTGGAATCCGAACCACGGTGGAGGCCTGGCATTCCCCACATTCACAAGATGTCTTGTCAGAGGTGAAGGAAGGGTTTGGTAATCAGATAAATCTGTGCCGGGACCGAGGATTGAGCCCCAGCCGCCAGCACAGATGTCTGACACCTTACCCCTAGACCGCCAGGTCACCGACTAGAATGATGTAAATGATATATATAACAGGTTACTATATCTAGTATAGTTAGTTATACATTGACACAAACATATAGGCCTACATTTGATCAAACACTTTTTTACTAGTTTTAGTTTATAAATATTTTTTTTAAATGGAATTTAAAAAAATAAACTTTACCTTGAAAATTGTTCCTCCATAGATGTTAAATATCCAGAGCTTTCCCTGAGCATGCCACTTAAAATTAAGATTTATGGGGACGTCTAATTCTGAGACACATTCCTCCATAACCATGATTACAAACATAAATAAACATAAGCTCATGCAAGCTTGCGTCAAGATTAGTCTGACTTAGAACTACTTGCCAGAAAGCGTAGACGAGTTTCCTCATCGTGTGTGTCTATTTATTTATTATACCATGGCTCAATTCCATCATAAGAAATAAAATAAAATAAAGTTGCTACCATGAGGTAGCATAATGTATACAGGTGACCTGGCGGTCTAGGGGTAGGGTGTCAGACTTCTGTGCTGGCGGCCGGGGTTCAATCCTCGGTCCCGGCACAGATCTATCTGATTACCAAACCCTTCCTTCACCTCTGACAAGACATCTTGTGAATGTGGGGAATGCCAGGCCTCCACCGTGGTTCGGATTCCACGTTAAACTGTAGGTCCTCCATTTCATCTCACAATCACCCTACCATTACACATTAGCGTAAGTGCGTATAACCCGAACGGGTAGTAAGACGCGTTGATAATAATAATAATAATAATAATAATATATACAACTGAAATGTTTATTGGGAAAGGCTAGAAACTCTGTAGCTAACAGATTTAAGTTGCGTACAGCGAATATTACTAAAAACTGAAGCGTTCGTTACACAACCATGTATTTAGAAGCCGTGTAAGGACTTTTGCTTAGGAAGCTACTCAAATAAACTCAAAAGTGACGCGAGTAATATCTGAATTATCAACCAGTAGCTTGAGCGTCACCGATAATGTATTTAAATGGAGGTTCGCTCAAGGTGGCAAATGTTTGATGACCAGTTTCATGACTTGTCCGTGATTGGTCACTGGAAACTCAACATGGTAGTTGCCGGAATACTTTAGCCACGAAACCAATCATGATGAATGAACAATTATTGAATATTTAATGTTATTAAAGGTAGCTTGCTTTTGATATTCTGTACCACGCTATACATTTTACGTCACGTTGTTGCAGTTTCTTTGCCACGACGAATAGTCTGCATACTATATTATTTTATAGTATAAATGAATCCAAATTCTTCTTTTGTTACGTTTCTTATATATGTAATAATAATAGAAAACCAAATCCTCCTCAGAACTCGAGTCACTAGATACTATATTAATAAGTGATGCATATAATAGGAGACTAATTGAGGTGCTTGCATCTATATATTATGAAAATAAATGAAATTCCACCACTCTTGCATAGCACCGTGTGCAAAACATAAGTAACAAGTATTTGACCAGTTTGGGACTTAAATCACTAATTAGTTCCATCATAGTTGAGTATCTCAGGGGTTGAAAGGCCTAAAGTATAAATTGTATACCAAATCTGTGGCGTGCACCGTTATTAAAGTGAACGAATACTACAATCACATTATTTTAGAGGACTGGTTACTGAGAGAGACCGTATGAAACGCTCGCAAGTGGAGACATAAAAAATATATTACTATTTCACTGAACAAAATCATTTTAAGTTAGACTGCCTTACTTAGAGACGATTCGTGTATAACGGACCTCAAACAACGCCAACGTGTGACATTTCATTGACAATTTGATCGAAAATTATGTTTATCTGTATTCGCATTTTTCGCCTCATATCTGGGGTGAAAAATCATCAGATTTTAAGTGAATAACAAATGTAAGTGAATTATTTCACTCTTAGCATTCAGCTTCATTCTACCATCCTTGCCCAAATATATGTTTATTTGTTTGTAAAAGAAGTCGTTATCATTCAGAAAAAATCCCATATACAAATTAATACTAGCTATAACTTCCAAATACCTATTTCAAATTTTGTTCAGAAAAAAGATAGATCATATTTATCTATATTCTAAATACATTAGTCTAAAGAAAAATATATCCCTAAATACCACTACGTTTAAATTGGTGTAGGAATTTAGCCACTTCTGTGCTACAAAATAAATTTTAACGTAGTCCTAGAGATGAGACATGAAGCTGTTTTGTAGTTATTACCTAATATGTGATTTCCGAAAGTTAACGAAACTTTTCTTTAAGAAGCATGCATGATATTTTCCTGTATTTCTTTTCCATCATTTAAAAAAATAAAATAAGCCAATATACGTCTTGTCGCCAGAACTAATCTCTGTGTGATTGTTGATGATGGTGGCATAGTTAATTATAGCCGAGACGTAGAGTCAACCATTCACCATAGGAGTGATGGTAATTGACAGCTAGCAGAAGATTTAAAACAGGTTAAAGGAAAACTTAGTTAAAAACAAAACGTTTGGTGTGAAAGTTTTGGCTAACAAAAGTTACGACAAATCAATAAATATAATATTATTTAAAGAATGGATACATGAGATTATATCTGGTAGTTTTTTTCTATCGGTCACTTAACTCCACTCCAGTGGGAAATGGACGCTATCTCAGCTGAGCCCTTTTTTTTGTATTTTCCTTCTAGTGTGAGATTGGGATTTTCATAAGAAAAATTGTACAAATCTGGCAAATAAACTTAAATTAATATTATGTCATAAGTTCCTTTCTGAGGAGAAAAAATAAATAAATGTAAGTTAAAAATAAATCAAACACACTACAAGTGAAGAAATGAAACGTTAGAGAGGTAGAATTACAAATTTAAAAATAGTTTGATCATTCCAAAATGTCTACCTATAAGTACAGTAGGACACGCAATGGATAAACGAAATGAAAATGTATGCGATTGGTATGAGAAATATTTGAAAGAAATTTAAAAAATGTAGACAAGCTTCAACTTAATACACCCCATTTCCCCATTTCTCCCTTATCCCTCGTCCCTTCCATATCCACCCGTCCAACATGTTGATCAGAATATATAAAGCTCCTCGCTACGCTATGGTGTTCGGATTACTGCCTATTACAAAACCTCCTGGTGTTAATATGTCACTCTAACAAAGAAATAAAGTACGTTCGTGACCCTCGAAGTTATATGTGGATTGGTAATAAAAAATGGAAGGATAATTTATTGATAATTTCTCAACAGGTCTATCGCGTCATTCTCGTGTTGGGCTGGACTTCCGGTTAAGAGGGTATTGAGGCTCAAATTTCACTTGGTTTTACTGTGGGTGTTTTTATAATATTATTTTCCATATTTATTTTAAAAAAAACTGGTACTTTTCTTTTAAAATATACCTTCCTTATCCCTATTACATTGGTGTGAATAAAATATACGTATATCCTAAACGGGTACTAAAATCAAGGGGATTTTTTTAAATTATTTAAGATCTTCCTTGAAACAAACTAGGGAATATCAATAGCCAGGGTAACATCATGGAAAGCACCAGGTAATGCTCTCTTAATCAGACGTAAAATCGTGGTACTGTTTTCTATAATCTACCTAATAAAATCGTTGAATTTAAAATATAGAAGTCACTTGACCGCATTTAAAAAATATAATTGTATCTATTTTTAATAATTAATTATTTTAAAACGAAAAAATAGATTTTAATATTCATACTATCAAATGCAGTAAGCCGCACTTTATTAAGTATTCTACACCCACCTCGGTGGCGTAGTTGGCTAACGCACTTGTCGTGTTGAGCTCAACTGCTGAGGACGGGGAAATCAAGGTTCGAATCTCGGTCGGGTGAACTGAAGGGTGGTTTTTCCTAAATGGTTTTCCACTCTCCCTCCACGCAAATGCGGGTTCACTTCCTCTAATTCAACCTTCCCAATTCCTAATCCATTAAAGTAATTATTACTTAAAGCGTATAACCCGAACGGGTAGTAAGACGCGGTGCTAAATATTAGTATTATTACTATTAAGTATTCTAGTTTTATCATAATATGTTATCTAGTATCCTTGTTAAGTGCAGTGAGATGGACTCTAAAAGTGCCAGCCAATTGGAACGCAGAGACGCGTTGCATACGTTTAGAAACCTATAATTTTTTGAAATAATTGTTTGCTATTAATGTAAGTTATGTTTCACGACATTGTGTGGAGGAAATATTTAAATATGTCCACATATTATTAAAAACCTTATATTTCAAGTTAAAAAAAGTATGAAAATATAAAATATTATCAATTTCAATTAACTCTTGTGCAAAGTATTGCAGCTCTAAGACAAAGGTAAATGACAATAAATATAGATCCAAACTTCACTAAACAAATTAAGTATTATTCAATAGGGTTACAGCAGAGAATTTAAGGATAACCGAAAAATTATTAAGAGGACTTAAACCTTTAGAGCTGCCAGTTTCATAAGAACTACTACAGTCAGAGGATGTGTGCCTTCAAGTAATTGGTACCCTTAAGTGATTTGATAACTCTTTAGAGCTGCCAGTTTCATAAGAATTGCTACAGTCAGAGGATGTTTGCATTCAAGTGAATGGTACCCTTAAGTGATTTGGTAACTCTTTAAGCTGCCAGTTTCATAAGAATTACTACAGTCAGAGGATGTGTGCATTCAAGTAAATGGTACCCTTAAGTGATTTGATAACTCTTTAGAGCTGCCAGTTTCATAAGAATTACTACAGTCGGAGGATGTGTGCCTTCGAGTGAATGGTACCCTTAAGTGATTTGATAACTCTTTAGAGCGGCCAGTTCCATAAGAATTACTACAGTCAGAGGATGTGTGCCTTCGAGTAAACTGTACCCTTAAGTGATTTGGTAACTCTTTCCCGTTATCCATAGGGACAACTATATTTTATGAGTATTAAGTTGTTGTTTTTCACTTATTTCGTTTAATTCAATACTTTTTTTTGTTTTCTTTAAAATTTATCAGCTTATCCACTTACTATCCGTTCAGGTTATACGCTTATGTACTAATTACGCTAATGGTTTTAGGGAATAAAAATGTTATATTTAGAGGAAGTGTACTTGCAATTGCGTGGAGTATGAATGGAAAACCATTTTAGAAAAAAACCACCCTTAGTACACCCAGCCAAGATTCGAACCTTGGTCTCCACACACTTTGAAAACTAGTCTACTGTGAGTGCAGCACCTTATACCTAGCGACCAATGAAGCGGCGTATATCTATTTCGATTTAATGGATACTTACACTCTTTTGTTTATCACTCGATTCAGGTTGTGCGCATATGAACTAAATGGATCAATGTGTTAGTAATGTGTGCCCATATTATTGTGGGGGTAGAGGGGAAGAACATTTAGGAATAATAGCTCCCAATACACATGACCTAGTTTTTTGTCTTGATATCCAAGTCATCAGAAATCCAGAATATTGTTACCTTGTTCTATTCGACCACAAAAGTGGGCTTTACACTATTATTATTATTATTAGCACCGCGTCTTACTATCCGTTCGGGTTATACGCACTTACGCTAATGTGTAATGGTAGGGTGATTGTGAGATGAAATTGAGGACCTACAGTTTAACGTGGAATCCGAACCACGGTGGAGGCCTGGCATTCCCCACATTCACAAGATGTCTTGTCAGAGGTGAAGGAAGGGTTTGGTAATCAGATAAATCTTTGCTGGGACCGAGGATTGAACCCCGGCCGCCAGCATAGAAGTCTGTCACCTTACCCCTAGACTACCAGGTCACCTTTCTTTACACTATTAATAATAATAATAATAATAATAATACCTAGCACCGCGTCTTACTACCCCTTCGGGTTGTACGCTTTAAGTACTAATTACTCTAATGGATTAGGAATTGGGAAGGTTGAATTAGAGGAAGTGAACCTGCATTTGCGGGGAGGGAGAGTGGAAAACCATTTAGGAAAAAACCACCCCCAGTTCACCCGACCGAGATTCGAACCTCGATCTCCCCGTCCTCAGCATTCGGGCTCAACACGACAAGCGCGTTAGCCAACTACGCCACCGAGGCGGGTCTTTACACTTTTGTTGTAGGAATGAGGAAATAAAAATTTAAAGAATGTGTTTCTAAATGTGTGTGTAGCAAGAGTGGTAAAAATAAGTTTAAAGTAAGCAAAGGTTTCAATACACCCGTTCGTAAATTATATTATGACACCCTCTATCCCCTAGTCAACGTTAAACCATACTAGACGAAACTGACGACTTTGTCCACAAGTCCACCCCCATGTATGTTCTCGTATTATGTGTAATTTTAAGCTACTTTAATACAAAAAAATCATACTAGAGTGTTTATTAAATTTATTCATATTTTATATACATTGTTGGAGAAATAACAAAAATCTAAGAGAATGTTGATAGAGGAATATTTTAATAAAATTTATTTCAACGTTTTCCATAGACAGGCACAACAAAACTCAACTTATTGGGCTGCACACGGGGACTATCGATATCACTGCGTATTTCAAATCTGTCAGGCGTTTGGTAGAAAACACTTTCCAGGATCCATGGATTAATCTGCACTATTACTTGTATGACGCGATGTCTCAACATTTGCAAATTCTCAATGTTCTGCAACACACGTGATATTTGATAAAGCCCCAACAAAAAAAAAACACTAAAGTATTTAAATTTGTAGATTATGGTGCACATGGTCTTTGACATCCCCACCAAATTAATCTTTTTGTAAAAAATTCAATGAGATAGGTTCGAACAATGACCGCATAGTGGCATGGTACTCCATCTTAATGGAACACAACTTCATTAAGAATGACATCTTTAATAAGTTTAGTGAGGCTCTATAAGTTTTTGAGGAATGTCAATATAAACAATTCATGATACTGTTTACTCAATAAAGAATAAATGATCACTCCGTTTTAATTTGGTCATTCCAAGACATACATTGACCTTAGGTGCATTCATAAAATGAACTCCTGAGGGGTTTTCAGTGGCCCAAAAGAGACAGGTGTGTAGATAAGTCCTTACAAAGTCGTGGAAGGTAGCTTCGTCAGTAAAGAGAATATACTTGGTCAAATTTTAATTTTCAATTTGTTCTACTGATTTTACACGTAGTAATAGCTCTGGTCAAATAATACTTTTCGTTAAGACAATGAAAGACTTTTTCTTTATTATAGTCCTTAAAATATTGTGAACAGTTGTTGTGGGTATTTATAGACTCTTATATGTCCTGCGAACCGTCATGCCTGGCTCATATTTGAAGAGTGCCATGGGTTAATATAACAGGTTTATGTGGTTTACTATGACGTCCAGATCTCTACTCATCATGAACTGATTCCGTTTTGTTGAATTAGTTAGCCATTTCACGAATGGCCTTGGAAGTTGGTCCCGGTTTGATAATCGTCTCTAATCACATAACAGTTGTTTACCTGGATATTATGTCTTATTACCAGGATATTTTCTTCATTCGTTGTTAGTCAGTACCTTCATTGTAAGAGTTTAGCGTCCGTTAAATACCAAAAAGAGAGAGGTACTTTATGTACCTACATACATATAATACATTTTAAAAGTCGAGCATAATGCTAGTGCGCTAACCTAAATGAAAAACCAATTTTCGGTGTCGACAAATCTTTCTAAACATGTACTTGAAACTAGTCTCAGTTATATATATATATATTAAAAACATAGTATCATAATCTATTACGACATGGTATTGAAAAATAAATAAAATCTCTTTATATCACGCTTTAACGTCCATTCGTTGATTTAATCCTTTTATATGTTTTAAAATAGATAAATCGTCAATAATAAAGTATATTGATGTGTTTTTCCAATTTTTTGTTACTTTCGATGTTTGTTTGATTCCATTAAATTGCAGTTTTAATAAATAGAAAGGTCTATTATGAGTGAAACAAGCAATAGAGCGTATAAAACATATTAACAAATAAATAAATTCATAAATATTGATGGCAATAAAAACTTTCCCATAAGTCAATGTTTAGATTTTGACAGTGTGCTGAAATTGGCTTTTTCTTCATGTTTATTAGCTCAGCATCTACACAATGTTGAGTACATTTCTTCAAAATGTTACCTTCTTGGTGCCTATCTCATTAGTTAAACTAGATCCCAAATAAATAATATTATTTAATGGTCATAAAATGCTAGGAAAGCCTGTGTCACATATAATATGTATAAAAGTTTCGTGTCTATTTAATATTAAAATTATGTTATAAGTTATGTTACATTTATTTTCATCTGTGAGATTTGTAAAATTGGTATTATTTTGATCCATCCAGCTTAAATACAGCTACAATTTCACTTTAATGCATTTCCATTTAACTGCAGCCTTGACCTGCTTCGGTGGCCTCATGATCTAAGGCGTCACTCTTGAAATAGACTAGACTGCCGATGATAGTAAAATCAGGATTTGAATATCGTTTTGATGAGCTAGTGGGGGTTTTCTTAAATGGTTTTTCACTCTTACTTCACGCAAAATATGTGTGAATTTCTTCTAAATTCACCTTCTTCAGCCCTAACACATAGATGTATTGTGTATATTTGTATATAACAAGAATTGGTAGTAATACGCGTTGCTATAAAAAAAAAACTACAGCCTTCCATGTTTGCTGGGCTAGCCACCCATCATAATTTCAAGAGCCTAGCTCATAAGTGTTATCCTAGACTCAAACTTTTAAATAGTATTATTATTATTATTATTATTATTATTAGCACCGCGTCTTACTACCCGTTCGGGTTATACGCACTTGCACTAATGTGTAATGGTAGGGTGATTGTGAGATGAGATGGAGGACCTACAGTTTAACGTGGAATCCGAACCACGGTGGAGGCCTGGCATTCCTCACATTCACAAGATGTCTTGTCAGAGGTGAAGGAAGGGTTTGGTAATCAGATAAATCTGTGCCGGGACCGAGGATTGAACCCCGGCCGCCAGCACAGAAGTCTGACACCTAACTCCTAGACCGCCAGGTCACCTTTAAATAGTCAATCATCCTGAGTTCTCAATTATGTATCCATGTAATATTAATTGTTTGGAAAGTTCCAAAATCTATTTTACTTTCCCCGGTATATCCTTTATAAACCTCTACTTTAAGCCCAACATTTTCTTTGCCTAATTTTGTAAAATGTTAGTCCTCTCTACTTAGATCTTAAAGTTCCATTTTCACAAGAAGAACCTTATATGAAAGATATAAAGGCTACTAATTCTATTTTCACGGACTCATATGACAATTATTCATGTGACCCGCAGCTGTAAATTATATTATCAATACTAATAGATTAAAATTAATAATACGGTAATATACTATCATTGTTGATATCAAAAATAATTTTTTTCATTTTCTAAAAGATTCCTTCCACCAAAATCTTACTGGTTTCAGAGTGAACACGAAGCTATGAATAACTAAAATATTTTAAATATAAGATGGAATTGAATAAGGTAAATAAATATTTGTAAGCTAGAAACAAATAAATACTAAAGCTAGTACTTTCATAAAAACAAAAGTCAAATCCTTCTGCGTCCGTCCATGTAAACCAATCGTAATATTGTAAATAAATAATATAATTAAATTTAGTTGATATTGAGATAAAAAGAAATATTTCTTATTTCTGTAATCTACCTTTCTTTAACCGTGAATCCCTTTTACAGATATTTTTTATTTTGCATTTTGGAATAAAGTTTTTTTTTATAAGGGAATGTAACGTCTGGTATTGAAAAAAAAGTAGTCTGACGTTGTCATACACTACCTGTTACCTACGGAAAGCAGTTTTTTGTTTCTAATGGAATACGAGACCAACTGGGACTCTACTCCACGTATTTCCTAATGATCGCCCATGCATGTCTAAGCTGTGTCATAATACCGTGAAGAAGGAAAGTGCAGAGGTAGATGACAGGGAGGGAGGAAGGGGGTATTTTGGTGTGAAAGAAAAACGCTGTGGTTTGTTGGAAGGTAAACGTGTATAGAAGGAAATAATACTAGTAATATAAAAAAATCGTCTCTTTTATTTTATTTTTCCTTCAATATGTCACGCTTCGAGAAAGGTGGATCACAATTTGACGTCTTTACCATGGAGGATATTTCTTGCTGACGCAGTCAGCTTGTTGATGGGAATGAAAGACTACGATCACTCCCCCGACTATGTTTACTATATATATATATATATATATATATATATATATATATCTGTGCTTATTTA